>CM042137.1:112638300-112700674 GCA_023376005.1 Doryteuthis pealeii | reverse complement strand
AAAAGTAGAAGAGTACCCGCGGCTCAGGAGACCGTTCTAGTACACAATTCAAAGTAATCTTTAAATTAGGTAAGCAAATTTTTAATAACTTACTCAATCAATCGTAGTTGTTCTCTTATTGGCTAAGAAGCTAAAAAATTTTAAAAGATAGAAAATTCGAGTGATTTTATCGATTCTTATTCAAGCGTTGAAGACAAGTCAAAGCGAAATATTTCTTTTTCGTTTTAATATGCTTAAAATAAAAATAAAAACACCACAATCTTATTTATTTATACGTAAAAAAAAAACAGTTTCTTCTTTTTCTTTTTTCCTTTTTGAAGAAGAAAACTCCTACATACTGACGTGTTTATCTAGGAAAGATTTTAGTAGGATATTTATAAGTACACGCCTGCTATAGATACTTGTTGTTACGGTCGCGAACGAGGTAATTACTATCAGCAAACAGCATTATTGTGCGTGATCGTGTTGGGGGTAGGGGTAAGGGGTACTGCTTCTGTTTTCCTCGTCAAGACATTTAAACTAGGACGGCAAAGATAGCAACGAAAGTAAGCATCTTTATTTGTTTTTTTTTAACAACCCACTTATTTCACATGTTTGTTTTGTTTAGATGAATAGTTTCTGTCTATTTCGACTTGTAAATTCAACAATTTCCTTTTATTGTTTCTTCGTTTTTTTCCCCGGTCTTTTTTCTTTTCTTTCTTTCTATTGTTTGAAGGGTTTATTGCTCTCGTGAGACTGGACAGTAGGTTTCTACGAATAGAGGTTGAAAATTGCTGGTGTTAGTGTTTATAGTTGTTGTTTTTTTCTTTTATTTTTAAATTTTTTTTAAACGACTTAATATTTAAAATAACCATAAAAAAAAGAAATCCTTCTAAAATGTCGTATTTACACATGGATCAAGAGAACGTAATAGATGACGTTTATTTATTTTAATTTTTGTTTTGTTTGTCCGTTTGGTATTTTATTGCATAGTAGTAAAATATAGGTAGATAATTGATTCAGTGTCCAACACCTGTTTCAGAGAAAAAGAAGTGTTTAAAATTATTATATACATATTAATTATTATCTATTATATTTATTTTACATGAAACTCAAATATTCTTCTTTCATTTTTAAACTTTTATTTATTTTTTTTTTCTTTTTCTTCTTTAATTTTTTTTTGTTTGCAAATTAAGTCTTATGATTGTTATCGTGGTGTAAATGCTTAATAAACTATGGTAATGAGTTCGATACTCATGATGTCGTAGGCTAAGCTTAGTAAACACTCTGCTTTCATCTTTCTCTAAAGTTTTTTTCGGTGTTAAAATCCCCCGTTGATCAGTTTAACAGTTTACCATTATTTGTAAATTGAAGGAAGGAAGGAAGGAGGGTGAAAAAAAGCTGAGAAACGAGTGTCTTTGTGAAGTCAGAATGAACAACAAGTACCCTCATTTTACAGTGACGCTTTTCTGTAGCCTACCCACCTCTGTCTGAACAATAACCCACTCAACATCATTAAAACAAAACAAGCGCTTGCCACTCATATCTACAGAGATCAGTCTCGGCTCTTTTTCTTTTAATATATATATATATATATATATATATAGTATATATATATATTAGGCCCGCGTGCGTTACCCCCCTATATATATAAGTAATTGACGCATGTGCGTTAGGAGCTGTGTGTGCCTCAAGTCTGGGTAGGCGGGCTCGGAAAGTGCAGGTTTCATATATTAGTATGATTTACTATTAAATGAACGAATTGACATTAGTGAGTGGAGCCCTGATCATAGATTCGAGGGGACTATGGCGCTAGAGCACAGCCATATATATATATAATATATTTATATATATGGAAGGGCTGGGCACCGCTAAGTCCCCCATTTCTCAAGATATCATGAAGGGAATTAACTCGTATGATACGCCTCATAATGATTTACATTTGGTTTTATTATTTTATTTATTTTTTTAGCTACATTTTAAAGGTATGACAGCCACAGACTTTTGGCTGAGCTGACTTGACAATAATAGAATATAAGGTATAAGTTGATAGACGATGCAACACAATAAAACTGCTTCACAATTTCTTCGTATTTCTTGGTGACGCATTGGGAAAAACGTGATTAAATTATTATTTATACATACATATATAAGTGTGTTGTATGTAGGATGAAAATACGAAATAACAATTAATGACAAAGTAAATATATATACATATTGAATGTCACTGGTTCTTGCTCTTCTGTGCAAAAATTATGAAGATTTTATTTAAATTCGAAGATATTTAAAAATCAAAATATACATAGAAATAGCATTGAAATTGAAATATACATATACATAGCATTGAAATTCTACTTAAAATGTCCAGCATTTATAAATCTCAAAAGTAAACAAATCAATACACCAGATTTTTTTCCCCTCTCCCTTTACCCAGGCGATGCTGGGTAGCTGCTTCTAGTTAATAAATGAATAAGCGTATTTTTCTTAAACAATCACCTGTGGAGTAAGGGTTACCCAATTCGACTCTTACACGTTTTATCTTTACTACTGTAGTGAGTTCACTTATCCCTGGATGCACCACACGCATATATTTGTGGCACACTAAGTTAAGCTTTACTTACTATTAGTAACCATCACCTTTCTATCTATTTTTTTTTTTCTACCTGAGAACAGGGTATGTAATATGTTGTTTTGATGCAAGTATCATCGAGAAGAACTCATCATTAATTTCTTCTTCATCATTTTCTATCTCTGTTCCATAGTTGTTAATACTTGCATATATAAACAAATGGAGGTGCGTGGTGTAAATGGGTTAGAATCGTAGGAAATGGGCTGGTCAAACTGAGTTCAAATCCTGGTCGAGGCTGTTTGTATTTCACATAGCGCTAATACCCTTGGGAAAGGTATGCATCCAACTTCTCTCCCTCTAACTATGGGTAAATATTAGGGCAGACATGGCTTTTTAATCTTGGCTAGGTAACCAGTCTATGAGAAAAAAAAAACTCTGAATTCAAACCTATTTAACTATGCTTAAGAAATTGACCTTGTGTCACATCCTGCTTGCGCGGAAGGGTTGGTAAATATATATTTGCCTATATAAACATTGGTGATAAAATCAAGTCGAAGTACCTTGACTGTGTGTTTCGATTTATTCTAGATTGAATTTACAGGTGATATAACCGAATTGATTAAATGATCACATGTACAGATCTATACAAACACAGGTTCCATTGTTACATTAGGAATGTATCAACAGTACGCAGATCCCATCACCTAATGAGCATCGTCCTACAGAGAGTTTCATTTTTATTTTTTGTAAGTATGAATATAGTAAATTTAACAACTCTTATAGGATAGCAGTGATAGTATTTATCTATTTATTTAACTATTCTATTTATTTTTTGTTTGTTAAAATTAGTAGCTACCTTGTTTTTTAACATTTTTGCTTTTTTTGTGTTTGGAAGAAATATGCTCCACACTTGCGACCTTGTGTCACATCCTATCTCTGGTGAACGGGACGGGTAATATCTACTTTAACAGTTTATTCATTACCCGTTTCATAAAGTTCCATTTTTTTATTTTCACATTTAAAGATAAAAAAAAAAAATTTAAAAAAAGGATCCATAAAATTTCAACAGTTTATTCATTACCCGTTTCATAAAGTTCCATTTTTTAATTTTACATTTAAAGATTTAAAAGAAAAAAAAAAAGGGATCCATAAAGTTTATCAACAAAAATTGTATTCAAATTTCATTTTAAATTAAAGTGTTCTCAAACAGAAATATTACCTCTAATGTAAAGTTAAAAAATAGGTTTGTTAAATGACTAGATTTGAAGTTTTGTCTGTCAAAATTTTATAAGTCAACAATAAACATGTCATCTTTTCTTTATGCATAAATTAATGAAATGAAATTCTAATTTATTAACTCAACAGAAATAACCTGTTTTTAAAATTTTGCTTTTTCATTTTGCACATGGTACAATATTATCAAAAATCCTTTATTCTAATATTAATAAAGAAATATTCTTTCCTAATGATATAAGTAAAAGTAAAGTCAGCAGAGTGGCCTATCGTTGGTATCAGCCGGACAATGAAGGGGTGTATCCCCTTTTTGCTAGCACTAGACCAGGGAGATTGTTTTGCTGAGATGGAGCACCACATCTACAGCCGGTTCCTTACTTTACCATACAGATTGCAATTCCTAGTAAAATGCTCAGCCAACTGAGCTAAACCAAAAAATTCTATAATAATATAACTTATATAATAATATATATATATATATGAAAAAACACAGGTTTAAATAAAATAAGTGGTAAGTTTATTAGCCGACGCTGCAGTGTTTCGATCTGTTAAGTAGATCTTTTTCAGGGCATTTGTTGATATAAGGAAAAGTAAAAAAAATTTATCACAGAATAATGGAAAAAAAACTGCGATAGTCTTTGTTTATCAATCTGTTCAAAATTTGAAGTTTGAAGAAGGAATGCTGGAAAGGTAGATGGTTTGATCGAAACACTGCAGCATCGGCTAATAAACCTATCATTTATTTTATTTAAACCTGTGTTTTTTCAAATTTCTTACTATACTACATACCGTCAGATTCACTTCCATCTCTTCACACACACACATATATATATATGCCATGTGAAATGCAAACAGCTTCGTCCAGGAATTGAACTTGGGTTGACGAGTCCATTTCCTACGACTCTAACCATTACACCACATGCCTCCACTTGTACATATATATATATATATATATATATATATATATAATATATCATGTTAGAATTGAAAAGAGTTAAAGAAAATCTCCAATGTCAGGCAGACAAGAGGAAAATACGCTCAGGATAAGAAGTGTGAAATGCAAACAGTCTTGTCCAGGATTTGAACTCTGATCGACGAGTCCATTTCCTATGACTCTAACCATTACATCATGCGCCTTCGTCATGCTACTTAGTATTTGAATAAGCACAAAATCTGTATTGTGTTTTTACTAAATGTTTAAAACATTTTGCACCGGATGTGGGTAGGGTTTAATTTACTTATTTTTTTTAATTAAATTTAAATGGGTTCATATTCATCACATAAGCTTTTAAACAAAGTCTCATTCCGCCACATGTAAAATTATAAATAATAAGTTCTTTCACTTTGAGCATAAATTAAGTGGGACTGTTTGGTGGTTGACATCGTTCCATATATTTTCTTACCAACACTTGTGGCTGGTGTTCAAAGCTAAGCGAAAACCATCGTTTTTTTTTTTTTTTATGCTGATTTTCAAGGTAGGCTATTCTTTGCTCAGTTTGGAAAATATCACATGACAAAATTTCTTCTCCCATGCCCCTGTGCCAGACTAAAATACTTTCAAAACAATGAATTCTATCATCTTTTTTTTTCTTTTTTTTTTTTTTTTTTCTTTTTTTGCTTTGAATATACTTATTTTAAAAATCAATTTTTTTTTTTTAATAATGAAAAATATCAATGCCCCATTGATATTTAAATAAAAAATCTGTCATATTATCATATAGTACTTAAATAAGGATAATGGAATTGTCTGCTTTCCTATAAATGATGTCTGATGAATCCTTGGAAGGGAGAAATGACAAGATCTGATGGGACTTGTTTAATTCTACTAGCAATTGCTAATTACTCAGTTCATCTTGTATCTTTGCTTAGTAAGCCTTTTTCCCTATCCTTAATATTCATTGTGTTTCTTCCTACTATTCCTCTATTAACTCTAATACTTAGTTACAACACATATATATATATATCACTGTGTTGAGTATATTTATTGAATAAGGTTATTGTTATCACAAGTATATATTTATGAAGTACGAAATAGGGAAGAAACTCACTATTCATGGCTTAAAAGACATGCATGATAATATATGCACTGAGTGTCTCATATGCATATGTAAACACGTGTATATATCTATATGTATGTGCATGTATATATGTGTGTGTATAAAGGGCAAGTTTAGCTCAGTCAGTAGAGTATTCGCCTAAATTATTAGTGAAGTAGATCAGTAATTAGGAGTGAGCCTATTCTAGTAGTGACCACCCCAAGCGGAGTTTAACAGGTTTGAATTCAGAGTTTTCCTTCTAGATAGGTTGCCTAACCAAGGTTAAAGAGTCTGGTCTGCCCTACCATTTACCGATAGCTGGAAGGAGAGTAGTTGGATTCACACCTTTCCCAAGGGTATCAGCAGTATGTGAACTGTAAAGCATATGAGAGTTGACATTAATTTGATTTATTGATTACTATACATTGAGCTCTTTTTAGGGATTCATAAAATTCCTTGTATGAGTATATTATGTTTGCACCTACAAGAGCATACAGTATGGTTCTACAGTGAGATTTCGATGATCCTAAATAGAATCATCCCTTACTTACCAATCGTTTGGATTTTCTGGTATTGGAGAATTGAATATATAGTGCTTGATTACAGGTTTAAGAGCTGTATTTATTTATTCATTATAGTGTACAATACATTGTCTTGACGATAAGTGGCTAACACACTTCCTTGAAACCAATGGTAACAATCTCAACTTAAATGTATTGTACACTATAATGAATATATATATATATGATACAATATGTCATTTCTGCTGTGTTACAGTAAAATACAGATGTACGAAAATCAGGTCATTATAATATGAATGAGAGGAGATCTCTGCTGAAGATGACTATCAGTGCTGACAGAGGTAGCCTTTATAGGAATAACTGATAATATCTCAAGCAACCTATATAATGGGAAAGAGAAATATCGACAGATAAGGCTCACTGGGTAACATCCAGAGAACGAATACTTTACCGTCTTGATGGAGTTAGTATGGATCTTTGTCACGGTTGACATGGTAGTAACAGATGTTGGGTCTTTTTTTTTTCCTATACTGGGTAGATAGGATATACTCATTTCTACCAGGATTTGACACAAGGTCAGTTTAACATGGGTACTCTCTCAGGAAGTGAGCTTCCTGGGTGGACAAATGGTGGAAAAAGTCTTTTATCATCTGAAGATTGTGTACTCTGCATGAAACTTCAAGTAAAGCGTCAAGAGTTCATAATTCATATATATATATATATATATATATATATATATATGCTGATAGGTACACATGTTGCATCCCTGACGCACAAAAATCTAAAAGGACGCAGTAAAATCATATCCATGCATCCCAGTGTTTTTCTTTTTTCTTCTCTTATTTTTTAATTATCTTCACGCATATTAATCAAATCTTCATTATTTTTGCTCAAAAAGTAAGATCTGGTAATAGTGAATGTGTATATATATTTACTTCGTCGTTAATTGTTTAATTTTCGTAGTTTCCTCTAGACATACATACATACACACAAACTGCTCTTTATATATGTATAGATAAGTAAAATTATTTTTCTATAAATATATTTTTTGGACCATATTACCTTTAGGCACCCCTTTTTGATCTCTATCAAGAAAGGACATGTTTTTCATTTACACTATCAATATCCAGTTGTTTGTTAGGGGTTAGGTTTATAATTTTTTTTTTTAAATCTTAAAATCGTCTGTTAAAACAACCGTGTTGTGTAAATGAAAAACATGATCTTCTGAATCGAGATCAAAAAGGGGTACCTAAAGGTGTAAATGATGGTGTAAATGAAAAACATGTCCTTCTGTCGAGATCTTTGTCGAGATCAAAAAGGGGTGCCTAAAGGTCATATGGTCCTTTTTTTTATAAAGTAAAGGTTGTTTTATGTTTATCTATTTATCTTTGTTTTTTAGCTTCTCTTGTCTGATTTCGTTTTTTCGCTTTGAGGAGACACAAGAAGTTTTTTTTAATCTTTTTCCCAATATTTTCATGGCCATCAGCTGACCTCTCAACAAAATTTCCCAAAGTCAACAAAAAATCTTTAAAAAAGAAAAAAAAAATTAAAAAAGAATCTTTTTTCCCATCTGGGATGAGATAGAGAAAAAAAATGTTTCAGTTTTCTTGTTTTTGTCTTATCAAAATGAGAACAAACAAAATCAATTAAATATCTGTCAATATTTAGAAGATAGATGGTATTTTTTTATCAATTTGTTTTTGTATCTTTTTTTTCTATATTTTTTTCTCTTTTCTCTGTTTTTTTTTTTTTCTCTTCATTTTATTTTCTCCAGTATTGTTTTTTGTTGTTATTTTTTAAGTAAATTATTCATCAAATTCTATCCAGTTTCTTTATCTCTCATTATTTAACAAGTTGTGTTTTTTTTTTTTTTTTTTTTTTACCTCTCAACATTTTATAGATAATCCATAAACTAACCAAATTTCAGACTTAATGCTATTTTACTATACACCAGCAGATTTATTGCATCCTGGGACGCACATATTTGCTTTGAATGAGTCCCCAGCAAAATTTATGGATCCCAACTAAAGCCATATAACTCTTACCTTGTAACCTATCATCTACAATTTGAACTTACATTGCACATCTCCACAATATATAGTTTCCTTGGTTCAGTGATGCTGATAGAAACACATCCTGCATCCCCAACACAAAAAATTTAAAGGGACATAGTACAATCATGTCCATGCATCCCAGTGTTTTTCTTTTTTCTTCCCTGCCATTTCAAGTTTCAATAGTTTCTTAGAAATGAATTACAATTAATTTCTAAGAAACTATTGAAACTTGAAATGGCAGGGAAGAAAAAAGAAAAACACTGGGATGCATGGATATGATTTTACTGCGTCCTATTAGATTTTTGTGCATCGGGGATACAGGATGCATTCCTAACAGCATCACTGCACCAGGGAAACTATATTGTGGAGACGTGCGATGTAATGGTTATTGTTAAAGGAAATAGACTTGGCAAAACAAGTTCAAATTGTAGATGATCCTGTTTGTATTACATATAGCACTAATATCCTTGGGAAAAGTATGCATCCAACTATTCTCCCTCCAGCTATGGGTAAATAGTAGGGCAGACTGGTCTCTAACCTTGGTTAGGCTACCAGTCTAGGAGAAGAAAAACTCTGAATTCCAACCTGTTAGACTCAGCTTAAGAAACTGACCTTGTGTCACATCCTACTAATGTGGAGGGGTTGGTCAATATATATCTATATACACTGGAGGTCCCAACTGTTTTAGTCCAAGGGCCACAAAAGTTAACTTAGGAGGTTCCAGAGCCCCAGGATCTTGTAAATTGCTATGTTTGCATCTTGCTAAGCAATTAATGTAGATATTAGCTACAATATTTCATTGTTGCTAAGCAATGAATGCGGATATTTGATGAAAGAACAACTAGATTTGTGCTATTCTCAAAGGCATCATCATGAAGAGAAACGCAAACAGCCTGACCCAGGTTTTGAACTTGGGTCACAGTTCCATTTCTTATGACAATAACTGTTATGCTAAGCACTCCTCTTAACTTCCATAACTGCTGTATATGTCTAGTAGTAGACTAAACAGCTATATCATGCACTACATAGACTGATATGTAGGTAAAAGTATTTTGCACTGGTCCCGATGGTTGGTGTTTTGAACTCATATATTTCTATATGTAAAAAAAAGAAAAGATTCAAATCCTTATTTTCTGGGCAGGCTTAGAGACTCTTCTCATTTTTCAAATTGACACTGACTTCACTCAACATCATTTTAACATTTCCTCATACAACAAAAGTTTACTTTGCCATGGAGCAATGGTTATCAACCTGGTGTAGTGTTGGATTAGTTTAGGGTAAAAGGTGTGCTAAAGACCACAACTTATATTTATAGACTGTGGCTGAATTGGCCAATCAAAAACGACCAAACATGTATTTAATTTACTATTTAAAGACGTTCATAAATTGTCCTAAAATTACTTACTGGAAGGAATGCGTAAAGGAATAACCAACAGTATCAACTCTGATACAACTTTCTATTTTGAGGACAGATCAACAGACAAGGATTATATCTAATACAACTTTCTACTTCAAGACAGGATCAACTCTGATACAATTTTCTACTTTGAGGACAGATCAACAGACAAGGATTAAAACAGATACTACAACTTTCTACTTCAAGACAGGATCAACTCTGATACAACTTTCTATTTTGAGGACAGATCAACAGACAAGGATTATATCTAATACAACTTTCTACTTCAAGACAGGATCAACTCTGATACAACTTTCTATTTTGAGGACAGATTAACAGACAAGGATTAAAATTAATACTACAACTTTCTACTTCAAGACAGCATCAAACTTTATGCCACAAAGAATCTCCGCTGTAAAACTGCCTTCAACTACAGCACTAAAATGGCCAGGCAAATCGTAACACTAATGTGAAAAAATTTTGGTCATCACTAGGCACCCCACTTTTGTCATCTTGTGCCAAGCTTAGTAAAAATCTGGGCATTTCACCATTGGTCAAACGACTAACAAGCCATTCTAGCTAACCATTTTGATATTCACTGAGAACTTTTCAACACTTTGTCATATCTGGCAATTTACACAACCAAGTCTTTATTATTTTGGCTTTGGTAAATATAAAATCAGAGAAACAATTAGAATTTGCATTACATGATTCTTACAATACCTGTAGTAATATTGTGTCAAATTCACCTTTAGAGAATCGGACAGCTGTTCAGTTATTTGTTCGTTGAAAGGTTGGCTTCATAGGTTACTTGTTGCATTTCAAGTATCATTTATAATTTAGTATGTCATTTTGATTCCAAACGTGTTTGTACAGCAAAAATAAAAATAGGTAAAAAGTAGAATTAATTGTAATATTTGGAATAGACATGTTAATTGCCATCAATAAGTTTTAGAAATACTCACATCCAAAAAGTTTGGGCAATTTAAGAAAAAATGCTTTCTCCTAGAACTAATTTTGACTGCCTTTTTTGAGAGACTTCTAAGTTTGCTGTTTATTGTAGTAGCTGTTTGTATATGTGGATATATATATATATATATATATATATATATATATATATATATATATATATAAGATTATTGTATATATATTTTTTATCACTTTTCAAAAAATTTTTTCACTTCCCAACGATTGCTCCGCTTAAACAATTAAGCTTTGATAGCATGAAACTAATGGTAGCAGACTTGTTTCCATACAAATAAATATATACTAAAATATATATTTATAATATATAAAATATTATATTATATATATATACACATCTTATTTTACATAAATTGCCTATATAAACAATCCAAAACATGTTTTGCACCCAATAGAATAAAAAAAAATTCAAAATATTTTGCAAACCTTTTTATCATAAAATATTTACTTTTCTCTCATTGGATATACAATAATCTTATATATATATATATATATATATCCACATATACAAACTGCTACTACAATAAACAGCAAACTTAGAAGTCTCTCAAAAAGGCAGTCAAAATTCGTTCTAGGAGAAAGCAATTTTTCTTAAATTGCCCAAACTTTTTGAATGTTACTATTTCTAAAACTTATTGATGGCAATTAACATGTCTATTCCAGATATTACAAGTAATTCTACTTTTTACCTATTTTTATTTTTGCTGTACAAACACGTTTGGAATCAAAATGACATACTAAATTATAAATGATACTTGAAATGCAACAAGTAACCTATGAAGCCAACCTTTCAACAAACAAATAACTGAACAGCTGTCCGATTCTCTAAAGGTGAATTTGACACAATATTACTACAGGTATTGTAAGAATGATGTTATGCAAATTCTAATTGTTTCTCTGATTTTATATTTACCAAAGCCAAAATAATAAAGACTTGGTTGTGTAAATTGCCAGATATGACAAAGTGTTGAAAAGTTCTCAGTGAATATCAAAATGGTCAGCTAGAATGGCTTGTTAGCCATTTGACCAATGGTGAAATGCCAAGGTATTTACTAAGCTTGGCCCGCCCTGAGACTGGGGCATTAGAATACACTGACTGCACCTCTACAGAGGGCTAAGACTCCGCCAATGGGGCCACCTGTTGGCTGTGGGTGGCAACCCGAGATGCTTGAGAATGGAATCCTGGTGGATGAGCAGTCCATGACATGCAACACTTCACTTAGGCCATTACTTAGGCTAGATGGGCAGTCGGAGAAGCCTTTGATCTATCGGCTAGTCATGTCAAGCCCTAGTACCTATATGATTGCCCCCAACCTTAAGGCAAACCCCAGCCCTTTTCAGTACTGAAGGTTTGGGGAATGTGAAGCCCCCCTTCATCACCATTACTCCCAGGTCCACACTGGCTTGGAGTGGTCTTACCTGTTAGGGTCCCATCTATGGGTTAAATAGAAAAATGTGTTTATGATAAAATTGAGTACCCATTAAGAATGAATTCATTTTAAAACTTTATTGGCATTAAATGAACCACTGAGGTTAATCTGCCGTAAAACAAAACCAAACTAAGCTTGGCACAAGATGACAAAAGTGGGGCACTTAGTGATGATCAAAATCCCTACACATTAGTAATGAACTGCTATATTAGGTTGACAACCATTGCTCAATGGCAAAGTAAACTTTTGTTGTATAATGAGGTAGCATTAAAAATGATGTTGAGATGAGTCAGTGTCAAAATGAGAAGAGTTTCTAGGCTTGCCAGGAAAATCAGGATTTGAAAGTTTTTACATGTGGAAGTACCAACCATTGGGACCAGTGCAAAATGATCCCACCTATCAATCGGGCTACAATTTACAAGATTACAACCCTGGACCCTCGTCAGACTAGCTTGCTGACCATTACACCATGATTAAAAGCTTTTTTTAACCAACCTGTGTGCCATGGATAGGATGTGGCACAAGGCCATTAGTATGGGGCATCCCAACCCTATTGCCCTTATGGCAAGCCCCAACCCTTTTTATCACATGGGTGCTCGAAGGCGGTGGCTGAGAGTCTACATGTCCTGGGAATGACATTAAATATCTGATGGTGAGGTTCCAGTTTTGGAGGTTTGGGGAATGTGGAGCATCCCTTCATCACCATTGCTCCCTGGTCCACTCTGACCCGGAGTGGTAGTACCTGTTAGGGTCACATCTATGGGTTAAATAGAAAAATGTATTTATAAAAAATAACTGAGTATCCATTAAGAATTGATTTATTTCAAAACTTTATCAGCATTAAATGATCTACTGAGGTTGATATGCCGTAAAAAACAAAACAAACCAAACCAAAAAGTATGGGGCATCCAGTAAGGTTTAAACTCGCTATTCAGTAATTGTATCAGTGAGACTAGCTTGTTAACCATTACAACCCGACGGAACAACCCTAGATTATAATATAGTATTTTTTTATTTTAAAAAAATGTATAGATAGCAGTCATATTTGATTCTGCTCTTTCTTGGAACTTCCATGGATTTTTCAGAAGAACATAAGTTTTTGTTTTTTTTCTCTAAACTGTCCAAGGACCCCAAATCCATTTTCAAACATATCTACGCTCTCCCTGGTTATAAGAGTTTAATTTTTGACCTCACTAAAATAATACAATGGTGATCTCATTAAAGACGGATACAGTAGATTTCTTTGCTACAGATTTTTTTACCAATATGTGAAAGAAAGTATTTTTCAGGATTGGTATGTAAGAGGTTAAGGCAATACGGAAATGCCAATTAAACACACTAAAAGAAATAGAATTCTGTATGAATTTTAAGGGGAGTGTCATACAATTGAAAAGTCATATTTTTACTTTAACATGGCCGTCTTAATAATGACAAGAAAAGCAGATGGTTTGTTGGTTAGTTGGTTTTATAGCATATCAATCCTTCTTGCGTTATTGCTTTTTTTTTTTTTTTTTTAGGCTTTTTTTTTTAGGCTTTTTTTTTTTTTAATTTTTTTTAGGCTTTTTTTTTTTTTTTGCAAGCAGTTATATATTTTTCAAGTAATTAAGTATTTGTAAATAATACTTCACATAACTATTCTTAATACAAATAATTTGCACAGTTATATGTGATCAATGAAAGGGGGTTTGAGAAGCAAACATTATTCCCGTGACGAGGAAGGGAAATCTATAGTGAAGAAGTGGCTCAAAGAACAGTCAACAGAATTTTACGGGGCAGTGATACATACTCTTATTCGAAGATGGAACATTGCTATTGAGAGAAATGGTGACTATATGGAGAAGTAGGGATGTAATCTACAGAGGACCAGCTTCATTTTGATGTATGATACATGTTCCTGTGTTGGTAATTATACCTGGGCTAAACAAAATGGCATTACTTTTTGACTCACCCTCGTATATAAACATATTGAGAATTTTAGTATTATATAGATTTCATGTATTTCTTTTCTTTTCTTTTAAAAATTTTTTTTCATTTAGGTTTATTTTCTACAAAATAAAAAAAAGACTAAAGATACAGTAATTGATTCAAAAGGATTACTTTACTCGTAGATTGGCCTTTTTGTTCCCTTTTTTTTTTTAGTTTGATGAATAGATTTTCTCCTTCATCCTGTTGTGTTGACCAGCAAATAATCCTGCCAATCAATTCTCACCTGTGTATCAATTTAATTATCATGGGAGCTGGACATAAAGTCAGTTGTCTAGTGACTCATTTAGGTTACCAAGGTGAAGTGTATTAGCTTAATATGAGTAGGGACTTTAATATCACAGGTCCAGTACGGGGGGGGGGAAGCGGGGGGAGTAATGTATAATATAAGATTAACATAAATGTTGAGCGTTCAATTATCTTTCTGGTATGAATTTATTCAGCTCCTCTGCCACAAGCAGGATGTGAAACAGTCAATATTTAAGCAGAGTAAAGCTGATTTGAATTCTGAGCTTCCTTCTCCTCCTAGAATGGAGGTGCATAGTCTAATGGTTAGAGCCGTAGGAAATAGACTCGTCAACCCAAGTTCAATTCCTAGATGAAGCTGTTTGCATCGTGCTGGGCCCATAACCTGTTAAGTTTCTGACTGCCATCCTTGGCCAGTTGTAAAGGACTTAAAATAAGTAACTAACTAAGTAAGTAAGTCCTGCGGTATAGAATCCTTTGGTAAGTGAATAAGTCCTGAGTTTATGGAATCCTACGTAGCGTCAAAGGTCCAGTGATGTAATCCTATGTTCCGTCGTCCACGAAGGTTCAAAGCAATGTGTGAGTAGTTAAGATCCGAACAGCCTGTATAAATATTATAACAACAGCAGAGTACTGCCAGTGATTGGCCAAGAAGTTGGTCACATGATTATCGCCGAGTCTATAAGTAGGAGCGGGCGTCCAGCATACTCCTTATATCAGAAAAAAGTCAACACACATGGTGCTCCTACCCTTAGGAAAGGTATGAATCCAGTTCTCCCTCCAGCTATGGGTAAATAGCAGAGCAGACTGGGCTCTTTAACCATGGCTAGGTAACCAGTTTACGAGAAGGAAAACTCTGAATTCAAACCTGTTAAACTCTGCTTAAGAAATTGACTTTGCGTCGCATCCTGTTCGGGCGGAGGAGTTTGGTATATATAGACTGGTTGTCTAACCTAGGCTAAAGAACCCAGTTTGCCCGACTACCATGTTTCCCTGAAAATAAGACACGGCTTATATTAATTTTTCACCCCGAAATATAACACTAGGGCTTATTTTGGGGAATGTTGAGTGTTTGTGTCACATGATATGATTGTGAAAAATGCTCACTTCTTTCGTCGCTCTGCCACTCTCACAATGTTTTGGCCGCTGTATCCTCCGGCCTTCCTCAGGTGTTTACTGTGTATCCACCAAGCATAGTAATGACCCAACATGGGAAATCATTTTGAATAGTTTAGCTGTTGATCAAACGTGTCAAAGAACTTTTAAAGAACTTATTCAAATAATAACGTCATTGCTTCAGCAAAATAAACAATCTCCCTGGTCTAGCGCTAGGGAAAAGGGGATAGACTCCTGGCTGATACTGACTTTAGGCCACCCTGACTTTGTAGATGTGAAATATAATTCTTTATTGAGGAGTGTATCAAATGATAAAATATTTAAAAAATGTATAAACCTATTTTGGAGTCAACCATCCTACACACAGTGTCACCTATAGATAAGTACACCATATTTTTAATTAAAAATATGACTATATAGCAGTCAAAAAATAAGTACACACCTTATATATATTTATTAAATGAATAAACCTATTTTGGAGGCACTCCACACACACAGTATCACCTATAAATAGGTAGACACATGGTAATTTTTTAATAAAAAATGTTGATATATAACAATCAAAAAATATGTTCACACCTTATATCCTATCCTCCTTCCACCATTCCCCTTTCATTCTCACAAACTTGTGACCCCGCTCCAACAAAAATCCCTACTGCTATTGTTCGTTTGAGCCCACTACCAATTCTTACTACCTCCCACTACCAATTCCTATGCTACTGCTCGTTTTAAAAATGAGACACCTGAAATATTCCATCAGTTTCACACCTGAAGATGGCAGATAGACATGCCGGAAGTGCTTGTGAAGAAACCTTTGGTGGATTGCTACACCAGTTGCACCCTGACATTAAAAAGATGGCCAGACAGATAGAAAGGATCGAACAAAAACTCGTCCGACAAGAATTGTCTGTAGAGTTTAACACAATATATATATAATGTATAGTCATCCACAGACACCGTGTTTCAATGTATCACATCTCCCCAGTGCGGCTAGACTTTTCATCAGTCAGAGTTCCTAGTCACTGGTCCATGAGCACACTTATAAACACAAATAAGAATTTTAACTGATAAATACATATATAGGTATATATGTTAATGTGGCCAGAGAGCTCACATCCGTTTTATAGGAGAGCCTTGCTATTTATGCGTAGACAACGAGTGTCAGCTGGTTTACCTTCAGAGAGCTCTACCAACAGTTGGGAGCATATATATATGAAAATCTTTTCTTTTTTTAAAAATTTTTTTAATAGTTTTAAGTTTGGTAATATATAATACCTAATAATATCCGTTTTGTATAACGTTCAACTATAAATAATGAAATTCTGGCATCTTTGGTTTTGAAGAAAAAGAGCTTTTTATGAAAACTGATGATGGTGTACTTATCTCTGGCTTATGCTGCACCTTCCTCCACACTCTTGCACAAACACATGATCAACAAGTCTGTAATCAGAGGTTTGGGGAATGTGGAGCACCCCTTCATCACCATTGCTCCCTGGTCCACTCTGACCCGGAGTGGTAGTACCTGTTAGGGTCCCATCTATGGGTTGAATAGAAAAACATGAGTTGATAAACAAAATTGTATTATGCATTAAGAATTGTTTTATTTCAAAACTTTATCGGCATTGAAATGACCCACTGAGGTTGATATGCTGTAAAACAAACCAAACCAAACCAAATCTACCCGTGGCGAACAGGTTGGGTAAATATGTGTGTATAGAAAGAAAATGAATGTTTTTTTAAATGAGCACAACCCTTTCCCGCCCCCCTTATTTTTTCTCGGACATTTGAATAAAAGGGTAACAGCTTATAACTGCAACTATCATGTTAGTCAGCTGATTAACCAGGTAATTGCAAATGCATATTATGGTCACCAGTCAGTTGCAATTACAAGACAATGAAGAGAGTGGCACGTGTCATGTCTGACTGTAAGCAAACACAAATAAGAGACGATATCATGCAGTACTGCCCCCCCTCTCCAGGTTGGTGGTTAGGGCAGGTCGATTTTTCACTTTCTTAAAAAATATCAAATAGTCTATGCGAATGTTATGTGTTAGTATACTGTATACTGATTCCAAAAATTAGATCATTTACTTGCACCATTGTCGACTTACCCTATTGGTGGTAGCTGCCAGCCCAACACAAAGCACACTTTACCTGTCAAGCATACCTCGAAGATATTGCTGAGGTCCGGTTCCAGACTTACTCGCCATAAAAAAGCAAGGCGTCTGTCGCATGGAGAGAGAGAGAGAGAGAGAGAGAGACTCAGTTTTTACCAAGGTGATCATCAGAACATGTGTTTTCCACACGGTCATTATCCCTGTATATAACAGTATATAAAGGGTTACTGACTGCATAGAAAACATTTGGTCTGATGATCACATGGGGGAAGAAACTGACAGTTACCAAGTGCCGTTAGCTATGTTTATACTATTCTAACTTTAAGATTTTATATATATATATATATATATATATATATATATATATATATATATATATGTATGTGTGTGTGTGTGTGTCTGTGTAATGAGGATCATTCCATGTGGTGTTTAGAAAAAAAGATATCTTGAAGATATTGCTAGGTTCCGGATGCAGACTTACCCACCATGAAAGCAAGGCGACTGTTCGTTCATTTTGAGAGAGAGAGAGAAGGGGGGCAATTGAATACACGGACACAGACACAGATTGGTATTGGTTAGCAAGCTAGTCTCTATTACTACTGAATAGCGAGTCCGATCCTCGTTGGATGCCCCATACTTGCGACCTTGCCCACTGCCTCCGTAAAGACCGACGTCGCTAAGCGCGTTTGTCTATTACATAGGCCTATTTGGCATTTGTTTAGCCGGCCCAATCTTGGTGACGTCACTCATCAATAAGTTTTGGGAGTGTGGATGTAATGAAAATGACATACCTCGAGGCTCAAAGCGTGCGCGGACGAGTCTGGCTTGCAGTGTCATCGCGAGAAGGGAATATGGCTGCTGTAAGCACTATATTTAACGAAGGGCGATCTCGAACCAGCAAGAGTGGGATTGCACGTATGCAAATTCTCTCGAGATCGGGCGTGCATATAAGCATACGGCTAGAGGCGGGTGAAAATATTACCTTCTCGAGAAAATTGTAACAGCTAGCAGTAGTATTTTGGCTCTTGCGACGGGTGGACGACTCAGTTGGGAGAACGTTATTACAAGAGGGAGAACAGGCCTTATCTATTTCGTAGGTCTTGCCTTGTCTCACATCCTACCTGTGGCGAACAGGTTGAGTAAATACTTACGTGTGTATAAAAAAACGAACTTTCATTAGCAGAGAACCAGGGCATCAGTCAGTCACTTTTGTAAGGGGTGGGAGAAAGTAACCGAATAGAGGAATAGTAAGAGGAGAAGAAACGTGTTGAAAAATCGATAGCCATACTGACAAAGAGAAGAAACATAAGATAACTCGATAAGAGGGAAAAGTGTAACATTATTATTATTATTATTATTATTATTCAAAATTAAATCCTTTTCTAATATTACTTTTTTTTTTCAGAGTGAAACATATACGATATTTATAATTACTATTATAAAAAAAAGTAATAGAGGCGTTATAGTTGTTATCGTCGTAGAAAGTGGATTCTTCTACAAATCCCGAACGAGGCAGTTTGTATTTCACATAGCGCTAACGCCCTTGAGGACGATATGAATCCAACTATTCTCCCTCCAGCTTGGGTAAATAGTAAAGCAGACTGGGCTCTATAACTCTGGTCTAGGATAAGGAAAACTATGAATTCAAACCAGTTGTAGATCTGGATAAGTATGGGCTCCGCCAGGCTCTTCCTGCCAAAGACACGTTACATAAGTTGCTCACCCACGACCAAAAACCAGGTTATGGGGGCCAGTGAGTGAGTGAGAATAGTTTTTCGGGATCTAAAATTAAATTCTCATTCCATTTTTTTTTTTCGTTGTTGCAATGAAAGGAGATTTTTCATGTTATTTGTCAAAATGGTGGATTTTGATTGGTTCTTTAATTGATTTAGTTGTCATGAGACCCTCTCTCTGCTAAGTCCGGGCACACAACGAAGTGACATGTCATTAAAGATATTTACTTGTTTTGTTTCCTAGTGCATCATAACAATTATACTTGCACTATACAATTGTATAATGACTTTAAATCAATAAATGTGTAGAGGTCTCCGTCATCCTCTTTTCCAGGAATCAGGATTTTATGTACAATCAAAGCCAAATTACAATGTCAACAAAATGACAGCATATATATATATATATATATATATATATATATATATATATATATATATATTTGAAACCTCGACTGCCAAGCTGACAGGGCGAGGACTCTAACAATTACACTAGCTGGCCATTCCCAGATTCTTCAAGTCACACACGGAGCAGTCTCCCATGTCTATAACCTTGCTGATGAGACCTAATAGGTCGAAATGTACATTCAGGGATTGACATTTTCTCGATTTGTTTAGCTTTACATTTGAACATATATGCCCGCCTAAGTTCATTAATTATTAACTAATTAATTTTCAAAATTAGTTATGACTTCAATTAAACACATATCCTCCAAATATATATATATATATATATATATATATATATATATATATATAGAAAGAAAAACTTAAACCGTCATCCCGTTATATTTTATTTCAACCAGAAACTCAAAAATGAGTTCTAGCCTCATCAGATGGGTTTTTACAAAATACAAAAAAAAAAAAAAAAAAAAAAAAGGGAGGAATTATATCACCAGAAACAAATCCCCATTGTTCATAAAAAAAATTACGACAATAACAATAACAAATTTGAATCCTAGGCCAAGTCAAAAAAAGATACAATGTATACTTTAGCTTCTTGTTTGAACGACTACTTCCCAAACAAACGAATAAAAAAATAAAATGTTTAATGTCTGGTTGAAATAAAATATAACGGGATGAGGGTTTGTTAAGTTTTTCTTTCCTTGAAAGTTAAATATTGCTCTGTATATAATTAAATTTGTTGATTATTATACATTGAGCTCTTTTTAGGGATTTATAAAAATCCTTATATGAGTATATATATGTTTGCACCTACAAGAGCATACAGTATGGTTCTACAGTGAGATTTCGATGATCACACATAGAATAATCCTTTATTTACCAGTCATTTGGATTAGCTTATATATATATATATATATATATATATATATATATTGTGTGTGTGTGTGTGTGTACTGCATTGGAAATTAATTTTGTTTAAGGATGGTTTGTATTGTTTTATGTATAGAGCTTCTAGTATTTGGAGTTTTTGTTTATTTTTTTTCTTTGTACAGAATATGTGTATTTTCCGTTAGAATATTTCGGTAATTAGAGTGGGGGCATGATAGTATACAGATTTAAGTGTCCCTTAAGAGATTGCAGTCTCCCAGAAAATGAAAATACATACATTGGATTCACCTCAACCACATTGTCACGTCGTCTAACCCTCCATTTAAGAGATAATAGCTCCATTTCATAACAGGCAGTAGCTCGTAGTAAATAAACGACGAAAATAAATAAAACGTCCTTTGGATACAAATATTTATCCTAACATTTAATAAAGAGGCTATTTTGCTGGTTCCGGTAAAATAGACAAACCGACTTTTATGTTTATTTTACGGGTCCTGTAAATATTTTTTATTAAGGTATTTATTTTGTTAAAAATAACAACACATATTTAACACAAAAGTTTATTTATATCTATATTTTGTGAAGGATAAAGATACAAAACCTTCTTCTAAAGGAAAAATATAGATACCGTTAATTGACTGTGTGATAAAACATGTGAATTTAAAAAAAACATTAAAACAAAAAATTAAAGGAAATGATAAAGGTAAATTTGACTATCATGAATTTTTTCCAAAATGGAAAAATGGCATTTTTAATTCTCAATTGTTAAAACATAAAATTGTAACCCTAACCGTAACCCTAACAAGATGAATTCTTGTCAAGTACAATTTTAAGAAATTAGCTTTTAGATAGATTGTTTTAAAGTTTGTATCACAGAATTGCACAACTACTTTTAGATAATCCCAGATTGCTCGTCAACAACCATTTTAATCTTTTAACTTTTAGATAGTTTTAGATATATCTAAATATATTTCAAATATATTTGCTAACAAAATAGCTTTTGGTCTATTTTGCTATGACCGGTAATATAAGGTCGAAAAGCATGTTTGTCTAATTTACCAGGACCGGCAAACTAGCCTATTCGTTCAATAAAATCCACTCTACGTGCTTTATCTTTAATAATGAACATTTTACAACCTGTATATAATTTAAGTAAATAATTATTCGTAAACTTTAATAAAAGTGACTATATGCTTTAATAACCATCTTAAATCCCGTTGGTAATACGGATAAGTACTGTTAGTTTTGTATTGTGTGTCCTTCTTACCCTGTCTTCTCCGACAGCTGTCACATTTGCTTCTTGTTGCCGCTTGACTGTGCAGCTATTTGTTTGGAACATTGAAATTCGTTATGTAACCAGATACCGGAAAGTTATCAGACAAAGTTAAACAAAGAGAGATAATGTGTGTACAGACGATGATAGAACGTTCCATTTTACCCATATGTGTCAAGTGTTAACACTATTATAGCTGTTTTAGAAAATAGTTTGTTTTCTGGCCTTCTAAGATTTTATTTATCTATTATCCTCCCCACAAATACGACACCAAGTCGCTTTAATATATATTTACCAACTCCTCCGCACGAGCAGGATGTGACACAAGGTCAATTTCTTAAGCGGGGTTTTAATATAAGAGTCTTACACATTTGGGGGTGTTCGTGGCTTAATAGTTATCGGCTACCCGAGTTCAAATCTTGATTGGTCTGGCTTGTGAGAAGACGGAGAACTCGCTTGTTTTTGGTTCCCCCTCGGCGGGAGCTTGTTGATTCAAAGGTCTATTTCGCCCCATATGGGATATATGGGGCGAAATAGACCTTTGAATCAACAAGCTCCCGCCGAGGGGGAACCAAAAACAAGCGAGTTCTCCGTCTTCTCACAAGCCAGACCCTCCGTTGGTCAACACATTCTTCATCTAGCAGCTGGAAAATCCGTCGTCGTAGTCGAAATAATCTTTAGCAGTTCAAAATCACATTTCATATTTAGTTTTGTTTCTGTTCGACTAAAATCCATTTCTTTACTGAAAAGCGCTTCGTCGTCGACTGTTTCTGCTGCTGCTGATTGCCCAGCGCTCGACCCACTTGTTATTTTATGGGCATATTAGCCAAACATCCGGGCACATCAGTCAAACCTCGCGTCCGTCCAGTGCCCAAAACGCATTTGTTTTTGCATGCGGGAGGACGCGAGTTCGATCCCGGCAGGCAAGACAATGTCTTGCTCTTTTTCCTTTCTCGTTCTCCGTCACATTTGAATGAGACTGGTTGCATTTCACATAGCGCTAATACCCTTAGGAAAGGTAGGAATACAACTATTCTCCCTTCAGCTATGGGTAAATTGTATGGCAGACCGGGATCTTTAACCTTGGTACAGCGACTGGTCTACGACCAGGAAAACTCTGATTTCAAATCTATTAAATTCCGCTTAAAAAATCTAGGTTCATTTTACGTTTAGAGGTTAGGGAATCGCCTTTATTGTACATCTATATTTACATTTTTTTGTGTTATTGTTTCTTAGGATTTTTTTTTTTGCACAGTTATGATTTCAAGTATTCCTATCCACTCAGGACACCCCATTTGGGGGGTGCTTACCTTTCTTTGGGGGATACAGTCAACCTATCTAGGCTAAAGAGAGTGCTACGAGTTTTTAAAAAAATTGTCGCTATCAAAAAATGGTATTGTTGAAGCCTAGGTACCACCAAAATAGATCACATGATCAGTTTAGGCCATATCGAAGGAAGAAACGTAAATATTTTTGAACTTTTCTAAAAGAAAATCTCGCAAAAAAGAAATAACGAACATAAAGAGTTGTTACAAAGAGAAACAGTTAATTCAAAGATCAAATTATCCGATTGGGAAATAATTACTCGCCGTTATTTTGAAAAATAAGTAAAACAGTCCGTTTTTTTTTTTTTTACAACAGGGTCAGTGTCTTTATTGATATTTTTTAGCAGAATTCTGTATGCATTTTTCTTTTACTAAAAAGCTCTCGCATTAAAACTTATAAAAATCTTCTGATATACTTATTCAGACTATTGTCTTTATAGAAAAAAAGGAAAAATGTTTTTTTTTTGTAGGTTTTTTTTTTTTATATTTCATAAAATAGAAATAAAATTTCCCCTAATATATTTTAGAAAAAAACTATTGCAGATATATTTTCATCAAAAGTAAGTAATTATGGAAATTTTCATGAAAATTGGACCATTAATTGATTTTTCATAGAATTAAAAAAAAAGCCTCTCGTCATAACTTGTTTTTGGCTATGTTAAATTTCAATTGATTTAACGGCGCAAAAATGCAAACATTGTTTTTCGTTCATAATTTTCATTATTTCATTAAGCTGAAAATTATTTTAAAAAATCATCAGGAGTTTTTTTTTTTAAATGTTTCTTCTATCGAATGGACAACAGATTTTCAAGATAATATTAACCTTCAAGTTTTGTTGTGTTAAATATAGAAAGGGTAAATTTCACAGGGAAAATCAGTGGTACCCATTGATGGCTAAAGGTCAGACCTCCCAACTTCGCACCGTTGTTAGCCTCGGATTAGGTAATAATGAAAGCATTTTACCTGATTTTATCACCTGGCGAGGGTGGATATAAACGACATTTTTTTTGTAGGGGAGGCACACTTTGAGGGTAGAATTACCCCCACCCACCCATCGTTATCGCTTCCACGGATTCAATATTTCCCCGACTTTCTTTCATTTTTTCTTTCTTTCTCATTATATTTTTCTGTGTAGCATGTCTTTTTTTCCCCACTTCATTTCTTTATAATAAAGACGGAATGATCCATTATTTAGCTGAGGTGATGACACTCATAAGAAATCCAGTGGATAAGTGACACCAGATAATCAGGATTTACATTATTGCATTTCATCTTGGAGAATTTGGACGGTCTCATTTTTAAACAGAGGGTGTTGCAAGATGATAACAGTTGGAAGATTAAGGAACAAGCGTATCATTATATTGATTTAGAAAGAGTGATGAAATGAAATATGATCACAAAAAGGATTACACTTACTTTTACTTTATTCTAATTTTTTGTCTGGTGACTGGACGCTAGTCACAGCCTTCCTATGAAGGGGAGTATGATGTTTATTGTACAATTTTAATATAAAAATTCATACATAGTATTGTTTTTAATACGTTTGAGAATAAAACAATGATATCAGAAATCAATAACACCAAGTAATTATTTATTAAAAATGATTTTATGAAAACCTGCATGCAAATTGTTCACCCCATATACTATGTAAACATTTATTTCTTTATGATATATAACACGCACTGCAGGATTTTAATCACATTAATAATAAAGGCTGTTTTAAGGTAAATCTATTGCAGCTAGACCTTGATAGAAAAATTGTTAATATTTTTTTTTTATTGTTGGCAACCTTCCGTCTATTTTAGACGATGGCGTAGTTTTTTTTTTTTTTCTCTCTCTCACTTAGCTGAACAGACCGATCCTCGAATGGCAGTCTCTGGTGCAATGGCTGCAAACAAAAGGTGATGCTTTCTGTAGGTGTTGGGGGTGCTGCTGTTTCTCCTTTCTTTTAGCTCTCTTTTCTGTGGCAGCTTTTTTCCTCTCTTCTTCACTTCTTTTTGTTCCTTGTTTGACGAGGAGGCACCAGGGTGCACAAGATGCTAATTAAGATGAAATAATGGTTATTTAATAACCATTGAGAATATAACGTAATTTACTAAGGGAATTGTGACATTGGTGGTGACATAGTTTCGGTTACAGACAGACACACACAAACTCCATTATAATAAGAGATTATCATTACTTGCTGTCCATTGTATCCGATGATGACACTACACGAATCCGTTTCCTCCAATATTTATTCGATCTCTGGTTGCATCTTGCCAACTGCCTATGGAGATGTTAAAGTCCTCTAGGTTTCTCTTGATGTTGTCTTTGTACCTGAGCTTTGGTCTACTGATTCCACATGACCCCTCTCTAGGTTGAGAGTACAGAATCTGCCTTGGCAGTCTGTCATCCCCAAGTCTGTTTAAATGGCCAGCCCATCTCAGGTTGCACTGGACAAGTATGTTGTGCATGCTAGGGAGTTCAGTTCCCTTCAGGATGGTCCTGTTTATAATACGATATTGTTACAAATAGATTTTGTTGGTATCAGCCGGACAGTGAAGGAATCTATCCCCTGTTTGCTAGTGCTGGACAAGAAAGTTTTTTTTTTCTGAGGTGGAGTGCCACATCTACCGTCAGCTCCACACTTTACCGCATGAATTAGATTACCCAATCTGTGCTACTCATACGCTGAGTTGGTAGGGACCGGTATTGAACCAGGAACCTTGCGATTCCGACTGAGCCTTAAACTCTCGGTATGAAATAACACTAAACAGGTTGACATGCCATTAAAAATCAATCACTCTGAATATGTAAAGAACCTGGGGCGTATGTGCCAAAAAATGCAAAACTTTGTAAATTACAATTTTGTGTCAGACTCAGTACTTAGGCTAAAAAAAGGTAAAAAAGAAATAAAAAAAAGATTTAAACAGTTCCAATGCTACAAACACTTGGCATTGTTTGACAAAATCTACTTCAACTTGTTTACAAAAATATTTACAGTTAAATTTTAAGCCTGGAGTTAGGAAATGTGTTTAAACACAAAAGTCTAAAATTTATTTTCTATTCTCTCTCCTTTTTTTTTTCAGTTTTGGCTGTCAATCTTATTCATTGCCAGTAAAAGAGACGGAACTTCTTAGTTATAAATGCTGTTTTGTCCATTGTTGAAAAAAGTCTTAGCAAAGTCACTTTCAACACTTAAGAGGTCTTTTTAGAAAAAAAAAAATTAAGACGGACCATCAATCATTGTAAAATTCTGAAATTAGTTTTGTATTTCTTTTCCACTTTTGGAGTTTCTTTTCAAACTGCAAAGACCCTTCTCTTCTATGTGTTATTGATAGGGAAACAATAAGAAAGAAAAAAAAAAAAACCTTGAATGGTTTTTACTTAAGGTAAAAAAAAAAAAATCAAAAAATCATTAGCAGCAACAAAGAAGAAATGAGGATTGCTCCAAATGTAATGCCCCCTGTTTATTGCCACAAAAAAAAAAATCTACAGTAGAAACATAGAGCACATTTTCAGCTACAAAACACTATTTTTATATCATCACCACTATTGGCTAAGTGTTTTCGTCAATAGTTTAACTTTACTTTTTATTTCAGAAGCCAATTCGTTAGACTTCTACTTAGAATTTTCTTTCCCAAAGCTAAACTGTAAAATCTATATTGCTGTCATCAGGATAAAAACAGAAGGTAGTATTTGTCTGAAATTTTGAGATGAGGCTTGATAATTTGTATTATTTGGATTTTTCGGACTTTTGTCCTCATCTTTATTGTTATATACACAACATTTCGGCCAATGTGCCTGGTCATGATTAGCGGAATGAGAACAGTCTACTCCAGTGGATGGAATAAAGGGTTTGGTTCAAAGTTCCATGAAGGCTCTCGAGTTCGACCTGTTTCTGAGTTTGACAAGAAACACCTGAAAAGGGCTGGAGAGCACATCGGACAAAACGTTGTGTATATAACAAAGAACGGAAGAGTCTGAACTTCAGACCAATTCTCTTCAGTCAGCCTCTCTGTTTAAACTGTATCTAGTGGTAAAGGTCCTATTCTAGAGCTCTGGGCAGTGTGGAGTACCCCTTTATTGCCATTACTCCCCCAAGATCCATTCTGACTCAGAGTGGTAGTACCTGTTAGAGTCCTGTCTATGGGTTAAATAGATTTTTTAAAAATGAATTTAAAAAAAAAAAAGAATTGAGTTTGAAAATAAAAATTGAATATTCAACAAGAAGGAATAAAACAAAACTTCTTTGGCATAAAATAACCCTTGGCTTGACATGCCATAAAATCCAACCAACCAACCAACCTCACCGTACTCCTGTTGTAACCTAATAAAGGTTACTAAATGAGAAATAACCAAACAGAGGTTGGAAATAAAATGGAATCTTTATAACATTAACAAAATACAATATTTGCCACTGCTTGTGGTATCAGACTACTCACTTGATATAATACTCCCGTATTTATGAGGATTGGGACATACCACGGCCCACTAATATATATGGCCCCATATGTCACATAAGCAGGCAGAATTCTAACAAGCCAACTCTTTTTGTAGTCAATTTATGTCTGTTTCGAAAAAAATTTAAAAAATATACAAACTTGTCTTTTTTCTTCTGTTATGACCTATTAAAGGGTCAATAAATAGTAACTCAACACAGGTATAAAAATGTAGAGAACAGATTGTATTCAGCAATACATATCACATACAATGGAAGGGTTTCCTTGTTCAGCATACACGAAGACTGTTTCTAGAACTACTTGACTGAGTAGTTTTACTCTGCCACATATGTACCCTTTGGGTAAGTCCATGTTCGTGTCATAGGTGAGTCACCTACAACATCTTCAGAAATGTAATGATAAGATTGTAAACAAACTAAAAAAAAAAAGTTACAAAAAATTATACAGTTATACAAAACAAACAAACCAACAATCTATCTATGATTTCAGGTTATATCAGAAAAAAGTTAGACCTTTTCAATGTGAGATGTATTCCCTGGTCATGGTAGGCAATGATAGTGATGATACTACAGAGAAACAGTATTTCTTGAGAACGTACAGTACCATCTAGCCAAATGTTTGTGCTTTAAGATTTTTCGAAACAGACATAAATTGACTATAAAACGAATTGGCCTGTTAGAATTCTACCTGCTTATGTTACATGTGAGGCCGTATATATTAGTAGGCCGTGGCTGAACATGTTATTTTGCTCCTTGCGAATTTTTCACATTAGCTCTAAGTAGTGTTTCTTCACTGTCGTTTGAGTGACAGCAATCTGCTCAGATTTCCAGGAGTCTTTCTAAGTATTCTTGTTACGATTTTTGTGGCCATCCTTAGGCTTCAAAAGAGCACTCTCAAGCGGAGATCTCTTGTGTTAAGCAGAGTGCGATCCTTAGTGAAGAAACCTTTGGTTGCTCCTTGGTGTCCCTCAGTGTTGGGTATGATCCTTTGGTTGCTCCTTAATACCCATTAATGTTCATAGGTAGGGTATATAAACAACTCCCTTCTTCAATATCTACTCAAGTAGATAATTTACATAATTGGTAAATGTTACCTGTGTGAATAGGTAAGTTGTACATTCTCCAGAAAGGAATGCGTGTTGATTGATTTTGAGCCTCTCGATTGTGCAAAATAAAAGCTTTGACATCTCCTTTCTTACAACTTATAATCACCTAAACATGCTTAAATGACCAAGGAATGCCAACTATGTCTTTCTTTAACCTCCCCCTACCCCCGTGTCCATCTTTCATATAAACATTACCATTATCATTTTGTACAGATGGATTATCACCTGGCTAATCCCTCTAATCGGTTGTCTCACTTCCCCTTTTTTATTTGTCGCCAAGAAGAGTTTAAAACATAATAGTGAGCAAAAAAGGGTTGAGTATATATCCCCCAACAAAAATGAAAGATTGTTCCCTTCCCTTAGTTTTTTTTTTTTTTTTTTCTTTCTTTTTTTTTTCGGCTTCCTCCTTCTGATAAAGTACAAGGTATGAACAAAATAAATCCCTTCTTAGCTGTTGATGCCTGAGGTAAGTTCTGACTAAAAGGCACAAGAGACAGACAGACAGACAGACAGTCATATATACAAGCTTATTGTGGAATTAACCTTCATTTACAAAAGTGTTCCAATTTATAGTGGCTACAGTATCACCCATAGATAAGTAGGTATTTACTCAATCCATTTGCCATGAGTAGGCTGTGACACAAGGTCACAAGTATGGAGCATCTAGTGAAGATAGAACTTGCTATTCAGTAGTAACGGATCTGAGAGATAAGCTTTGCTAACCATTACACCACAATGGGATACCTTTTTTACCTCACCTGTTTGTAGGATGTGACACAAGGTCACAAGTATGGGGCATCTAGTGAAGATAGAACTCTCTATTCAGTAGTAATGGATCTGAGAGATAAGCTTTGCTAACCATTACACCACAATGGGATACATTTTTTACCTCACCTGTTTGTAGGATGTGATACAAGGTCACAAGTATGGGGCATCCAGTGAAGATAGAACTCTCCATCAGTTGTAATGAATCTGTGAGAGTAGCTATTTAACCATTACACCATGATAGGACACCCTTGCCCATAAATAAATATGCCTCTAACAATATTTTATAAAAAGTTAATTTTCTTCAAAACTAAAGATAGCAGGATTTTATCATTTCTAGTGCCCCCAATGGGGCTACCTGTTGGCCGTGGGTGGTGACCCATGATGCTTAAGAATAGAACCCAGGTAGATGAGCAGTTCATGACTTGAAATACTCCACTTTGGCCCTATCTTGGGCTAGACGGGCGGTCGGAGAGGCCCCGTCCGATAAATCGGCTGGTCACATCAAGCCCTAGCACCTATATGATTTTCCCAACCCTATTGCCCTTATGGTAAGCCCCAACCCCTTTTTATCATATGGGTGCTAGAAGGCAGTGACTGAGGGTCTACATGTCCTGGGAATGACGTTAAACTCTATCTGATGGTGAGGTTCCAGTTTTGGAGGTTTGGGAAATGTGGAGCACACCTTCATCACCATTGCTTCCTGGTTCACTTTGCCCCGGAGGGCTAGTACCTTAGGGTCCGATCTATGGGTTTAATAGAAAAATGTATTTATAAAAAAATTGTATTATCCATTAAGAATTGATTTATTTCAAAACTTTATCTGCATTAAATGACCAACTGGGGTTGATATCCTGTAAAACCAAACCAAACCAAACCAAATCATTTCTAGTGGAACATTATACAATCATATATATGCCCCATATACTTTAAATCCTGGACGAGGCTGTTTGCATTTCACATGACGCTAATACCTTTAGGAAAGGTATGCATCCAACTATTCTCCTTTCAGCTATGGGTAAATAGAAGGGCAGACTGAATTCTTTAACCTTGGTATGGTAACCTGTCTACGAGAAGGAAAACTCTGAATTCTGATCTTGTGTTACATCCAGCTAGTGTGGAGGGGTTGGGTAAATACATATTTCTAGCCTTGTGCCAAACTAAGCTAAGCTTTGTAAGAGATTACCTCATCTGAGAATTTGAACCTAGTTAACCTATTGTATTTTCAGTACTGCTAACCATTAAGCTAAGTATGTACTTCCTAATTGGTGTCTGCTTTCGAGCTTCACCTCCCCACCAAAAAAATACACATGTATAATTGCATAATCTGTCAAGTTCTTTTAAAAACCTCTTATAATTTGGAACCAATCTTATTATTATTATTATTATTGTTATTATTATTAACAGTTAAGTCAACCACAGGTAATTAAACTCAGTTCATTTAAGTTAATTTCTTTATTATGTTTTTTTTTTAATGTCTTTAACAGTAACAGATCTGTTTTAGTACTTTTAAAGGATTTAATTAACTGGAAAAGGAAATTTTCTAATTGCTCATATTTTTTATTTATTTAACATCATCTGATTATGTTCTTTCTTTCTGTTGGTCTCTCTTTTCTTTCTTTCTGTTGGTCTCTCTTTTCTTTCTTTCTGTTGGTCTCTCTTTTCTTCTTTCTGTTCTCTGTTGTCTCTCTTTTCTTTATTTCTCTTGGTCTCTCTTTCTTTCTTTCTCTTGGTATCTCTTTTCTTTCTTTCTCTTGGTCTCTCTTTCTTTCTTTCTCTTGGTCTCTCTTTTCTTTCTTTTTCTTGGTCTCTCTTCTTTCTTTTCTTGGTCTCTCTTTATTTATTTCTCTTCTCTCTTGGTCTCTCTTTTATTTATTTCTCTTGGTCTCTCTTTTATTTATTCTCTTGGTCTCTCTTTTATTTATTTCTCTTGGTCTCTCTTTTCTTTCTTTCTCTTGGTCTCTCTTTTCTTTCTTTCTCTTGGTCTCTCTTTTCTTTCTTTCTATTATTCTCTCTTTTCTTCTTTCATTCTCTGTTTCTTATCTTTCTTTCATTCTCTTATTTCTCTCTTTACTTTTTCATTCATTCTTCTCTTCATTCTCACTCTTCTTTCTTTCGTTCTGTCCTTCTTTCTTTCATTCTTTCCTTTCTTTTTTCTTTTTTTTCCTTCCTTTCTTCCTTTATCCTTTCCTTCCTTCTTTCTTTCATTCCTTCCTTTCCTTCCATCTTTCCTTCTTTCTCCTTCCTCACTTCTTTCTTTATCCTTCCTCCATTCCTTCCTTCTTTCTTTCATTCCTTTCCTTCCTTCTTTCTTTCATTCCTTTCCTTCTTTCTTTCTTTATCCTTCCTCCATTCCTTCTTTCTTTCTTTATCCTTCCTCCATTCCTTCTTTCTTTCATTCCTCACTTTCTTTCTTTCTTTCATTCCTTCCTTTCTTTCATCTTTCCTTCTTTATCCTTCCTCCATTCCTCACTTTCTTTCTTTCTTTCATTCCTTCCTTCCTTCCTTTCGTCTTTCCTTCTTTCTTTCTAAATTTATAAACCACCTTTTTTTCTGCATAAATCATTTTTTATGACCTTTTCTAATTTCTTCATGAATTATTTAAAAATCTCTCAGCCCTTTCGATCCAACCTTTGTACAAACAACTTTTTTACTTTCTTTTTTCTTTATAAATTTTTCTTTAAATATATATGAGTATAGATAAAAGGATATGAAAACAACACAATATGCTGTTAAAGTGAAAATATTTTTATATCATATTAATAGCTAATATTGACCAATATTTCGATTTATAAAAATCATCTTAAGAGCTTGTTTTACTCCGGCCTTAACAAGAGCGGAGACGAAAATAATATGAATTCAAAACGAAAACATTGATGTTGCAAAAAAGTTATGCAGTAGTTTCAAATATAAGCACATCCGCCCACACGTTTCTCAGACAGCGACAGTAATGTATATCTTATTGTAACAGTTTTTGAAAAAGGAATACATATTTCAAAATCGACAGTAGACAAATTCTCTTTTTCAAACAGGATAAGTATTAACCCGTTGACGGTAGACCTGCAATGGATTTTTAGAAAATAATTTTTATCTTATTTATTATTGTATTTCTTATTTTTTATTTTTTCTTGTATATAAAGTAAAAAAATATGAATGGTTGTAAGGTTTTTTTTTTGATAATGTGAAAAATTTAAATTTGTTGGTAATTGTATGTCGGAGATGGTTATGTGAAGGGGATTTTATGATTTCTGACTACAAGAGTCGCTAAATAAGGGTATATATATATATATATATATATATATATATATATATATCCAAAAGTCCAGAGAAGAAATCTTCCTTACGACACAAAAGTTTTATTTAAAAAAACCTGTCGCAGTTTGAGAGCTCAATGTGTGCTCTTAATGTTAGTCACAGAGCAAATATATAAGTAAAGAAATAACAAAAGACTTAGAGATTTAGCATTATAGTCTATTTTATAGTCTAAGCTCCCTAAAATAAACTATAATGCTAAATCTCTAAGTCTTTTGTTATTTCTTTACTTATATATTAAAGACAACTGAACATCCCAATAAGCACAATTTATTAGTTCTTGTGTGTTTTTTGAATGCATTTTTTTTTTTTTTTAGGTTTGGGATAGAAATGTCCCAACAGTATTTTAGTAATACCCCATTTAGCAACCCCATTTGGTGCTGATTAGCTGTGGTCTTTTGGAAATATTTTTGTAATAAATTCTGAAATGTGAAAATTCCCAAAACAAATGAAAAAGTAGCACCCAAGTTAAACAGAAAAGTAAATTGTAGCCTTGAACAAGTGAAGTGATTCGAGAAAGGAATTAGTTAAGAAAAGGCTAATTAGAGGGGATAAGTTAAATTAAGCACTTTGACTCATCATAGAATGTGTCCTGGGTATGATAGAAAACTGCATCTGGTGGTGAGGCTCCTGTTCTGGAGCTCCTTTGAGTATGTAGTACTCCTTTGTTGCTAGTACTCTCAAGTCAACCCTGACCTGGAGTGGCAGTAAGTAAGTAAAGTAAAGTCGTCGGGGCGGCCTAAAGTCGGTATCAGCCAGTCAGCTAGGGAGTCTATCCCCTTTTCACTAGTGCTAGACCAAGGAAATTGTTTTTTAGCATCTGAGGTGGAGCGCCACACCTACCATCAGCTCCTTACTTTACCGCACAGATCCCTGTGCTACTCATATGCTGAGTTGGCGAGGACCGGTATCGAACTAGGAACCTTGTGGTTTCTAGCCGAACACTCTACCGACTGAGCTAACCTGGCCCCTCAGTAACTGTTAGTATTTACTGTCCTGGGTATGATAGTAAACAGTATCTGGTGGTAAGGCTCGAGTTCTGGAGCTCCATTGAGTGTATAGTACCCCTTTTTTGCTAGTACCCTTAAGTCCGTCCTGACCCAAGGTGTCAGTACTTATTAGGGTCCCATCTATGGGTTAAATAGATTTTTAAAAAATCATTTAATAGGACCATATTCAAAAAAAACATTAAGAAAAAAAACGACATAAAAAGACTCTGACTCCTTTATTTTTTGCACCTCGGACTCTAACACCTCTTTTTATGTAATTAATTCATAACAAATATAAAACCATAATTTTTTATAATCTATTCATAAGGAGTGTGCACTGTATAACTTTACAGATTAAACTAGGGCCATATAAAGTGAATATTCAACTGGAGTTGGAGTCTGTATAATTTTACCAACTGCGACTCCAGTGACCCCTTGATTGCTTCTGACTCCACAGCCCTGGTATTAACTATAATCTCTCTTTGTGTATATCCCATTAGAATGGAAAGGGTTAAAGTTATAATTCAATTAGTTAAGCAGAAATGCAGTTGATGTATTTGACTCACTGACAAGTGACACAAGCTGTTATTTATATAAATTTATTATGACTGCTCTTGAGCAACAAACCAAATTAATTTGAAATAAATAAAGACCATCATTAACTCTTGACATCCCGTTGAGAATTTTCTAAGTCCAGAGCCCCATTTACTATAAGGATATATATGTAAATGGCTAAAAATGGCTTTTTCATTTAAAGTTACTAGTTATTTCCCATAAATCAAAGACTGCTAAATCTTATTATAATGGAGATTGTGGATTTGTCTGTCTGTAACTGAAACTATATTACTACTCAAGTCACAATTCCCTTAGTTATTTACGTCACATCCTCCATGATTTTATTTTTATTCAAACCCCAATTATTAATAAAATTGTTTTACATTATTAATACTATTGACCATATCTACCTATTATTAACATGCAATTGTATTTATATATACAACAAAATAGAGGTTTACAGTATGAATGGGAAGGCTAATTTGCATATTGATATTAAAAAATTGATTTTAATAAATATATGCTTAGTATTATTGATTTCTAATTGTTTGGTTTTATCTTATTGAATATGAGCAAAAATCTCTTCAATAAATCTTAAAAGAAATTCCTTAACAAGAAGATATAACTAATATTATTATTTACTTCCTATTTTAACTAAACAGTTTAATTAGGAAAATTTACCAATGAAAGACAGGAGTAACGGAAAATGATGGAAGAGTTAGTTTCAAAGTTGTTCTATTTTTCAATCATACCCCCTCTGTTCAAAATATTTTTATCTACATTCTTATTCAGTTTCATTAGCCTTTCTAATTTAATATGATATTTTATTATAAAATTTAACTAAAATACTTGCACCCGGAGGGTGCATATATTTGCTAGTATGTTTAATATTACATTTAAACAAAGGATATTGTTTGAGGTGGATTAGGAAAACAAATGTAACTTCTGGCCGGGTGGAATGAGGCGGTATAGGATGTTAAGAGTTAAATCAAGTAAAAAAAAAAAAGGCCCATTATTGTAGGTTTGGCAGAATCAAGTCCTGATTAAACAGATTTTACAAGCACTGTAAACCTTTTTATTTTCTTACTTTAATCCTTCTTGAATCTAACTTATTGCATGTCCTGGGTATGACGTTAAACTGAATCTAATGGTGAAGTTTCAGTTTTGGAGCTCTGGGGAGTGTGGAGTACCCCTTCATTGCCATTACTCCCAGGTCCACCATGACTGAGTGGTAATACCTGTTAGGTACCTGAATACACTAACAATGATTTGTTAGTCTAAGTTTCTAACTATATAGATAGATAGATATTTGTATATGTATAAGTATTAACTTACCGGTGGGTATAAGAACGATCGTTGGAAGCGCACAATATCCAGAGGTTAAGGTTGAGAAAAAACAAATACAAAGTGCTCAATACAATGTAGAGCATAAATTTTTTAATGTATATACATTTGCCTTTGTATATGTATATGTATATATATGCGTATACCCGTTACAAGTACATTTATTTTTCATTTATATATTTGTTTACTTATTGATTTACAATTTAAATAAATCATACTACTTTACTTTAAATAACAATAAACACCGCTTACAATTTTTTGTTTAAATTTAAATTTAATATTATTATTTTAACTCTATTTTTTAATTTACTCAATCAGTTTTAGTGTTTATTATTAATTTTAAATCATTTTAAATCCTTTTATTATTATTTATTTGCAATTTAAATAAATTACACTAATTTACTTCAACATTTAAAATAGTAAACACCAGTTATAAACGAAATCATGCGGCAGCAAACCGTAAACTTAAAAATTTAGGAAAAAAATATATATACCTTAAGACTCAAGTATTAATTTAGCTAAAATATTAAATGTTAAATTTTAAGATTTTAAAATTTTAAATTTCAATAAATAACCCAAAATAATAAAACCAAAAATAATATTTCAATTATCCAACTATCTCTTTGCTTTACATAATTCTAATTTTAATCCCAGTTAAAATAAAAAATCAAATCCGTGTTTTATATAAACACTGTTCCCTGAATTTTTTTTTTTTTTTTTTTTTTTTAAATTTTTTAAATTTTAAATTTTAACATATTTTTTCACCTTTATTTTCACTTTATTATTTATTATTATTATTTATTATTTTTTATTTTTTATTTTCCACTTTTATTTTTATTTTTATTTTTTTTATCGTAACATACACAACCTGTATTTTTTAAATACTCTCAAACCAAATTAAACTAGTTATTAAATAATTTTAAATTTTCAACTTTTAACTATTAATACGACCCATAACATATCTTTTATTAAATAATAATTGAAAAAATAATTCCCATAAATTAATTCAAATTTTTAATTCAATAATCAAAAACCGTTCCTGATCTATGAAAATGTAAACAAGCGTTCCTCTACTGAATTTAAGTCCCATTCCAACGGGCATGTTTATAACACCAAAGATGAATCGTAAACTCGATTAATTTAAAAGTAACCCTGAAGAATCTATCGATGAAACTCGAGTAGGTTACTCATTTCCATTCTTAAATAGATAGATAGATAGAAAGATGGAGAAGGTAACAATAATGAGATGGAATAAAACTTAGATTTAAATGACTGCCTAAGGATAGGTCAGTTTCTGTCACCCACAATATATTATACATTTTCCATTATATATATATATGATTTTTCTATTTTTGAATTAGAAGTATTATAAAGAAATTAGGCACAAACGACAATACTCCAAGGTTTGAAGTATGGAGTTAACCACGAGTGTGGCAGACAGGTTGAGAGTTAAAGAAATAACCAAACAACTAGAAATATGAATAAAAGACTGTATTACATGTAAAGAATAAGGATTGCAAACTTTAGTTCGTTTGCACAAATATAATTTGTAATAAACTTATCTGAGTCCTGAGATAGGGTATTATCAGAGCCCTTGCTACGGCCTTCTGATAGTTCGGATATGATAGACTTTCTGTTTGATGTCCGACTCCGATTCTGGTTGTTGAGGAAGAGGAACGACCCTGTTTTAGGTCTGTCCCCAGTGCTAGCTGGATCAGAAGAGGGATGAGTTTGCTTATTCGGCTTTGCCGCCAAAGTATGCTGGCTAGTGATTGGTTGGTTTGAAACAGAGGCTCGCAGACAAAGGACGATAACCCCCATACCCCAGAATTCTCAATAGTATTTCTTTTTCTTTCAAAAACTGTTACACTGAAGAAATAGAATGTAGCGAAATGTACATGAAACACGCAGCCAATATACAAAGATAAAGCATCGCATGGCTTACACGCTTTTTGGAAAAACAATGTTTCCAGTTTGAATTTAAATTATTTTCTGCTTCTCTCTCAATGAGTCCGGATTAAAAACATTTACATCTAAAAACGGACCTAATTATCATTATGCTCTGATGATGATTTTTTATAAATTGAAATATTGTCAATATTACCAATGAAAAAGGACATAAAAATATATTCATTTTAACAACATTATGTGTTAACATACCCTTTTATCTATCTATCTATCTATCTATATATATATATATATATATATATATATATATATATATTAAGTAGTCATTTACTAATTTTAGATTAGTGAAGCACCTGATGAGAATTGAACACCCTAACTACAGTCTACTAGATTAGCTCACTAACCATTACACTATAGGAGAAACCCACGTTTATTATAAAAATTAGTTAAGATTTTGATGTCGTCAAACAGTGTTGTTTTTTGTTTAATTTTCTGCATTTCTTTTTTTTTCCCTTATGTTTTATGGATAGAGTCAAATTTTAATGCTTTTTTTAAATTGTTTTCTTTTCTTTTAAAAACGTATAAAGAGTCAATAGAATAAACGTATAATAATGTATAATAATATAATAATATAATATAATGATATAATAAATGATATATAATATAAATGATATATATATATATATATATATATATATATATATATATATATATATATAAATAATAATATAATATAAATAATAATATAATATAAATAATAATATTTAATATAAATAATATAAATATTATAAATAATATATAATATAATATAATATAATAATATATAATATAAATTATAATAATTATTATATAATAATTATAATTATTATAAATACCATAATTATAATATAATAATTATAATTTTTATAAATTATAATTAGTATAAATATTATAATTATAATATAATAATTATAAATATTATAATTATAATATAATAATTATAATATGTACTAATATATAATATAAATAATATATAATATAAATAAATAATATATATAGATAATAATATGATAAATAATAATATAATAATAATAATGTATAATAATAAATAAACGTATAAATAGTCAATAGAAATAGTCAATAGAATAAACATATAAAGAGTCAAATTTTAATGCTTTTTTTTATTATTGTTTTCTTTTCTTTTAGAACCGTATAAAGTAACATGATAGAATTGAAACACATGTTCCCAGGCCCTGAAGGAAATATGAACTTATAAAAACTTAATTATCAAAATAAACCTGAATTCCCTTACTAATATGTTCCAGGCAATGTTCCCTCTAATTATTTTCATGATTCTGCGTGGGACCAAAAAGCCACTGAGCAACTGTTTCCTGGGTACGATACTAAACTGCATACGGTGGTGAGGCTCCAGGTTTGAAGATCTGGGGGACTCTGAAGTCATCCTTTCATTGCTATTACTCCTGGGTCCACTCGCATCTGGAATGGGAGTACCTTGTTAGGGCCCCATTATCCATTTGTGATATAATATTAAATATGATTTTGAATTACGTTGATACATTGGCCCGCCCTGTCGGCTGGGGCATTAGAATGCACCGACTGCACCTCTGCAGAGGGATAAGATTCCCCCAATTGGGCCACCTATTGGCCGTGGGTGACACCCGTGATGCTTAAGGATAGAACCCAGGTGGTTGAGCAGTCCATGACTTGCAATACTCCACTTTGGCCCTTTCTTTGGCTAGACGGGCAGTCGGAGAGGCCCCCTCCGATCAGTCGGCAGGTACATCAAGCCCTAGCACCCATATGATTTCCCCAACCCTTTTTATCATATGGGTGCTAGAAGGCGGTGGCTGAGGGTCTTCATGTCCTGGGAATGACGTTAAACTCTATCTGATGGTGAGGTTCCAGTTTTGGAGGTTGTAGTAGTAGTCTTCGTTAATTCAGAAACAACATACGCAAGGCATATAGTTACAAGGGGGCTGTTTATTTCTTTCTAGGCTCATGGGTTCTTTTTCAGAGAGAAGGAGAGAGAGAGAGGGTAAGGTCAAATTATTCTATCGTAAATCATGTTGTTTAGTACTACTATGCGAAACACATACGGGGGAAACTGGAAGCCTAGCCGAAAAAAAGACCGATTTTCCTCTTCTTTCATTTGTCGTCCCAGGGGGGTGGGAACTTCCGGTTTTATTTTTAACTTTAGTTCCGGGGTCATTGGTCGGTCAATTGAGTTCCAGACTTTAACCTCTCTTTGTTCTTATTTCTTTTTCCTCTCTTTCTCCAGAAATCTGAATACCATTTTATTTTCAATCCCCAAATTCCCCATAGACCATAATAATTACATTACACCTAAGTCCACTCTGACCTGAAATGGTTGTACCTGTAAGGGTCTCTTCTCTGGATCTGTTTGAGATAATGTTTAAAATGATTTTGAACTACACTAATACATTGGCTCTTAAAACATTGCTATTGCAACTAAATATGAAGTGTTTACCTATTGTTTACCTAAAGATTGTAAAGATACATTTTTGCACTGCATATATATATATACCAACCTGTCCACACGATCAGCAGGTGACGCAAGGTCAATTTCTTACACAGAATTTAAAAGGTTTGAATTCAGAATTTTCCTTCTCCTTGACTGGTTACCTAGCCACGGTTAAAGAGCTCAGTTTGCCCTATTTACCCATAGCTGGAATGAGAGTAGTTGAATGCATACCTTTCCCAAGGTAATTGCGTTATGTGAAATGCAAACAGCCTCGTCCAGGATTTGAAATCGGGTAGATGAGTCCATTTCTAACCATTACACCAGGCACCTCTTTTGTACTGAATATAACTGGAACCATAATTGTTAAACTGATTTTGGCATAAAATAACCCGAAAAGGTTTGACATGCTGTAAACCAACCAACTAACGAAACCTGTGAGCAACTGAAAAATGTAGTGTGCCAAATATATTTTTTACTTTTGAGACACGCATTGATTATTTTATCAAAAATTTATGAAACAAAGGTCAGAGCAAGCGTGATATGATAATTATTTGGATAGCCATGTAAATTTGTTATCAAAGTTTTTTCTTTTTTTCTTTTTTGCTTTATCTAAAACTTTAAAAATTCTTGTGTCATTAAAAAAAAAAATTTTTTTGTAGCGTATAGCATTCCTTCTGTGCACTGCCATGCAACACTGTACAACACTTGTTCCAAGTTGTAAGTATGGGGGGGTCCCCATGGTGTAGTGGTAAATTTGCTTGACTGTGATGTTGTAGTGAGTTTAAATTACAGCTGCGCTATTATGTTTACTTTTAGATTGATATCCTTGGAAAAGGCATGAACCCTCTCATTCCCCAGTGATGGGTTAAATAGTACCACTACTGTTCTACAAGGGTAGCTTTGGCATTAAATAACCCACAAATGTTGATATGCCATTAAAAAAAATGAAACTCAACCAAACCAAACCAAAATATAAGGTCTAGTTAATATTAATTGCATCTAATTGTAAAGATACATTTTTTTACTGCTTATAGTTGGAGCCATAATTGTTAAACTGACTTTGGCATAGAATAACCCAACAAGGGTTGACATGCCATTAAAATAAAGAAACCAAACCAGAATATAAGGTCTGGTTTGTATTGAATGCATCTGATTGTAAAGTTACATTTTTTACTGCATATACGAGGTATGTCAGAAAAGTTTGATGTGAGGGGCAATAACTCACAGTGGACGATGCGTCCACTGTAAGTTCTTGCCACAGGGCCAGACGATCGGCCAGCATGTCTACAAAGAGATACTGCAGCGTTTACTTCGTTCAGTGCCCAAGAAGAGGTGAGAGATGTGGCAGGACAACTTGTGGGTGCTTCATCATGACAATGTACCTGCCCACTCTGTAGATATCTGAGAGTTTCTGGCTCGGAAGAACATCACTGTGCTGAAGCAAACTCGCTACTTGCCTGACCTGGCTCCATGTGATTTTTTCCTCTTCCCCAAGCTCAAGCGGGTTATCAAGGGAACCCGTTTTGAGGATGTGCACAACATCAAAAAGGCAGTGATGACAGAGCTATGAAGAATCCTGGAAGAATCCTTCGAAGAGTACATGCAAGCATGGCAGAGAAGGATGGGAAAGTGGATTAGACTCCAGGGGGATTCCTTTAAAGAGGATAATTTGTAGTTTGTAGTTTGGATTTGAAATAAATTTTTTGTGACACCAGTCCTGGAATTTTTTTTATATACCTCGTAATCGTTAAACTGACTTTTGGATAAAATAACCCAATGCTGTAAAATCAGCCAACCCACCAGCAACTGAAAAGTGGTATGTGCAAAATATATTTTTTACTTTTGTGACAATTATTGATTATTTTATCTAAAATTTATGAGACAATTATTGATTATTTTATCTAAAATTTATGAGACAAAATCATATTTTGGTATGCAAGGTGCTCAAATTATTTTATCAAGTGGCTTACTTTTGTAGAGAAATATATTTATTTTTGATACAAATGCAATTAACGTTTTAGATGGAGTGGGGGTTGATTTACAATAAGGCTAACATTGCCAGTTGGTGTGAAGTTCAAACAAAGTCAAAATTTGTAAAACATGGTTAGTAATAGGCCTTAACCTGCCACACTGTCCCCAAGGCATTTTGGCAGGGACTTTGAATTCAGAGTTGTTGTTCTTCTTTCCCAGTGAGGCTAGAAAGCCCCATCTGCCCTAATATTTTCTTATAGCTCGAGGGAGAATTGGATTCATGCCTTTTCCAAGAGTACTAGTGCAAAGTGAATGCAAGCAGTTTCAGCTGGAATGATATAACAATGAACAGTGTAACTTGTTCTCTACGCTTTCTTTTTTTTTTCTTCTTTTTTTCTTCTTTTTTTTCTTTTTTTTTTTTTTTTCTTTTAGAAACATATAAAGTAACATGATAGCATTAAAACACATGTTCCCAGGCCCTGAAGGAAATATGAACTTATAAAAACTTAATTATCACAATAAAACTGAAAAATTTCCCTTACTAATATATTCTAGGATATTATTTCTAGCAAAATCCACAGAGGTTTTATGAGTCACTAGGCTGTACCTATGGAAATTCCATAGAATATATGCATAATAATTGCAATAATTTAAACTATGAATAAAATTCTGAGGGAAATTAGTGTCAATTTCTATTTCTAGTTTAAAATTTTGCATATTAATCACAACACATAAAAAGAAATCAAATGTAAACTTTCAAGTAGTCATTTATTAAGCTTGGCTTGGCACAAGGCCAGAAGTTTTGAGCATCCAGTGAGAATCAAATGCACTAATAATGGTCTGCTACCCAAGCTCACCAGCCATATATATATCTATCATTATATTTAAACTAAGTGAATCAACTTTTGTTTCCTAAAGGCCTTTTACTGTTTAGTTTAATGACATGAAAATTATACTAAATCATTCCTTACTTTTAGGATTGAATTACGTTTGAAAAAAAATTCCATTTTAATTGGTTCTAATTAGTCGTAATTTGCAATTAAGTAAAAAACTGACTAATCTCTTACTTTACTTTCTGCCTATCAGTTTCTTCCCCTCTATATATCTCTTGATTACCTCCTTGTTATATAATGTTAGTTTTTCTGGGAGAGACAGAGACAGAGAGAGACGGGAGAATTTGAAATGTATTTCTATGTTAAATTTCACAAGCAAACCGTAGCTTAAATTAGGTCAAACATTCCCTTAGAAAGCTTACAAAATGATTTTAATGTTTTGTCCGGCCGTATTTATTATTTTAAAAAATGTTTATTCGCTTTGCTAACTCCCTTTTCCCTAATCTCAATTATCTACTCATAGCTGAATGGGTGATCCAACAGGTCACGTTTTTTCTAGTGTATATATATATGTATATATATATATATACACATACACACACACACACACACACCAACCCCTCTGCACAATGTGACACAAGGTCAACTTATTAGGCAGAGTTTATCAGGTTTTGATTCAGTTTTCTTTCTCCTAGTCTGGTTACCTAACCAAGGTTAAAGAGCCCAGTCTGCCCTACTATTAATCCATAGCTAGAGGGAGAGTAGTTGGATGTTTTCCTTTCCCAAGAGTATTAGTGCGATGTGAAATTCAAACAGCCTCATCCAGGATTTGAACTTGGGTTGACAAGTCTATTTTCTCTGACTCTAACCATTACACCATGTGCCTCACCAACCATATATGATTTTACAAGTAGCTCACTTTTGTAGGAAAATATATTCATTTTTGAGAAAAATCTAGTTAACCTTGTAAATGAGTAGTTTGATTTGCAATAAGGGTAAGATTACCAGTTTCTGTACTTTTTAACCCAAAGCTGGTAGGGGATTATTGGGTTCATACCTTTCCCAAGTGTATTAGTCCAAAAATATTAATTTTTGAAAAAAATCTAGTTAACCTATTAGATGGGAGTTTGATTTGCAATAAGGCTAATGTTGCCTGTTTGTGAAAAGATCAAGTCTGATTACAATATTATTATAGCTGAGAATTGTTATAAAAAGCTATCAATAATATTTCTCTGAATTTTTGAGCCAATTGGACACATAGCCTAGTGGATAAAGGAGTTAGGTTAAGACAGTTCTAACTGACAGTTACCTCTACACTGCAGGTTCAATCCTGGTCAGAGGCAGCAGTAACATAGAATAATAATTAACACAGCTTAACACCTGTACCCCAGCTAAAGTTAGCGGAATGAGAACAGGATACCCCCGTGAGCTGAATAAAGGGTTAGATTCAAAGTTCCGTGATGGCTCCTGATTACGACAAGAAGGTTCCTGAGTTTGAGAAGAAATACCTGAAGAAGGCCGGAGAGCACATCGGCCGAAACATTGTACAAATAACAATGAAGATGAGGACAATAGTCCGAATAATCCAAATAATACTAACTATCAATAATACAATCAATCCTTTAAGACAGAACAATTTATCTGAAGAAATGAGATTGAAAATGAGGGTAGGGGTCACTGTAGCATATTTTATTATTTCACTCTTTTGTTTTTCACACCAGTTTAAAGTTTGAGTGACAGCAAGTTTCCGTAGGTCTTCAGGAATATTCTGACTATTATAGCCAATCTTAACAATGCTGTTGTCTGGCTGGTCTCAATTCTTTCTATGATTTTCAATTCCTCCAGTCTGTTTTCTAAACTTTTGGGGACCATTCCGAGGGCACCAACTACAATTGGTATTATTATTATTACTATTATTTTGTGGGAGAGTCCCCATGGTGTTGTGGCTAACATGCTGAACTGTGACATCGTAGTAAGCGAGTTTGAACTCCAATCGCACTTTTAAGTTTATTTTCAGACAAATATCTTTGGGAAAGGTGTGAACCTCCCCCCAGCCATGCTGTTATTCTATAAGGATGATTTTGGCATTAAATAACCCACAGGGTTATTTTACCATTAAACAAACCAAAACAAAACAAACTAAACCAAATGAAGTTAATGAAAATTATTTATACCAATTTGAAGATATTAAGAACTTGAAACATAGAAACTTTTATCAAAATGACTCGGTTCGGCATTAAATGACCCGAAAAGTGTTGACATGCCCTAAAACAAACAAGCCAAACCAAACTTCTGCAAGAGATGTATAATGATGCTGATGGCTTTTTTATTTAGTGCATCCTGGGACGCACATATTTGCTTTGAATGAGTCCCCAGGAAAATTTATGGGCCCCAACTAAAGCTGTCTAACTCTTACCTTGTAACCAAACCTGTGTAATCCATTTCAAAGAAACTATTGAATTGTATTTACAGTTAGCTTGAAATGATGAGGGAAGAAAAATAAAAAAAAAACACTGGGACGCATGGATATGATTTTACTGCGTCAGGGATGCCGAATGTGTACCTATCAGCATCTCTGGATGCAATCGGTGTATTCTGGGCCCAGCCAACAGGGCAACCCCATTAGGGAAAAACAGCTGCTTATAATATAGATTATTATATTTTATTTTATAGAATAATGTTTTTTAGTGACTCAATAGAGAGAATTACAAATTTGAAATAGTTTTTCTTGTTTTATAATGGTTTTATTAAAACTTTCAAAGAATGTAAGTAATTGGTGTTCTTAAAAGTTATTCAAGAATTACTTGTTTTCTTTCTTTCTTTTTTTTTCTTCTTTTCTTTAGATATTGGTTACATAATGAAATGTTAGACCTAATTCAAATGGCATTATTTTTACAGATGGCAGACAGGGATCCATACTGGGTTCATTGTTGTTAAAATACCAGAACCTTTGAAACTTTTCTCTTTACAAGAATTCCACTCACCCACGCCAGTAACACCAGTTGATGTTATTTTACAAGAATAAGATAAACCTTTCTAATTATTTACATTAACAGTTACCATTCTGTAATAACATATAATTTTGTTTTCAGGAATTAACAAACTTTCTCCTTATTTCTCATTTTACAGACTGAAATCTTTGTGAATTAACAAGATTTTTTTCTTTTTCCTTATTTATCCTTATTTTTAGATGATGCATTGTCAATTATCATTATTATTATTATTATTTCACTCTAGCCTAAGCTGATTGTCTTTCACTCAAGTCTGAGTGACAGCAAGTCTCCTCAGATCTAGGGACTCTTCTGAGTATTCTAGCCAATCACACCTTTATTTCTGGAAGGACTGATCAGCATCTCTGAAATAGTAACTGTATGGATTTTTTTTGCATCCAATATTTTAAATACTAGACACTGATTTTTCTTTTCAGAGTGTCTGTGTACTTTTTTCCTGATGCCCCACCAAGCTGAATCAAGGTCCTTTATGTAGGGATTTTAATGGGGCATCCTGTAAGGTTCCAACTCATGATTAAGTAATTATGGATCTGTGAGACTAACTTTTTAAAAAAATCCCCCTTTTACCCAGGCAACGCCGGGTAGCCACTTCTAGCTCATAATAATTTATATATACAAATATAAAATTTTGTTTTGGGAAATTAACAATCTTTTTTTTTTTATCTTTTTTTACAGACTGAAACCTTTGTGAATGAACAATATTTTTCTTGGTTGTTTTTATTCCTTGTCTGGGAATAATGGTAAAAGACACAAGAGGACCACAATCATGCAAGCTGACCCTAATGGAAGCCATTCCCTGCTGCAGCTGACATCGGATCACTGTCAGTTCCAAAACGGTAAACCTATCGCCAACCCAAATCACGGCATCATGACACCACCCCCTGCTCTGACCCTCCAGCCGCAACCCCTAGCACCAAATACCCAGCCCTCAGATCCCAACCTGGACAGGCTTCAAGAGGACACTCCTAAACTCATTCACCAAATAATTCTTGACAAAACTGCTAATTCACAGAAGGGATCGTACCAAACAGATGTAAACAATGTCCAGTCTCAGAATCCGCATGTGGAAAATGATACGGATAATTCCATGAATAGTCGGATGCCAATAAATAACCTAACCGACAAGTCGACCCAAACGGCCAAAAATGTGGCCAATAGCCAGAGCAGTAACAACAATAATAATAGCCCTCCCCCAACAGAGCCCCAAATTACTGTGGATAAAAGACGACTCCAGGCTTCAACCAGTGTCGACAATGCCAATACGAAATTTGTTTTTGATATTACCAAGGCCAATGCATTCCATAATCCCGGATTTACGGAAGACAATACTAACCAGTCAAACCTATTTCAGATTCCGAGCCCTGAATATCAAGTAATGATGAACACGCACTCCAATGTGATGGTGAGGAGAAAAAACTCGCTCAAGTTGTCCAAAAGTGACACATCTTGTTTGAACCAGGGTATAAAGGGGAGAACTGATAGCCAGAGAAAACTTGTGACTCGGGCGTTGCAGTCGTTTGCTGCCAGTAACAGGGCTAATAATAATAACAACATTAACAACAATTTTAAACAAAGTAGTTGTCATAAGAATTGTCCAGACAATTCATTGATTATAAGTAACATCCCAGCAATAAACAAACAAAAAGATCTGCTAGTGCTTGATTCGCCCTGCTCAAATGAGAAACAGATTACAAAAAATCCAATCCAGAACGGATTAAAAGAAACACGACAAATTCAAAAAGAACCCCCTCAAATTCAAAAAGAATCCCTTAAAATTCCAAAAGAATCCCTTCAAATTTCAAGAGAACCCCTTAAGATTCAAAAAGAACCCCTTAAAATTCAAAAAGAACCCCCTCAAATTCCAAGAGAACCCCCTCAAATTCAAAGAGAACCCCCTCAAATTCCACGAGAACCCCTTCAAATTCCAATAGAATCCCTTCAGATTCCAAGAGAACCCCTTCAAATTCCAAAAGAATCCCTTCAGATTCCAAAAGAATCCCTTCAGATTCCAAGAGAGGCCCCTCAGATTCCAAGAGAACCCCTCCTAATTATAAAAGAACCAATTGTGGCAAAGGAAAAAATCAAAATTCCTGCAATTAGAAACGAAATGTCGATTCCAGAGAAACTCAGAGAAAATGGTTTACAGGGATCATCTGACAGTTTAGATATGACAGCACCATTACCAAAAATTCCCCAAGATGACCAAAACCCCTCTGAGAAAAACCCGTTGGATACTATCAGTTCCTACAAAGTACCTGCAATGAATACACACATCAGAAATCTTTCTCTGGATTCTCCTCTTAGGAATGGTAACTCCCAGAATGAAATGCAGCATCTTTGCATTGAAAAAAGCATTCTGGATTGGATGCATAAGAAATATTGCGCTGAGCAGTACCGAAAGAAACGGTCAAGTTCTGCTGATACGGTCAATTGCATCAATGGTCAATATTTTGTCCAGTTGCAAGAAAAACGACCTACTGAACCAGGTCCGAATGAAAACGATGTACCCTCATTTTCTTTACACACTCTTCAATATTACAAACTACCAAAATCAACGGTTCATGCTGGTAATTACCAAACAGCACCGCCGTCTTTTAGAAGAGAGTTTAAATACAAGCAACAGAGAATTATTACTAATGGAACTTTGGATAAGGTAAGTCAAACATTTCTATTCTATCTAATTTGTAAATGAAACATTTGAATGGCATGCTTTTTTTTTTTTTTTTTTTTTAAAACACTTCAACAATGTCTCTGAATGTTTGAGATGAGGCTTGATGATTAGTATTATCTGCGTTATTCGGACTATTGTCCTCATCTTCATTGTTATCAGTACAAGAAAAAATAATTAACACAGCTCCTACCCTACCTATGGTTAGCGGAATGAGAACAGGATACCCCCGTGGACTGAATAAAGGGTTGGGTTCAAAGTTCCGTGATGGCTCCTGATTACGACAAGAAGGTTCCTGAGTTTGAAAAGAAGGTTCCTGAGTCCGAAAAGAAGGTTCCCGAGTCCGAAGAGAAATACCTGAAGAAGGCCGGAGGGCATATCGGCCAAAACGTTGTACAGATAACAATGAAGATGAGGACAATAGTCTGAATAACGCAGATAATACTTCAACAATGAAAAAGAAAAAATGTAATGTTATGGTTTTGTTTTATTAAAGCATTTTTTTGGTAAAAGATACAGAAAAATACTACATTTTACATTTAGTCCTTGCTTATTGACATTTAATTTACTGACCACTTGTACTTACACTAGTGGGAGAGAGAATTAGAGAATTATACTGGTAAATACCCTCCATAGTGCTCAAGCTACCAGGGCTGGGGAGCATATATTTATTATCAATATTGATAATTCGATTGGAACAGATTAGCGTTATCACTCCCGCATGCTCACCCCATCTCTCTATCTTTACCCTACTCTCTTTCTTTCTTTCTTATATTTTTTCTGTGTAGCATGTCTTGTGTTTTTCTGTGTAGTATTTTTGTATTTTATTTTGAATGATTTGGAACGTCATTTTTAACCAGAGAGTGTTGCAAGATGTTAATGGTCATATTTTTTAGGAACATCAGTATTATTTATATATTCATATATATATATATATATATATATATATATATTATATATATATATATATATATATATATATATATATATATAAAAGTAAAGAAATAACAAAAGACTTAGAGATTTAGCATTTTGGTCTATTTCAGGGAGCTTAGACAAAGTGTCTAACTCTCCCGACTCATCAGATGCGAATGATGAATTCTTTATTACTTTAAAGTAACAAAGAATTCATCATTCGCATCTGATGAGTCTGGAGAGTTAGACACTTTGTCTAAGCTCCCTGAAATAGACTATAAAGCTAAATCTCTAAGTCTTTTGTTATTTCTTTACTTATATATTTGCTCTGTGACTCATTAAGAGCACACATTGAGCTCTCAAACTACAACAGTTTTTTTTTAAATAAAACTCTTGTGTCGTAAGGAAGATTTCTTCTCTGGACTTTTGGATTATATATATATATATATATATATATATATAAGATGAACAAAAGTCATAAGAGAAACAAGAACATTTCTTTGTTATTAATTTTTAATTGTTCTCAACCAGTTTTTGAACTTATTTCATAATCAAGAGAAAATTTTTTATGAAGACATTTTAAAAAGGTTTATATGCCACAAAATAAAACCAGTAACATAGCATATTCATTCATTAAATGGGGATTTTTTAATTTTTTTATCATCCAAGTGTTTTGATCTAGCCTTTAATCTCTATGTGCCCGTGACCACCTGATGATCAGGGCCACATGTTGAAGGCAATCTGGAGTTTGTTTCAAATTAGCCATAACTATTTTAAATATTTAACTTAGAAATTAGTTTATTCAGATGTTTATGTGGCAACCCATATGTTCATTCTATTTCAAAGCAGTGTTTTTAGAATGGTTTAGTTTGATGTGAAAGCCATTCGGAGGGGGTCAGAGTTTGTGAATCATTTTAGAGAGACAGAGAAAAAGAACTAATTAATTACTTCTAGGGCCGGGTTAGCTCAGTCGGTAGAGCATTCGGCTAGAAACCACAAGGTTCCTAGTTCGATACCCGCCCTCGCCAACTCAGCGTATGAGTAGCACAGGGATCTGTGTGGTAAAGTAAGGAGCTGATGGTAGGTTTGGCGCTCCACCCCAGAAGCAAAAACAATCTCTTTGGTCTAGCGCTAGTGAAAAGGGGATAGACTCCCTTGATGCATGGCTGATACCGACATTAGGCCACCCTGACGACTTTACTTACACTGTTGTACTTAAAACTATGAACAGTGCTGTACATAAACTATTTTTCTATATACTACTACACAGGTGATTTCCTGCCCTGTCAGCTGGTGCATTAGAATGCACTGACTGCACCTCTGCAGAGGGGTAAGATTCCTCCAAATAGGGTCACCTGTTGGCTGTAGGAGGCCCTCTCCGATCAATCGGCTGGTCACGTCAAGCCCTAGCACCTATATGATTGCCCCAACCCTATTGCTCTTATAGCAAGCCTGAACACATTTTATCATATGGGTGCTAGAATCCGGTGGCTGAGGGTCTACATGTCCTGGGAATGACGTTAAACTCTATCTGATGGTGAGGTTCCAGTTCTGGAGGTTTGGGGAATGTGGAGCACCCCTTCATCACCATTGCTCCCTGGTCCACTCTGACGCGGAGTGGTAGTACCTGTTAGAGTCCCATCTATGGGTTAAATAGAAAAATGTATTTATAAAAAAATTGTATTATCCATTAAGAATTAATTCATTTCAAAACTTTATCAGCATTAAATGACCCACTGAGGTTGATATGCCGGAAAACAAACCAAACATGATTTAGTGCTTCTCGCAAATACAATTTTTTGAATGGTTAGCGTTTAAACTGAATTTTCATAGGTGTGTACTAGAAATACAAATTTTCACTTCAATTGCTAAATTGGATATGAATATTCAAGACACACTTGCAGCATCTGCAGGCAGCTACTCTTGACATTGCAGACTCGTTGTGGTCCCCAGACCCCTGTTAACAAACCACTGTTGTAAGCAACATAACCTTTATGTGTCAGACTAAAGAAAAGCTGGTAATTTATGAGGAAGTGCGTCCCGGTCTCCTGCCTCAAAAATTGCTACCCGGTGACTATTAAAATAACGACCCAGCTCAGTCTATTCAAAACTATCCATCTTCATATCTATCTATCTATCTATCTCAATTTATTCATATTTATCCATATTACTTTAAATACTAAGAATTTTTTTTTATTCAGGTTTGTTTAATGTCTTGTTTTTAGTTTAAATAAACAAGAATTACGACAAAAAAAGATGCGACCCCCCCCCCCAAATACATTTACTTGTCGGAAATATCTATCTTCATTTGTTCATATCTATCTATATTATTTTGTTTGTTTATCTATCTATCTATTTATCTCAGTCTATTCCAAACTATATATCCATCTTCATATCTAAACAAGAATTACGATAAATAAACAAGAATTCCGAAGAGCTGGGGTTGTTATTTTGATAGTCACCGGGTAGCAATTTTTGAGGCAGGAGACCGGGACGCACTTCCTCATAAATTACTGAAAAGCTTAGTAAATAGCCCCACCCCACAAGGAATGACTTATGGTTAAGTTGTTCTTAAAGCCTTGGTTCCTACCAGATCACTGAAGTTAAGCAATGATGCATCTGCTCTGTACTTAGATGGGTGACCACTTAGTAACAGCAGGTTATGCAACATAAGACCCATATGTCAGACTAAAGAAAAGCTTAGTAAATAGCCTCACCCCACAAGGAATGACGTATGATTAAATTATGCTTAAAACCTTGGATCACTGAAATTAAGTATTGATGAACCTTCTCTATACTTAGATGGGTAACCACTTAGTAACAGCAGGTACTGTATGCAACATAAGGCCCGTGTGCCAGACTAAAGAAAAGCTTAGTATATAGAAAGATGAGAAATGGTGCAAAGATGATAGTATAAACATTATCTAACGTTAAATACACAAACAGTTTTGACCGGATACTCGATCTGCCCACATAAGAAGATCCTTGTTTTGTGACCAATTTACTTAATGACCGAGTCATCAGAATCTGTATATTTTTTTTTTTACAAATTTAGAAAGAACATTTTTTATTTATTTTTTAATTTTTTTTGTGACCTAAAACCTGTGGTGTAGTGACTAACTTTTTTTTTTTTTGTAATTTGTAATTTGTAATTTCTGCTTTTAACTAGAAGAGATTTTCCTGCCATAAGTAAGTAAAGTCAACGGAGTGGCCTAATGTCGGTATCAGCCAGACAGCAAAGGAGTTTCTCCCCTTTTCACTAGTGGTGCACCATACCTGCCATTAGCTCCTCACTTTACCACACAGATCCCTATGCTACTCATGTGCTGAGTTGGCGAAGGCCGGTATCAAACCTGGAACCTTGGGGTTCTTAGACGGATGCTCTACCGACTGAGATTTTTTAGATTTTTATAAATATTTAAGTACTGTAATTAGTTTTTATTAACACATATTCATATACAATATTAACCCCTGATTTTTGTCAACTACAATTTTGGGAGTTTATATCTAGGAAGCGCGTGGTGTAATGGTTAAAGTCATGGGAAATGATCTTGTCGCCCCGTGTTCAAATCCTGGACGTGGTAATTGCATTTCACTTAGCGCTAATACCCTTGGGAAAGGTATGAATCCTACTCTCTCTCCAGCTATGGGTAAAATAGTAGGGCAGACTGGGCTCTTTAACCTTGGTTAGGCAACCGGTCTAGGAGAAGGAAAACTCTGAATTCAAACCTGTTAAACTTCGCTTAAGAAATTGACCTTGTGTCACATCCTGCTCGTGCGGAGGAGTTGGTAAATATATATATCTATTAAATTTATACTAAATTAAATATTTGTTCAATTATTTTTTTATCTGGTTTGTATCCACTAAAAATAAGAATTTATATACTTTATATAATGTTTCAAAACACAAAATCTCCACAGTATTTCAAATAACAGCAAGGATTGGTTCACATGAAAATGGAACAAATTTTTGACAAAAATATGTTTACAATAGAAGAAACAACTAATAAACAATCATGTATTCCTGAATTTTTATTTATTTATTTATTTTTTCAAAAATGTTTTCAACTAAAAGATTTTTTGTCTCACAACCATTTCAAATCTCAAGTAGAAATTAGATCTATTTTGATTGGTTTGGTTTCTTTGTTTAATAGCATATCAACCTTCATGGGTTATTAAATGCCAATGCTATCCTTGTAGAAGAATAGTAGTGGTACTATTTAACCCATAGCTGGGGGGATGAGGAGGTTCATATTTTTCTCAAGAGTAGTGATGCTGATAGCTTTTTTAATTTAGTGCATCCTGGGACACATATATTTCCTTTGAATGAGTCCGCTGGAAAATTAATGGGACCCAACTGTATGTTTCTTAATAAATTGTAGGGTTTTTCTTTATGATCTGGGGAAACAACTAAAGCCGTCTAACTCCTACCTTGTAACATATCCTGTGTAATTCATTTCTAAGAAACTATTGAAATGTATTTACAGTTAGCTTGAAATGGTGAGGGAAGAAAAAAGAAAAACACTCGGACGTATGGATATGATTTTACTGCGTCTTTTTAAATTTTTGTGCCTCAGGTCAGGGACGCAGGACTCGTACCTAGCATCTCTGCAAGGGTGTCGATCCAAAAGTGAATGTAGTAGTAATATTGTGACTGGAGTTCAAACTTACTTACTATGATCTCTTAGTCCAGCAGGTTAGTCACTACGCCATAGGGCAACCCCCCCCCGCGATTTATTTTGAAAATTTGAATAATAGTTGTCAACTTAATTTTTTTTCTTCTGTTTTGGTGGAGGTGTCAAGACTTATTTCATTGCAGCTTAAACTACTTTTTATGACTGAAACAATTGAGGTTAACCTTGATATGAATTCCTTGAAGGCATGTCTTTCTCATCTAAGTGTGTATTTTAAACGTTTCAATGGTATTAAAATCTTTGCTTTTGTTTTATTGAAGGTGTACTTAAAAGAATTGCACCTAAGATGTTTTTCTCTTTTTATGAATGAAATGCTATTTTTTTTTTTTTTTTTTTTTTTTTTCAAATATTCATTTCACAAAAATAACACTGAAGTTAATCTGTACCCTATACCTTTATCCAATTTTGTCTGTTTGGATATCCATACTATAGAATAGTGAAATGTTATCTTTAGCTGCTACGTCTTTGAGAATTACCAAGAGACAAAAAGATTGCTTCTAAGATAATGGTTTTCAGGTTAATTTTGCAAGTCATGACTCAAGAGTTCAATCCTCACTAAATGCTCTACAAATTTAGCTTTTATAGGTCATCTAGGGCTGGTTTAGCTCAGTCGGTAGAGCGTCAGACAAGGAAGCACAAGGTTCCAGGTTCGATACCAGCCCTCACCAACTCAGCATATAAGTAACACAGGGATCTGTGCGGTAAAGTCAGGAGCCAATGGTAGATGTGGCACTCCACATCAGATGCCAAAAGAATCTCCTTGGTCTAGTGCTAGTGAAAAGGGGATAGACTCCCTTGCTGTCCCGCTGATAACAACTTTAGGCCACCCCATCGACTTTACTTCCTTTTTTTTTTTTACTTATAGGTCATCTAGTGTGAAATGATGATACTGGCCTGCAATCTTTTCAAGGTTGAATAATTAAATATTTTTCTCTTTCTATGAATGAAATGCTTATTTTTTTTTTTTTTTTTTTTTTTATTTTTTAAATATTCAATTGACAAAATAACACTGAGGTTAATTCAAAATGTCTTTTGTTAAAGTTTTATCCATAGGACCGAATGGAAGATAAATTCAGTGCTCAAAGAGTTAACACTCAAAGTATACAATGAGAATTAACTTGTTAGCATTATTTATTTAAGCAAAAATAAATAAAATAAATAAAAACTTTCTCCTTTTAAAATGATTACATTAATGGATTTATTAAACTTATATATAGATGGATAGATAAATATATATTTACTAAGCTCTTCTTTTGAGTTTACAGTTGCATGTGTTCTTAAACAATTGCCCATGTAAGCACTGATATATTTTGATTCTGTGTCACTTTATTGATCTGATATGAACCTGTGCTAAAAGGTCTATTTCACTAAAATATATATATATAATTCCATATAAAGGAAAAACTTAACTTAATATATGTCTATGTGCATATATATATATATATATATATATATATATATTATGGACTCTCTCATCGATTTTCGACGCATGAGGGTTCATACAATGAACACGCACACAGTGATTTGTTTATAGTGGTGAAGGCTTGTGTTAGAGCATCCGCACTTTTTGGCACAGTTGATAGGAAAGAATTGGTACATCAAGGGTTGCCAAAAACCCAATCAACGACTGACCTCAGGAATTTTGAATTCAGAGTTATCCCTCTCCTAAACTAGTTACCTACCCAAGGCTAAAGGGCCCAGTCTGCCCTACTATTTAACCCTAGCTGGAGGGAATTTTGGATTCAGAGTTATCCCTCTCCTAGACTGGTTACCTACCCAAGGCTGAAGGGCCCAGTCTGCCCTACTATTTAACCCATAACTGGAGGGAGAATATATGGATTCATACCTTTCTCAAAGGTATTAGCGCTATGTGAAATGCCAACAGCTTCGTCTATTTTTCACGACTCTAACCACTAGCCCGCACGCCTCCATATACAGGCAGGGATTCTAACCACTACACCAGCTGGCCTATCCCAGATTCTTCGTTCGTTTCGAACTTATTTATATACCACTTTTTGGGGACTTATTGCACGACAGTATGAAAGTAAGTATGTGTGTGTGTGTGTGTGTGTGTGTGTGTGTGTGTAGAATTCTAAGAGAATTGTTTTACACACAGAAAAATAAAGAGAGACACTTTTTTTAAGATATGAAAAGTGTGGAAACACATTTTTAAAGGAAAAGGTTGGGATAATATTTTCTTAAAGCAAGTTGGATATAATAAAGTAACATTTTCTAAAGTCCGCAGTGACATGAGGTGGGGTGGGGGGAGTCAGTTTAAAGAATGTTCCAGAGGAATTTGTCACACACTTCTAACAAAAAATATTGGAAGCTGGAAAAAGTTATGAAAAAAAAAAGGTTACAAGATTTATGAAAAAAATGTAACAAAAACATTTTTTTTTTCTCAAGAAACTGAAATCCTGAGTTTAATGGATTAATGAGAAAAAAGAAACAAAGACAGGTTAGCTTTAAAAAAAAAAAATCTATTTAAAGTGATTGGAATTAAATGCATTATGGGTATTTTTTATTTTTATTATCAGAAGTCATTTGGTTTTGAAAGGTAGCTATTGAGTGTGTAGGTGTGTGTAGAGAAATATATCTATTGAAAAGTATATGAATGTGTAATTTTTATATGACTGAATATATATATATATATATATATATATATATATATATATATATAATATTTAAAACATCTTCACCTGTTGATTGCATCGCATGAAACCAATATGGTCGTGAATGTTCCTTTGTCACCTAATAAATAGATATGTAAAACCTTTATATATTTATTTTATTATATTATAAAACAGCTCTATTTTATATTGAGCACTCTACCAATAATACTGCCTTTGGTACGCCATTCCAGCAAAAGCTGAAGCAGTGACCATCTCACTATATATATATATATATATATATATATATATGCACACACATACAGATAGATGGAAACAATTGTTTAAAAAGCACTTAATAAATTAAGAGTGCTCAGATGCTGACCAGCAGAAGAGTATAAAAACTAAAAGGACTTTAAATCTCAGCTGCTTACTTTTGTTTCATTACTAATAATAGCATTTTCTATTTTATAGCAAACTTATGAAATAAAACTGAAGTGAGATTTATATTTCTATTAGTTTATATATCTAATGTCTTTTGTGTGTGTGTGTGTGTGTGTGTGTGTGTGTGTGACTGCATTTGTGACACTGGTACTGAAGGCAAAAAACAAATATGTATGTATGTGTGTGTGTGTCTGTAGGGCCAGGTTAGCTCAGTCGGTAGAGCGTTCGGCTAGAAACCACAAGGTTTCTAGTTTGATTTCGGTCCTCGACAACTCAGCGTATGAGTAGCACAGGGATCTGTGCGGTAAAGTAAGGAGCTGATGGTAGGTGTGGCGCTCCACCTCAGATGCCAAAAAGCAATCTCCTTGATCTAGCGCTATTGAAAAGGGATAGACTCCCTCGTTGATTGGCTGATAACGACTTTAGGCCGCCCCGACGACTTTTTTACTTTTTATATATATATATATATGAGAGAGAGAGAGAGAGAGATGCTGATAGGTATGCACAAAAATCTAAAAGGACACAGTAAATTATATCTGTGCATACCAGTGTTTCTCTTTTTTCTTTCTTCACCATTTCAAGCTAACCGTAAATACATTTCAATATTTTCTTAGGGTTAGACGGCTTTACTTGTTTCCCCAGATCATAAATAAAAACCCTACAATTTATTAAGAAACTTTAATTGGGACCCATCAAATGTCCTGAGGATTTGAAATCAGGTCATTGACTTTATTTCCTACGCTGATAACCATTATGCTACATGCCTCCCATACATATGTTATTGTTACACACATTTTTTGCACTTGTATCTATGTATCTATTAATATGCATATTCATGCATATACATATATATATATATATGTATAAATGGACATATGTATACTATTTTGTAAAATGGATATGGGAAGTACTAAGTACTTTGTAGGTACTGGTTTGTTTTTTCCCCAAACAACTTCCTCTGAGTTCAGTCAAGGACATTAGACATCTTTCACTTCAAATTTTTATTTTTATATTTTTTATTTTATATATATATATATTTTTTTACTACTAAGCTTGAACATGAACATAATGTCACCGAGCTCGCCATGATACTCTCTCTCTCTCTCTCTCTCTCTCTTCCTCTCTCTCTCTCTCTCTCTCTCTCTCTCTCTCTCTTCCTCCTCTCTCTTCCCTCTCTCTCTCTTCTCTCTTTCTTCTCTCCTCTCTCTCTCTCTCTCTCTCTCTCTCTCTCTTCTCTCCCCTCTCTCTCTCTCTCTCTCTCTCTCATCTCTCCCCCTCTCTCTCTTCTCTCCCCCTCTCTCTCTCTCATTCTCTTCTCTCTCTCTCATTCTCTCATTCTCTCATTCTATCCCCCCTCTCATTCTCTCTACCCGCCCTCTCTCTGTTTTTCTTTCCAGATCTTTAAGTAAAAGTAAGTCTAATCTATTAATATGAGGAGTTCTCAGCAGTTCTCAGCCTAACCAATAGGATGACCTTTTTATTTTGATTGATTTTTTTTAAGAGTTAAAGAAAGCTGAGAAACAACCAATTTTTTTTAAACATAGGGTGAATATATAGAATAGCATGTTCCTTCTTGGTCAGGCTGAGAACTTTTCACTTTCCTCATTTATACATACATATATAACAATATAAAGGGCAGTTTGTGTCTATGTATGTATGCATGTCCGGAGGAAACCACGAAAAGAAAACAATAACAAAAAAGTAAATATATATACACATTCATTATCACCAGATCTTGCTTTTTGAGCAAAACTAATGAAGAATTGATTTATATTCGTGAAATAATTAAACAATAAAATTTAAATGGTAACAACATGGAATTTTTTTTTATTTTGCATTTAGTATTTTAAATAGGAGACATTAAGTTTTCTTTTCAGATTGTCTATGCACTTTTTTTCTAATGCCCCACCAGGCTGGATCAACACTAGGTCTTTTTTACGTAGGGATTTTAATGGGGTATCCTATATTCATTCAACAAAATATGTGCTCTGATGAAGACCATTGTTTATAAAGTGTCTTTACAATTGTTTTCATTTTCATTTTAAAATGATTTCAATTTAATTACACTTTATAAACCCCACAGGTTGAAACAGATATCTGTTAGCATAATATCTAATATTTGTTTATCTATTTCTATACATCATTTTCTGTTATATTATGTACATGTCTCAAGTAAATAAGTCTTATTAAATCTTTTATGTCTTATATAGAGTTTTATATTATTTATATTATATTTTTGTTTTAACGCTGAAGAAATGTAACATCACACCTTCAAGCGTGGAAGATCTGGCCTCCAACAGACAGGGTTGGTGAAACACTTGCCGCACAGGAGCTAAGCAGCTCAATAATAAGATAAACAGGACTGCATAGCGGTGATGTCTTCGTTGTCATGAACAACCAAATGTGGATGGGAATTTCCTCTACAATGTGTGTGACCACATCTACAAGTCCAGAATTGGACTAATGATCCACCATAGGGTCCACAAATGAAGACATGGAGTTACGTCATCGTCATCTGTGACGGACTTCGAAAAGAAAAGAAAAAGAATTAACACTTTTTATACATTTTATAAGGGCCGGGTTAGCTCAGTCGGTAGAGCGTTCGGCTAGGAATCACAAGGTTCCTAGTTCGATACCGGTCCTCGCCAACTCAGCGTATGAGTAGCACAGGGATCTGTGCGGTAAAGTAAGGAGCTGATGGTAGGTGTGGCTCTCCACCTCAGATGCTAAAACAATCTCCTTGGTCTGGCGCAATTGAAAAGGGAATAGACTCCATCGCTGACTGGCTGATACCAACTTTAGGCCGCCTTGTCGACCTTTTTTTTTTACTTTATACATTTTATATGCTCACCACAGGAAAGAAGATTGCAAGTATGGGTATCCAGCCAGGATCAAACTTGCTATTCAGTAGTAATGGATCTGCAAGACTCACTTGCTCACCATTCAACCACAATTTGACATCATATTATGCTGTGTATATCTTAAACTTTTATGTGAAAAAATTTCTATAGCTTCAGCTGGTCCTTTTATTGCTATACAAAGAATACAATCATCAAAAAAATGCACAATACTTATACCAATAAAATCCTGTAGACTCCTTTGTAAAACATAGGGTTACAACCACACTGTCAGTGATGGTGCTCCTGTTGCAAGTAGATTTTTATGGGTGGAGTTACTTGTTCGTTTTGAATTCAAAGTTTTTTATTCTTCAAGACCGGTTTGCCAACCTACAAGCAAAAAAAAAAAAAACAAGATGCAAAAATTAATTAAAAAGAATCAAAATACTTTTTTTTTTTAAATCCCCAAAGGAAATCAGATAGATGGGGGTCTGGAAAGTAATGTAAGTGAAACAAGGTCTGTCTAGAAAGGGGCCCCCTCCAATCAATCGTCTGATCATGTCAAACCCTAGCACCTATACGATTGTCTCTATGGCAAGCCCCCAACCTTTTTTATCATATAAGTGCTAGAAGGCGGTGCCTGAGGGTCTTATTGTTCTGGGTATGACATTAAACTCTATCTTATGGCTAACTTTCAGTCATTGGTCGGTTGTTCATATTAAATATTAAATATAAATATGACTGTCCTAGTATAAAATTTTATATATATATATATACACAATGTGTGTCAAAATGTATCGAGATTTTTGTACTTTTTGACACACCTTGTATTCTGGAAAAAATAACATTCCATTCATTAATTTTTTTCAGAATACTAGGTGTGTCAAAAAAGTACCAGTTTAAAGCTACATTTACCAAGATAGAAATGAAGAATGAATGGAATGTTTTTTTTTTTTTTCAGAATACAAGGTGTGTCAGAAAGTACAAAAAATCTCAATACTTTTTTGGCACACCTTGTATGTATGTATGTATAAATGGGTTAGCTCAGTCGGTAGAGCATTCGGCTAGAAACCACAAGGTTCCTAGTTCGATACCGGTCCTCGCCAACTCAGCGTATGAGTAGCACAGGGATCTGTGCGGTAAAGTAAGGAGCTGGTGGTAGGTGTGGCGCTCCACCTCAGATGCTAGTGAAAAGGGGATAGACTCCCTCGCTGACTGGCTGATACCACTTTAGGCTGCCCCGACGACTTTACTTATTTTATATATATATATATATATAACCACTGCTATCAAACTGAATATATTATTTCTAAGTATTTTGTAATTTCAGCTAGACTTAATTATCTTGTAAATCTCATATCTAGGAAGAAGTAAAGATCAGAGATCAGATTCCAAATTGCAGCCTGACTGAACAGTTATAGTAAAACCAAACTTCCCCTAAGAAAGGGAAAGGGTTTCATCGTTGTTTCCGATGACATCCTGAATGAGGTTCAAATTAGGGAAATTTCAGGAAACAATGATCACCTCCAAATGTTGTTATTCTTTCTCTGTCTCTCTGGCTAATAAGGAAGAAGATACTGACTGTAATTCAGTCTGAAAACTATGGTAAGTGGTGGGTTGGTGTGGGTGTTCGTCAATCAAAAAAATTCAAGCACTTCTCTTCCATTCAAGAACAGCTGTGAAGGTCAATCTGATCTTTAGTGAACTTTTAAACGGCCTCTCCAAGACAACTGGAGGAGGGGGGTACTCAGTCCTCGTTTTTTTTAGGGGGAGGGGATTCTTCCAACAAAGCCATTCTTTATAAGTTGATTTGGTACAGTTTTTTTTTTTTTTTTTTTTTTCCAAACTGGATTAGATTTTTTCCCTTAGAAAAGGGATAGCTTGTTTTTTTTTTTTTTTTTTGTTTTTGTTTTTTTTTGGGGGGGTCGATTTTTTTGTGTGTTTTTAGACCAAACAGGAAATAAAGAAACTGAAAGAAAAAAAAAAGAAAGACACTTACTGAATTAGTTAGAAAAAAAATAAGGGATTACTTGTGTGAAAATAGTGGAAGAAAAAAAAAAAACAGTGTCCATTTTTTTTAAAGAATGACCAATTGAATATCTCATTTGGTGAGAGGAATTCACTTTGAGACGGACATGGAGGAAATACTGGGTTTTAGAAATGAAGAGAAAGCAATGAAGTTACCAATTTGGATTTATACTG
>CM042137.1:112520800-112633300 GCA_023376005.1 Doryteuthis pealeii | reverse complement strand
TGGCATGTCAACCCATCTAGGGTTATTTTATCCCTAGAGTTTAGGGAATGGCATTAATTGTATGTTCACATTTATATTTTGTTGGGTAGTTGTTTTTTTTTTTTTCTTTTTTTTTTTCAATTTTTTACCATTCAATAAATATGGACATTTATTTATCGAGTTTAAAATTTATTTTCTTCATCACTGAAAGACTCCATACGTATACATGGGCACACACACACACACACACACACATATATGTGTTACCAGGTAAGTTGGTTTTAGGATGATTCTACCTTGGTCATTTCTTCCTATGGCAGTCCTATCAAATAACCTAGAAGTAAAGAAGTACTCCACACCCCCCAGAACTGGAGCCTCACCATCAAATGTAGTTAATTGCCATACCCAGGACACCCCATTTTTTTAATGGAGGGGGTCATACCCTTTGGCTTATTCAAAACTCTGCTGACAAGGCTATTTCAGGAGTGGGGTCATATATATATATATATATATATATATATATATATAATCCAAAAGTCCAGAGAAGAAATCTTCCTTACGACACAAGAGTTTTATTTAAAAAACCTGTCACAGTTTGAGAGCTCATGTGTGCTCTTAATGTTAGAGTCACAGAGCAAAATATATAAGTAAAGAAATAACAAAAGACTTAGAGATTTAGCATTATAGTCTATTTCAGGGTCATATATATATATATATATATATATATATATATGGGAGTAAGATGAGGAAATTAATCCGACTATGAAGTGAGAATGTAGAAAAAACATGGGATGTTATAATTGGTATACATTGGTATTTATATGGAATACGTCACACCTTTTCAACATCTCCTCATGAGCCAATCACGTCTTGGCTTTTTGATTTCACGTGACCCTATCACATGTTGCATGTAGCAACCATGTCATCAACATTCAATTATGAATGCCAATCAACGAACGGTAACAAACTCAACACATTCAAAACATCCATCATCTTTTATCTACATAAATCTCTTTTTCTCCTTGAATAATTTCATTGTCCTGAAGAAAGTTTCCTTTGTAAACTGAAATGTTCGAACATCGACTATAAATTTCCATCCATTATAACATTCTGTGTTTGTTCTACATTTTCTCCACACACACACACACACAGACACACACACACACACATATATATATATATATATATATATATATATATATATATATATATATATATGTGAAAAATATTTATACATAGAGAGAATTTGATAATTATAATTGAAATAATCATGACAAGCAAACACAGCGAGTGCGACATGTGGAACACTGTACAGCTGTTTCGACCTAATTAGGTCTCATCAGCAGTGTATACCTACGATCTCCCCCCGACAGAGATTCAAACCAGAGAACCCAGTTTCTGATTCTGGTTTCTCTGGTCGATCTGAAAGATCATAGGTATACACTGCTGATGAGACTTAATTAGGTCGAAACAGCTGTACAGTGTTTCACACATCGCATGTGATGTTCTCTGAGTTTGCTTGTCATGATTATTTCAATTATATGTGTGTGTGTGTGTGGAGAAAGGTAGACAAACATGGGATGTTGTAGAAAATGGATGTTTATTATAGGTAGTTTTCTACAACATCCCGTGTTTGTCTTACTTTCTCCACATACTCTCGGATTAATTTCCTCATATTTCTCCCATATATATATATATATATATATATATATATATATATATATATAATTTATGACATCTGTCAGTCTCAAGAGATTATGGATCTGTGCTTGGACCTTGGTGAAAATTTGAACAAGATTGTATGAAAACTAATAGTTGCCCATACAGCAGGTCTCTCATCTTAATGATATAGATGTTGTCAGAGGGAAAGAAAAGGTGATATACAACTTTGCAATAAAACTGAAAAAAAAAAAAGAATTTTTTATATTTTAAAAAGAGTTGATATGTTTTAAGAGAAGCAAGAAAAATGAACAAGTAATATATCATATCTAATTGTTGAATGAAAATTGTTTTTTGTATCCAAGTGTTTTGAACTGTACAGAATCAAATATATATAAATTAATATCGATAATATATTTTGCTATATTTATAAGTCATGAGCAGGGAAGCTATAGAACTCATTTTATAGACAAAAATAGATTACAAAAGGTTGCCATTTTTTGTGCCCCCTCCAAATTTTTCAAGTTTAAAATCAACATAACTCGACCAATTTTTGAAATTGGAAGCTCAAATTTTGGGGATTGTCTTACTTTAACATAGTCCACACCTGTACAAAATTTCAGAAAAATTGAAGGGGGTGGGTGACAATTTTACTTTTTTCTCGATGATTTGACATGGACTTACCCATATGTGTATTTAAAATATTAGTCTTAGATTGGGATACCTGAAATCCTATAACTGTGTGCAAAGTATTTGTATTAGGAATACTTGATATCGCATAACTGTGTGCAAAACCTCAAGAAACAACTACAGAATAAATGTAAATATAGATAAATGTAAAGTGAATGAAATTCCCTAACCCCTTGGTATGAAATAAGCCTAGACAGGTTGACATGCCATTAAAATTGATCTCATAGTCATGCAAGAAACTAACTTTGCATATTTTCATCTCTTATTTTAAAACATCCTTTTGTACTGACTTGATCATGAATTCCTACCCCCATCCCAGGCGTTAAATGGTAAACCATCTATCTATACATATATAAAAAGCAGTTGTGTGTATGTATGTATGTATGTCCGGAGGAAAATACGAAAATAAAACAATGAACAACAAAGTAAATATAGGTACACATTCACTATCACCAGATCTTGCTTTTTGAGTAAAAATAATGAAGATTTGATTTACATTCATGAAGATAACTGAAAAATAAAATTTAAATGAAACCAGCATAGAATTTTTTTTTTGCATCTAATATTGTAAATAGTAGACATTAATTTTTCTTTTTAGAGTGTCTGGATCAACGCAAGGTCTTTTTTACCTGGGGATTTTAATGGGGCATCCTGTGGGGATCCAAATTACAATTCAGTAATAATGGACCTGAAGAGACTAACTTAAAAAAAAAAATACCCCCTCTACCCGGGCAACGCTGGGTAGCCGCTTCTAGTATTTATTGAAAGGAAAGAAAATAAATGAATAAATAAAGGGGTTAGATATTTGCCATAGAAACTTTCAAGTAGAGCCTCTGTGTTTAGTTTTTAAAGAAACAAAGCGAACACCAAAACCTCTTCATACAGATCAACAAGAGAAAAAGACGTTTTTTTTTATTTTATTTTATTTTTTTTTTTTATTTTTATTATTTTTTTTTCATGTTGGTAAACTAGTGGCGAAAAGGGTTCCATATGAACGAAATGAAAAATCAGGTTAAGAGTTTTCAGGTACTTGTTAACCTTTATTTTATCTGAAGCTAAGTCCTTTTTTTTTTTTTTTTTTTTTTTTTTGAGTTTCTTTTTGGGCTTTTATTTATTTTTGTAATGTGCGTCTTTAGTAAGATAAAGTTTTTTTTTTTTTTTTTTTTTTTTGAGCCCCGCCCAAGTGTGACTTTGAACAGATAGGGATGTTTAATTAACAAGAAAGAAGAATTGATAATAAGTAAATGCTTACTTGGTGACTGAGGCAGTCGTGTATTTCCCGCCAATTTCATTGAACTATATTGAGTTTCAATAATGATTTCAGGAAGCGCGTGGTGTGATGGTTAAAATCATGGGAAATGGACTCGTCGCTCTGTGTTCAAATCCTGGACGTGCTAATTGCATTTCACTTAGCGTTAATACCCTTGGGAAAGGTACGAATCCTACTCTCCCTCCAGTTATAATAATAATAATATCTTTTCAGCTAGTATATTAGGTCTGAGACCTGTCAGCTATTCCTTATAAATATTCATTTTAAATCCACAGAATATTTATAATCATTCCACAGACTATCCAACTTTGCCTTGAAGGAGTTTAGAGATAGGGCATTCACTACTGATGAAGGTAGTTTATTCCATGTATTCACCACTCTGTAAATTATGGGTAAATAGTACGGCAGACTGGGCTCTTTAACCTTGGTTAGGCAACCGGTCTAGGAGAAGGAAAACTGACTCCAAACCTGTTGAACTCCGCTTAAGAAATTGACCTTGTGTCACGTCCTGCTCTTGTGGAGGGGTTGGTAAATATATATATTGATTTTCAATATGGGCTGGTTTAGCTCAATTGCTAAGAGCGTCCATCTAAGAACCACAAGGTTCCAGGTTTGATACTGACACTTGCCAACTCAGCATATGAGTAACACAAGAATCTGTGTGGTAAAGTGAGGAGCTGATGGTGGGTGTGGCGCTCCACCTCAGATGCCAAAACATCTAGCATCAGTGAAAAGGGGATAGACTCCCTCACTGTCTGGCTGATACTGACTTTAGGCCAACCTGATAACTTATATTGATTTTAAAGGCAGGCATCCCTTTCTGTTTGGAGCACTAAACTCTTAATGAACAGACGCCCTGTCGGCTGAGGATGTAGAAGACACCAACTGCATCTCTGCATAGGGGTAAAATCCCCCCAATGGGGAGACCTGTTGGCTGTGGGTGGTGATCAGTGATGCTTAAGGAGGGAAATCTGGTAGCTTAGCAGTTCATGACATGCAACAATTCACTTTGTCTTTCAGGCTAGATGAGCAGTCGGAAAGGCCCCCTCCAATCAGTCAAGCCCTAGCGCCTATATGATTGCCCTTATGGCAAGCCCCCAACAGTTTTTATCATATATGGGCTAGAAGGAGGGCACCTCTTGTGGTATAATGGTTAGCAAGGTAGACTTGGCAAACCATGACTAGTGAGTTTGAGCCTCACTGGGTGCCCCATACATTACTAAACAAAGCTTAGTTAATAACTATATGGGCTAGAAGGTGGTGGCTGAGGGTCTTAGTGTCCTGGGTATGATGTTAAACTGCATCTAGTGGTGAAGTTCCAATTCTGGAGCTTTGGAGAGTGTGGAGTACCCTTCATCACCATTACTTCCAGGTCTACTCTGACCCAGAGTGGTAGTACCTGTTAGGGTCCCATCTATAAGTTAAATAACTGGAGTGTTGACATGCCGTAAAATCCAACCAACCAACCTAATGAACAGTAAGTAAAATTACTATTTGTACACCCCTGTTTGGTGTGAATGGGATCATCCAATTCTCCTTACCACCCTGTCCATGACCTGCAACACTCCACTTCGGCCCTTACTTGGGCTAGACGGGTGGTCAATTGGCTGGTCATGTCAAGCTCTAGCACCTTTATGTCCTAGGAATGACGTTAAACTCTATCTGATGGTGAGGTTCCAGTTTAGGAGGTTTGGGGAATGTGGAGCACCCCTTCATTACCATCACTTCCTGCTCCACTCTGACCCTGAGTGGTAATACCTGTTAGGGCCCCATCTATGGCTTAAATAGAAAAACATGAGTTTATAAAAAAAATTGAGTATCCATTAAGAATGAATTTATTTCAAAACTTTGTCGGCATTAAATGACCCACTGAGATTGAGATGCCATAAACCAAAGCAGTTCTCCTTAAATCCTGGGTGACACAACCAGGAGAAAAAGAAAAAGAAAGAAAATGGTAATAACCCAACTGCATTACAAGAGTTTGGAAAATCTGATGCCTAGGGTCAGTGTATCTTGTGTCTTATCAGCTGTGTTTAAGATTTATACAAGGGGAAAATATCTTGGGGGAAAAACTGCAATCTGCACGAGGATTATGTGACCCCTGTTAGTATCAGGTATGAAAAGGCTAAAATAAGTTATCTTAAAGCATAAGGGTTCAAACCCTGTTAGGAGGACTACCTCCTAACAAACAGTCTTCCAAGAGGTAATATAAGATAGCATTAGATTACGGAAACTCACAAAATACCCTAACACTAACCCTAGCGTCTCAAAGGTCATAATGTAGTCTGAAATATGAAAATTAAGCATGGAACACTTTTCAAAAAATTAATTCTTTTTTTTTCTTTTTTTTTTTTTTCTTTTTCAGACAAACTCTTTTATACATAGCATAACAGTTTGTCTGAAAAAGAAAAAGAAAAAGAAGTCATTTTTTGAAAAGTGTTGCATGCTTAATTTTGATATTTCAGGCTGTTGTCCTCATCATGTTCAACAGGTTTGAATTCAGAGTTTTCCTTCTCCTAGACCGGTTGCCTAACCAAGGTTAAAGAGCTCAGTCTGCCCTACTATTTATCCATAGCTGGAGGGAAAGTAGGATTCATACCTTTCCCAAGGGTATTAGTGCTAAGTGAAATGCAATTAGCACGTCCAGGATTGAACTCAGGGCGATGAGTCCATTTCCCATGACTTTAACCATTACACCACTAATGCTATTTATAAACAGTCTGGAAAAAAATCCATGCAATTTGATAAAATTTCTGTTATATTCTTTTTCAATGAAACTAACATTGTACTATTAATAATTTGAAGCATTTCTAATGTTCCAGAGTGCAAGAGATGAAGAGCATAGTTTTCAGCCAACACACCTGCTTGTTAGGGTGCATGTGATGATATCTGTCCATCAAGTTGGTTAAAGCATATCAGAATTTTCTGAATGGTTTTGTATGAGAGAGCCCTATGATCCCACCCACATAACAATTTGTTTATGACCCTCATGGATAGTCTTACTTACTTTTTATGATCTTTTCTCATGGCATGGCTATCAACAATCATCCACAACACTCATTGTCATTCCAGATGTCCATCTGTCCTTGAAGCGTTTATAACTACAAAACACTTGGCTCATTCTTACCAAATCCCTCCTTAAGCATTTAGTTTGTTTGGCAGCAGGTTTTTCTATATATACTAGCAAATATATGCACCCTCTGTAGGGTGCAAGTATTTAAGTTTTAATGTACTAAGATATTAAATTAAATTAGAAAGGCTAATGAAACTAAATAAGAATGCAGATAAAAAGATTTGGAACAGAGAGGAGTATAATAAAAAATAGAACAACTGAAACTTACTCTTCCATCTCTCCCATCTTTCATTACTAAATTTTCCTAATTTAACTATTTAGTTAAAATAGGAAGTAAAGAATAAAATTAGTTATTTCTTCTTGTAATAGATTTCTTTTAAGATTTATCCCCAAGTTTTTTGATCATATTCATTAAGATAAAACCAAACAATTAGAAATAATACCAAGCTCATGTTTATCAAAATCAAATTTTTAATATCAATATGCAAATTAGCCTTCCCGTTCACACTATAAACTGCTATTTTGTTGTATGTATAAATCCAATAGCATGTTATTTGTATGTAGATATGGTCAACAGTATTAATAATAAAACAATTTTATCAATAATTGAGGTTTAAATAAAAAATAAAATCATGGAGATGTGATGTAAATAACTAAGGGAATTATGACTTGAGTAGTAATATAGTTTCAGTTACAGACAGCAAAACACACAATCTCCATTATGATAAAGATATATGGTTTGGTGGTTGGTTTTGAAGGCTATCACAATGCAAGTGTAAAGAAAAACGAGGTAACTATGATGTGTGTATGTGTGTCTATCCAACAATGTCTTAGTTCTGAGACTAAGACATTGTGGATAGACACACACACATAAACACACTTACACACACACATACATACACACTCAAAGAATTCGGAGGAAGATATCACCAGACATACAACAGTATGGACAGATCCTAGCCAAAAGATAACAGTTCCAATGTATTAAAATCAATCCTTTGAATGATTTTATATACAAACCAATTAAAATTAATTGACATCCTACCTGTCATGAATGGGTTGGGTAAATTCATACTGCATTAATAATAAAAGCTCTTTGGGGTCTGTGGGTCCGGTGGCTTCAGCCACTGGATTATTAATTCTTAACATCTGTTGAGAATTCCAGAGCCCCATTCCTATAAGAATTTTTTTAAAAAATGGTAAAAATGATCCTTTTCGTTTAAAGTTACCCGAGATATTTCCCTTAAATTAATTCTAAATATGTTTAATATTACATTTAAACAAAGTCTTTTGGGGTGGATTAGGAAAACAAACGTGACTTTCGGCCAGGCGGACAGAGGCGGTATAGGACATTAAGAGTCTTAATGTAAATTAACGGCGTGATCCCAGAGGGTCTCCCCCCCAAGCAACACCTCCCTCTTTGATTTAAAGGGATAGGGCTGGGTTTATTGCCCAGTGCCTGAGGCATTCCCCTTGAAGAGGAATGCTGATGGGATCTATGCATTTTTTGCAACCACCATCCCATGAGCTTCGGTCCCACATTAAAAAGACCTTGTGTCACACCCACATACGTGGAATGCGATGTAAATACTTTAAATTTATACTGCAGGTTTGCCAGTAAGATATATTCTAGGTATATCTTTTACCCCCACCCTGGGAAAGTGGCAGTGGACACCTGTGCATATTGTACTTTAAAATATTGTTGGTGCCCAGAAAATTATTACTTGATAGTCTAAAAAACATGAACATGAATTTATAACTACTTTATGAACTATAAAAAAGGTAAATAAATGTTTGCCATAAAATAAAGTGTTCTCTATAAATTTAGTGGAGTAGATGAACACTAATAATTAAATTTATTGTAACTTTAAACTTGAAGTCAACAGCATAGTAAGGATGTTATTTAATACTATTATTAAGTTTGAACATCGGAAATGACTGCCCACAACCAACAGTTTTTTATACTTATTTTTCTTTTGTACTTTTTGACACACCTAGTACTCTAAAAAAAAAAAAGTTCCATTCATTAATTTTTTTTTCAGAATACAAGGTGTGTCAAAAAAGTACCAAGTTTAAAGCTGTATTTACCAAGATAGAAATGAAGAATAAATGGAATTTTTTTTTTTTTCCGAATACAAGAGTGTCAAAAAGTACAAAAAATCTCGATAATTTTTGACACACCTTGTATATCAAAGTTTATGTATATGATATAAATGTTAAACAATAGAACATTTGTCCTATAATAGTCATTACATTTAGTGTATAAAATTTATATACAAATGTAACACCGCCCTGTTGGTGGGGCGTTAGAATGCACCGACTGCACCTCTGCAGAGGGGTTAGACTCCCCCAATGGGGCCACCTGTTGGCTGTGGGTGGCGACCCATGATGCTTAAGGATAGAGCCCAGGTGGATGAGCAGTTCATGACATGCAATACTCCACTTTGGCCCTATCTTGGGCTAGATGGGCAGTCGGAGAGGCCCCCTCCGATCAATCGGCTGGTTACGTCAAGTCCTAGCACCTATATGATTTCCCCAACCCTATTGCCCTTATGGCAACCCCAATCCCTTTTTATCATATGGGTGCTAGAATGCGATGGCTGCGGGTCTACATGTCCTGGGAATGACGTTAAACTCTATCTGATGGTGAGGTTCCAGTTTTGAAGGTTTCATCACCATTGCTCCCTGGTCCACTCTGATCCGGAGTGGTAGTACCTGTTAGGTCCCATCTATGTGTTAAATATAAAAATGTATTTATAAAAAAATTATATTATCCATTAAGAATTGATTTATTCAAAACTTTATTGGCATTAAATGACCCACTGAGGTTGATATACCGTAAAACAAAACAAACCAAACAAATGTAACAACTACAATAAAAGAGAAGTAATGCATTTTTTTTTTAAAGAATCCTAGATAAGTTATTTTATTGATTTATTTTATTTATTTATTTTTTTTTTACAATTGCGTCATTATTTTATGGTTAAATAAAATAAAGTAAAATTTTAAAAGATACGCAAAGGTTGTGGACGATAAAAAACAAAACAAAAAAAAAAACCCTCTTTTATTAGCTTGATTGAAAAGTAGAGTATTTCCTCGAGAGTGAGAGCCATGTGGCAATACCTTGATGCCTAATATTATCTCTGCTGACACAATCAGCAGGAAAATGAATCCCTACCTCCCACAGTGTGTTGTTCATCAAAGACACAGATTAAAACTTGTTTGCATCACGTAAAAAGCTTATCATTGAAGATTTTTATCCTCGGTTTATCTCCTGTTAACTTTGAAATTCAAGGCTCTGATGCCCTCGGCCTATTCTCAGCCATTTCCCTTCTGCATGAAGAGAGAAGAACATATATAAAAAAAGAAAGTAAGCCAGATTTGGAGAATACAGGCGGAACCCATTTTCAGCAGAATTGAAATGAAATGGTCATTTATTTAATTACATCCTGTTTACCTCTGAAGATAGCTTAGCACTTAAGCCTTCATTTCGTTCAACTCTCTCTCTCTCTCTGCTTTTCACAAGGATTTCTTGACGAAAGCGATTAACTTTTAGGTCCTCATTTCACTGTTCCTATTTTATTTAAAATTTCGATAGAAAAAAAATCTTCCAAATTTGATTTTTATTCATACAACTTGAAAAATACTTGGAATACGGTTAAATATGAGCTTCAATATTGTAACAGGTATGTTCATTTTTTTTTTAATTTTGTTTATTTTGTGTTTGATTATAGGACATAAATGATTATTTCATTAAGCTTAACTTAGTTGTGGCACAAGGTTGTCAGTATAGAGCGCTCATTGAAAATCAAACTCATAAATAATGGTATACTAGCTTAGCTCAATCGCTATTGTACAACTTGAGGCATCCAAAATAATGGAATATAAATATCTCTGTCCCATAATAGTCAATACATTATATATTTTATTATTATGGAGAATATGTAACTGTCTGTCTGTAACCAAAACTATGTCACCACTGACATCACGATTCCTTAGTTATTTAAGTTATATTATATAGAATTATATAGAAGTCAGTGATGCTGATAGCTTTTTGATTTAGTGCGTCCTGCGATGCATGTACTTGATTTGAATGAGTCCCAGGGTAATTTAGGGTCCCAGCTAAAGCCATCTAACTCCTACCTTGTAACCTATCCTGTGTAATTATTTCTAAGGAACTATTGAAATGTATTTACAGTTATCTTGAAATGGTGAGGGAAGAAAAAAAAAAAGATACTGGTAGGCATGGATATAATTTTACTGCGCCCTTTCAGATTTTTGTGCGTCAGGGATGCAGGATGCGTACCTATCAGCATCTCTGTAAGTCAATTAAAGTAACATTAGAATAAGTGTAATATTTTAAAATTCATTCTTATTTAGCTTCATTAGTCTTTCTATTATATTTTATTACATTAAAATTTTGTTCCATTCATTGTTAATTTCTATCTTGGTAATTACAGCTTCAATATCAACACTTTTATGACACACCTTGTATATATTTTAATTAACTCTTTTTTTCTAAGTAAACATCTGTAAATCAATGACAACTTATCTAGGATTCTTTGATTAAAAAAAGGTATTACCTCTGTCCCATAATAATTGCTTCATTTCTTTATATATTTAATACATTATAAGTAACAGCTATTATGGAACAAAGATAGTAACTCCATTTTTTATTGTTTTTAGACCAAAATATTTTTGTTTTTTATTTTTTTAAAAGTAATCTGTAAATCTTACATACAAGGTGTGTCAAAAAAGTATTTAGATTTTTTTTGTACCTTTTGACACACCTTATATTCCCCCCAAAAAAATTCTATTCATTATTAATTTCTATCTTGGTAAATACAGTTTTAATATCGACACTTTTATGACACACCTTGTATATATTTTAATTAACTCTTTTTTTCTAAGTAAACATCTGTAAATCAATGACAACTTATCTAGGATTCTTATCTAGGATTTTACAAGGTGTGTCAAAAAAAGTATTGAGATTTTTTTGTACTTTTTGACACACCTTGTATTCTGAAAAAAAAAATTCCATTCATTCTTTATTTCTATCTTGGTAAATACAGTTTTGTACTTTTTTGACACACCTTGTATTCTGAAAAAAATAATGAATTGAATGTTATTTTTTTATCAGAATACAAGGTGTGTCAAAATAAAAGGTGTGTACAAAAAATCTCGATACTTTTTTGACATACCTTGTAAAATTCAATGAAAAAAGAATGCATTACCTCTGTCCCATAATAGTTGTTACATTATTATATGAATTTAATACAGTGAATAAAACAACTATTATGGGATTGTGGTAATAATGATTTTTATCTTAGTTTTAAAAAATTATTCTCGTTATATTTTAAAAGTAGTTATTTCTTTAATAAAACGTCTATAAATCAATAAAATAACTTATCTAGGATTCTTTGAAAAAAAAATGCATTACTTCTCTTTTATAGTAGTTGTTAGATTTGTATATAAATTTTATACACTAAATGTAATGACTATTATAGGACAAATGTTCTATAGTTTAACATTTATATCACATACATAAACTTTGATATACAAGGTGTGCCAAAAAAAGTATTGAGATTTTTTGTACTCTTTGACACACCTTGTATTCTGAAAAAAAAAAAGTTCCATTCATTCTTCATTTCTATCTTGGTAAATACAGCTTTAAACTTGGTACTTTTTTTGACGAAACCTTGTATTCTGAAAAAAAAAAAATTGATGAATGGAACGTTTTTTTTTTTTTTTTTCAGAGTACTAGGCGTGTTAAAAAGTACAAAAAATCATTATACTTTTTTTGACACACCTTGTATATTTTCAGAGTCGTGTAAAAGAAATACAACCAAAAGACAAAAGTTAAATGTTTGTAATCTCTTTTATTTAACAAAAACTGATTAAGAGATTTTAATTTCTCTTCAATAAGAAATGTCACTTTTTGAAAGAAAAAAAACAAAAAAAACATTCATTAATTGGTCAGTAGGTCTCATTTACATTTTTTTAATTTCAATTTGAAAAAAAGAAAAAAAAAAAAACTATCACTGTTTTATAATTATTGTTACATTTGCATGGAAATTTCATACACTAAATGTAATTGTTCAGGGATTAACTAAGCTTGTATATATCCAATATTTCTCACAAGTTTTTTAAAATTATTTCTCTGAATTGATGAGGCTTGATAATTAGTATTATTTGGATTATTCAGCTATTGTCCTTATCTTCATTGTTATCTGTATAACGTTTCGGCCGATATGCCCTCCAGCCTTCTTCAGGTATTTCTTGTTGAACTCAAACTCGGAACCTTCTCAAACTCAGGGGCCTTCTCAAACTCAGGAACCTTCTCTTCGAACGGGAAACTTCTTGTCACAATCAGGAACCTTCCTGTCATAATCAGAAGCCTTCATGGAACTTTGAACCCAACCCTTTATTCAATCCATGAGCATACCCTGTTCTCATTCCACTAACCCATAGCTAGGTACAGGTGTTAAGCTGTATTAATTATCATTCTATGTTACTGTTGCCCCTGACCAGGATTGAACCTGCAGCCTAGAGATAACTGTTACTTAGAACTATCTTAACCAATGTCTTTATCCACTATGCTATGTGTCCAATTTTTTAATTGTTTTTTGTAGCTGAGTTGATGTCTTTAGTGTGCGTATAAATAAGACTTTCTTATGATTTGTTATTTTATTTTACAAATTTGTTAAAATATAACATTAATTTTTTTCATATCTTTGCATAAAAATAGGTTTGAATTCATGATAATAAAAAATCATTAAATCTTCGAAATTTAACAAAAACAAAAAAATTTTTTTATTTTTATTTGATTAAATTTTTAATTAGTTTTTTTAATTTTCAACCATAACTACACAATTAGTGTTGATTTTTATACATCTTTTTAAACAAATGTAAACATGAATTTAAAAACCAAATAACTTTTTTTTGATAATAGATTAGAAGAAAATTCTAATACTTGTCCAGAATAGCCCGCTGATGAAAAGTCTTTGCTAATGTACAAAAAATTATATAGAAATGTAATTGGCAACTCATGTGGTGTAATGGTTAGCAGGGTAGATTAGTAGACCATTGTTACTGAGTTCAATTCTCACTGGACACCCCATACTTCTGGCTTTGTGCCACATTTAAGCTAAGCTTAGTAAATAACTTTATATAAATAACTATATATAAAAATAACTATATATAAATTTCTATATATAGAAATGTAATACTTACATTCACCATCCAGATAAGAGTAAGTTTCATTTTAGCTATTACACTATCACTCATGAATAAGTACACCTCTAACATTTTTTTTTTTTTTAATTATTAAAAGTTAATTTGCTTTTAAAGAAAAGATACTAGGATCTTATTATTTAATGTTTCTTTTGAATGGTCCAAAAATGTTCAAGATGATATTAACAATGCAAGTTTCATTGTGTTAGATATAGGCGGGGGGGGGGGTAAATTTGCAGGTCAAATTGGAGGTCCTTATTAATCATGAATGTTAAAGTGTCTATTTAGAGAATGGTATAGATCACAACTGCCCATTAGAAATGAAGTATTCATTTCTTAAACAGACCAGATTTTTGGTAGTAGTTTATTCTTAACTACTTGCCTGGTTATCCTTATCTTTTAACCTATAACCCTCTCTTGAAGGAATAGTCTGAGTTCATGAAAAAAAATCCTTTCCTTTTTTTTTTTTTTACATAACTTTTAAAGCTTTCTGTGCTACCATATATTTAGCAAGCACTTAATGCTATTATATACACCCATGTATATGCACATGCAGTGATGCTGGTAGCTTTTTGATTTAGTGCATCCTGGGATGCACATATTTGGTTTGAATGAGTCCCAGGGAAAATTTATGGGTCCCAACTAAAGTCATCTAACTCCTACCTAGTAACCTACCCTGTGTAATTAATTTCTAAGAAACTATTGAAATGTATTTACAGTTAAGCTTGAAATGGTGAGGAAGAAAAAAGAAAAACACTGGGAGACATGGATAAGATTTTCCTGTGTCCTTTTAGATTTTTGTGGGTCAGGGAGTCGTTCCTATCAGCATCTCTGCACATGTATACAAATACGTTTAGCGTAATGGTTATATGAAATTGGCAACCTGAGTTCAAATCCTGGATGAGGTTATTTGCATTTCACTTTGTGCTGAGGCCCTTAGGAAAGGCATAAATTAATTTCTTCTCAATCTGGCTATAGGAAAGTAGTAGGACAGACTGGGTTCTTTAGTCTTGGTTAGGCAACCAGTCTAGGCGAAGGAAAATTCTGAATTCAAACCAGACTCACACAGCTTAAAAAATTGACCTTGTGTCACATCCCACCAGTGATGAAGGTTTTGGGTAAATATATGCATATATGCTATGCTTATACATATACATATTCATACAGATATGCTTGTACATATGTATTGTATCCTTATGTGCATTAAAGGTGATTGTGATGTAATGGTTGCCATCGTACAAAATGAACACAGAAACCTGAGTTCAAATTCTGAGACTGTTTGCATTTCAAATAGTGCTAATACACTTAGAAAAGGTATGCATTCAACTACTCTCCCTCCAAATATGGGTGACTAGTAGGACAGACTGTGCTCTTTGACATTGGGTTTAGTTTGAACTGGCACTTCATGGGTTTAATTTGAACTGGCACTGCCTGGGTTTAATTTGAATTGGCACTGCCTGGGTTTAATTTGAACTGGCACTGCCTGGGCCTAGTTTGAACTGGCGCTGCCTGGGTTTAATTTGAATTGGCACTGCCTGGGCCTAGTTTGAACTGGCACTGCCTGGGTTTAATTTGAATTGGCACTGCCTGGCACTGCCTGGGTTTAATTTGAACTGGCACTGCCTCGGTTTAATTTGAATTGGCACTGCCTCGGTTTAATTTGAACTGGCACTGCCTCAGTTTAATTTGAATTGGCACTGCCTGGGCCTAGTTTGAACTGGCACTGCCTGGGTTTAGTTTGAACTGGCTCTGCCTGGGTTTAGTTTGAACTGGCGCTGCCTGGGTTTAGTTTATGGCTGGCACTGCCTGGGTTTAGTTTATGACTGGCACTGCCTGGGTTTAGTTTGAACTGGCACTGCCTGGGCTTAGTTTGAACTGTCACTTCCTGGGTTTAGTTTATGACTGGCACTGCCATTGTATGCAAACCAGCCAGTGAATTAGATCAAATTTTAAGTACCCAATTAATTTTCTAAAACTTGAATCCAGGTCATTTTTTTTACTTCCTATTTTTTCTTTTTTACTTCCTTTTAAAAATTTTGTTTTTTGATAACAGAAAATGTATCTCTTAAATGCAACATAACATATCATTTTCTTTCGAGTAAACAACATTTTTATAGATATAAAATTACATTCTGTCATGCTCGGAAATCATCTTAATATAGAATTTTTAACAACAAATATTTAATTTGATTTAATACACAACTAGTTCTTATTATATGTAAAGCTTTATAAAACCCAACCATGTATGAAATATACTACTAACACGCATTTGCAAACTCATGCGGTTAACAAGGAAAATCAAGCGTGAAAGATTAAGTTTTCTATAGAAATAAAAGAAAAAGAGCAGTTAAAAAACTAGGGGTGTGTTGAGATTTATTTTTTTTTTTAAGGTGTGTATATGGCCGGTTTAGCTCAATCGGTAGAGTGTTTGCCTGGGAACCTCATGGTTCCTGGTTTGATACCGGCCCTCACCAACTCAGCATATGAGTAGCACAGGGATCTGTGCATTAAAGTGAGGAGCTTTTAAGTGTGGCGCTCTGGTTTATATGTTAAAAAACAATCTCCTTGGTCTAGTGCTAGTGAAAAGGGGATAGATTCCCTCACTGTCTGGCTGATATCGACTTTAGGCCCTCCCGACGACTTTACTTACTGTTTAAGGTGTGTGGGATTAAATTCAGGACACTACACCCCTGCCTCCAACTCTTACCCCATTATTTTTTTCAAAAATAGTTGAAAATTAATGTAAACTAGTTAGGGTGACCACTTAAGTAACAGCAGGTACTGTAAACAATCTGAGTCCTTTGTTTATCAAAATGGCTTGATTCGGCATTACATGACCTAAAAAGGGTTGATGTGCCATAAAAACCAACCAACCAAATTAGTTAAAGTCTATTTCAAACATTTTTGTAGGTTTTCACAGATAAGCATTTGATTCTATGCACTTAAAGGCCACCAAAGGTGGTGAATAAGTTGACTGTTTAGTTATATCCTATTAATAGAATTTATGTTATAATTAATTCCAAATAAATTATTAAATAAGAAGTAATGTATAATCAGCATATCATGGGTTATTGAATGCCAAATCATTTCCTTGTAGAAAAAACTAATGGTACAAAGAAGCGTACATGGACTCCACAATGACAACATGTACATATGTTTTATAATATATACATATATAAAGGGCAGTTGTGTGTATGTATGTCTGGAGGAAACTACAAAAAGAAAACAATTAATGACAAAGTAAATATATATACACATTCACTATCACCAGATCTTGCTTTTTGAGCAAAAATAATGAAGATTTGATTTATATTCAGGAGGATAATTAAAAAATAAAAATTTAAATAATAACAGCATGGATTTTTTTGCATTTAATATTTTAAATAAGAGACACTGATTTTTCTTTTCTGAATGTCTGTGCACTTTTTTCAGATGCCCCAACAGGCCGAATTGAACGCAAGGTCTACTTTATGTAGGGATCTTAATGGGGCATCCTGCGAAGATCCAACTCATGATTCAGTAATAATGGATCTGCGAGACTTACATTACGCCACCCCTCCCCTCTTCTATCCAGGCGACGCCGGGTAGCTGCTTATAGTATATAATATAAATAAAATATATTAGAATATAAAAAAACATAAAAACTCACAAAAATTACCTATAACACAAAAATGAAATGATAACACATAAATTATATTTATTATCATTAGAATATTTCATGTTATTTATAATATTTCTGTTTGCCACAAGAAAAGCTAAAAACTTGTCTATCTGGTTTTAATGAAGTTAATACTACAATACAAATTATTGTTTCATTCCCTTCCTCTTAATAAATTTGCTATGTCATTCTATCTGTAATCACTGGAGTGAATAAATGTTTTTATATTTTTCTTTAATAAATCGTACCCCCCATTATATCATACATTATATACACGGCTAGTTCTTATTACATATGGAGTTTTATAAAAACCAACCATGTATGTAATATACTACTAATATACATGCTCATGAGATTAACAAGGAAAATTGATTAAGAACATGTCTGTGCAGTGATTTTTCATATTGAATAATCAAAAAGAACATTTGTTTTTGTTTTTTCATATTTCTAATATTAAAGAATGTAATAAACCAGAGGCTTGTAATTTGAATGTTCAAATCTCAGTTAAAATACACTGGAAAATATCAGTTTATAATACACTGTTGGAAAATTTCAGTCTAGAAATACACTGTTGGAAAATCTCCGTTAAAAATACACTGTTGGAAAAATCTTAGTTAAAAATACACTGTTGGAAAATCTTAGTTAAAAATACACTGTTAGAAAATCTCAGTTAAAAATACACTGTTGGAAAATCTCAGTTACAATACACTGTTGAAAATTTTCATTTAAAGTACACTAATTGAAAATCTCAGTTTAAAGTACACTGTTGGAAAAATCTCAGTTTAAAGTACACTGTTGAAAAATCTCACTTTTAAAGTACACTGTTAAAAAAATCTCACTTTAAAGTACACTGTTTGAAAATCTCACTGTAATATCTGTGGTGTATTTTCTACCCTCCATACAAGTGGATGTGACACTGATCAATTTCTTAAGTGGAGTTTAAATTTTGAATTCAGTTTTCCTTCTCTAGACTGGTTGTGTAACCAAGAAAAAGGCAAGTCTGACCTACTGTTTACCCATAGCTGGAGGGAGAATAGTTGCATGCATAACTTTTCTGGGTGTATTAAAGCTATATGAAATGCAAACAGCCTTGTCCAGGATTTGAACTTATGTCACCAAGTGCATTTCCTTCAACGATAACCATTACATCACACACCTCCACCTGGGTATATTGTACGTTCATATTTACATTTTTGTGTAATTGTTTCTCCAAGAGTTTTTTTTTTGTTCGTGTTCCTATCAAATGTGGATAAATTATCAAACAGATCTATTTGACCAATAGATGTGATCCTAACAGGTACTACCACTCAGGGTGAGAGTGGACCTGGGAGTAATGGCAATGGAGGAGTACTCCACAATACCCAGATCTCCAAAACTGAAGCCTTACTCTGCAGGGTATGAAGTCAATGTATTCCAAGCCCTGTTAAATGGAGTACAGCTGGTGTGAATTCAGTTTTCATTCTCCTAGACTGGTTGCCTAACCAAGTCTAAAGAACCCAGTGTGCCCTACTATTTACTCTATAATGGAGGGGAGAAGAGATGGATTCATACCTATTTCAATGGTATTAATGTGAAGTGAAATGTAAACGGCCTCATCCAGGATTTGATCTCCTAATAATAACCATGTTATGCCACAAAAACTTCTTTAAAATTTAAGTTTTCATCTCATGCAATTAAAAATAATATCAGAAAATACATTTTTTTTTACAAAAAGCAAATACTTTTTCATCTATACATATATAAAGGGCAGTTAGTGTGTGTATGTATGTCCGGATGAAACTATGAAAATAAAACAATTAACAACAAAGTAAATATATACACTCATTAAATATCACCAGTTCTTGCTTTTTGTACTAAAATTGTGAAGAATTGACTTATATTCGAATATATTTAAAAATTAATATATGCATAGAAATATCATTCAAATTCTACTAAAAAATGTTCAGCATTTGTGAATCTCAAAAGTAACCAAATCAATACACCAGAATTTTTTGTCGATCTACCCAGTCAATGCTGGGTAGCCACTTCTAGTATTACATAAAAGAGTTGTTTTTAAGTTATAATTTAAATTAATAAACAAAAACAAAATAAAATCACTCCTTTTCACATCGATCTCAGTTTATTTCTACCTATATGTCTGTCTGTCTGTCTGTTTATCTATCTCAGTTTGTTGTTGATATTCTTAAACAAAAAAAATCCCTTTTTCCTAAGGTGGTTCTTCAATTTTGGCAAATATACTTATCTAGAAATTTTGTGAAAATCAAAAAAAAAATGATGTTACCGGGTCTTTATTTTTCCTCTCTGCATTCTTTTAAATTTTTTTAAAGACTTATGCAATGAAAATAAAGTCAGAAAATAAATTTATATTACAAAATGCAAACACTTTCATATTATTTCAAAGAGTTTTTTACATTAAAATAAATAAATTCACTTCTTTTCAGTTACTTTTCTCCAGCATAGATTTGTGTTAAAATTCTTCTTTTTTTTTTTCTGATACAATGGTGACTTCAGTTCGATATGCTAAATCAAAAATAAAAGAAAAAAATAGGAAATATTTATTATGTAAAAATGTAAAATATTTATCTGCTATCAATAACAAACAGGAAACCAGAAAGCCTTTTTATTCCTCTTTATTTTTGCACGTCTGTATAGTGTTACGATAGCTGTGATGGTATGAGTTGTTTCCCTTTGAATAAACGTGCTACGAATTATTTTAAAAAAACTGCATGATTTATCGAACGTACATTACAGATATATTCTTTTTTTTTTTTTTTAAAGGTACATAAAAAATACTTTAAGGTTGTTTTTCTTTTTGTTGTTGTTTTTTTTAAGGTTTTAAATAAGTTTGGGTATTATCCTCTTATTTAATGGCAATAAAATATTTTTATTTAGATATTTATCTCGAAATAAGTAATTCAAATAATAACAATGTAGATTTTTGGACTCTTGAGAGAGCAAGTATTCTGTTAACCTACGCTGTCGGCGTGGCTTAGAATACGCTGACTGTATTCCCTGCTGAGGGGTAAGACCCTTTCAAAAAAGGGTGTATCCTGGGTATGACACTAAACTGCATCTGATGGTGAGGCTCCAGTGCTGGAGATCTGGAGTGGTGGTGAAGAACCAGTTCTTTGCTATAACTCCCAAACAGGGCTCTTTAATCTTGGTTAGGTAACCAATCTAGGAAAAGGAAAACTCAGAATTCAAACCTGTTTAACTCTGCTTAAGAAATTGACCTTTTGTGACATCCTACTTGTGTGGAGGGGTTAGTATACACAGGCACACACACAAACACAGACACACATATATATATATATATATATATATATATATATATATATATAAAGTAAAAGTAAAGTCGTCGGGGCGGCCTAATGTCGGTATCAGCCATGCAGCGAGGGAGTCTATCCCCTTTTCACTAGCGCTAGACAAGGAGATTATTTTAGCGTCTGCGGTGGAGCGCCACACCTACCATCAGCTCCTTACTTTACCGCACAGATCCCTGTGCTACTCATACGCTGAGTTGGAGAGGGCGGGTATCGAACTAGGAACCTTGTGGTTTCTAGCCGAACGCTCTACCGACTGAGCTAACCCGTCCCCTTATATATATATATATATATATATATATATATATATATATATATATACTCAATTCACAACAATTCAATTCTGTCTTTTACTGTTTGACTTTTATATTCAATTTAACTCTGAAGAGAGGGGAACGAAAGAGTTTAGCTTATTGCCTTTTTGGGATTTTTTTGTTTTTGTATATTTTTTTTGTTTTTTCCCTCTTCTCAACTTGATACTTTTATTTTTTAAACTATTTGAATTAAATCAAAATTTAAATCATGATGTTCAAAGCATCTTTCAAATTTTGTAGGCCTCAAAAAAAAAAATATATATATATATATATATGCTGGTGATTATACTTGAAAAAAAATCAGACGAAAAGGTCTTCGTATTTTCATACTCCCCATATTTCATATTTGTAATAAAATATTGTTTTATTCTACCATCCCCGCAACTTGTATGATCTCCCAACATACATGTGATTCCTTTACTTTTAGTACTATATATATATATATATATATACACACATATATATATATGTATGTGTATGTGTATGTATGTATATATATGTATATATATGTATATATGTGTATGTATGTATATGTATGTATATATATGTATATATGTGTATGTATGTATGTATGTATATATGTGTATGTGTATGTGTATGTATGTATGTGTATATGTATATATATATGTGTATGTATGTATGTGTGTGTATGTGTACATGTGTATATATATGTATATATATATGTATGTATGTATGTGTGTGTATGTGTACATGTATATATATATATATATATATATATGTGTATGTGTACATGTGTATATATATATATATATATATATATATATATATGTGTGTATGTATGTATGTGTGTGTATGTGTACATGTGTGTATATATATATGTATATATGTATATGCATGTATACTTTACGAATAGGCTGTCTTGTATTTTGTATCGATTGGTTATTTGGTTTTACTATGTCAACCCTTGTTGGTTTATTTAATGCCAAGATCAGTCTCTCTCTCTCTCTCTCTCTCTCTCTCTCTCTCTCTCTCTCTCTATATATATATATATATATATATATATATATATATATATATATATATATATATATATATACTAATGATAATCATATGTAAATAGTTAACACTTCAAGTAACTATTTTTAATTCATACACAATTACATAGTTTTTAAGTAACTATTCTTATTTAATAATGAAAATCATTTGTTTCTACACAGTTATGTGGTTTCAAGTATTCCTATCTAATACTAATAATTTTGAAGCAAATTTGACCTATAGGTAGGATACATTCAGTGTATTCTAAGCCCCACTGACAGAGCAAACTAAAAATCAAGGGTAATGATAAGACATAACAGTAATTAGATATTTGCATCTTAAACTATTTCAATATTCTACAATCAGCAAAAAAAAAGAAAAAAAGAAGTGTTTTGTTTTTTAACTTAAATATATTTTGGCAGCATTTTTTCTTTTATGCATGTTTTGTTGAACTCGATGGACAATTCTTGCCTGATGGGCTTCTTTTCTATCCTTTCCAATTGTCTGGCCATCTTTTTTTTATATCAGGGTGAAATTAGTGGATGAATCCATCAAAGGTTCTTGCACTAGTACTTTCTGCACTATTTAGTGCCATCATCAGGTGGGAAGTAGTGAGATGTTTCCATGGTTCTTTTTTAAACATACAGGAGCAGTAGGAATAAGTAGGAGGAGGAGCTCACAAGTTTATAAGAATCTTGTGGGGATTGGTGGGAGGTGTATTGGCAGGAAATTATAGACATTTGTGAATATGTTGGTTGGTTTCGAAGTTGATCTTGTTTAAGGTGTTTTTTTTTTTTTTTTTAATGTATAGAGCTTCAATTATGAGAAGATTTGTTTGCTTTTTTCTTTGTGCCGTATATGTGTTAGAGTTAGAATTTTCCGGTAAATAATTTTTATTTACGTAAACATACAACACGAGAATACAGTTATATAAAAATACCATCATTTTTAAAAAAAAAAAAAAAAAAATTCATCTAAAAAGAAATGCCATAACTAGACTGCTTCAGTTCCAGTGATCTTTTGAAAAAGAATATTATCTCGAAAATTCAAGAATTAAATACAGGTTAACACACAACACCATTGTTACTGTATTATTATTTTTTCTTTACACCTGCATTGTGATAGCCTTCAAAATCAACCTCCTAACCAATATGTACACAATGCTTCAAGCAAATTATAAAACTCTCTTAATTTTTATTAATTTTTTTAACTTCAAGATATTTTTTTAGCTGCACTCATATTGCATGTTATATGCAGAAAATTGCTAGTAACCATCAATGTGATTCTTATCATTTCAAATTCAATGCCTGGAGTAAATAACTAACATCCAAGTATATTTTCTTATCTCAGACTTTTTTATCAGTTCCACTATTTAAAAAGAACATCGAAAGCTGCAAACCTAAACAGAAAAAAAAATATGTGTATGAGTTTATCTTGTATCAAACTATCTTGTGTTATGTGAGATATATATCTACTAAGTTTAAACTAGTAAGGGGGCCGGAGTCCCTAAAGGTGGTGTGATACTGAAATCCAGTGCTACCCATTAACTTCTGTGACACTGCCATTGCCAAACCGCATTGGTACCTTACCTTTCCTTTGGATCACAGCGGCAGTGTGGAGAAGGGGGATTTGCTGCATGGGCAACAGCTTATCCTCCATATGAACCCGCCCAGGCTATGTAGTTCAAAGATTAAAAAAAAAAAAAAATCTTTGACACTACCCCATCATCTCTCGTAGATGGAAGACTGCTAACCAAACTAGTAAGGGCCAGGACTTCCACAACAGAATACCCAGTGAGAAGCAAATTCATTCATTTTCAGTAATGCTAACTATTGCTTGACTGCAAGACAGGTCTAGAAAATAATGAGAATGATATTATTTGAATTTTCAGGTTGGCAACCCTAATTAACAATCAACTGATCAATGTTTAGCTTGAACATGTCTCCAGGAACCTTCTACATATCCTAGCTGATTTTAGTAGTGCTGTGGTCTAGATGGTTTTGTTTCTACTTTTAATCTCCAGTTCATTTAGTTAAAGCATTTCCCCGTGACAATTTTTTTTTTCTCAGAATTTTTGAGATGAGGCTTGATAATTTGGATTATTCGGACTATTGCCCTCATCTTTATTGCTATCTACACAATGTTTCGGCTGATGTGCCCTCCGATCTTCTTCATGTATTTCTTGTTGGACTCAGGGAACCTTCTCTTCGAACTTGAGAACCTTCTTGTCGTAATTGGAAGCCTTTACAGAACTTCAAACCAAACCCTTTATTCAATCCATGGGGGTAGAATGTTCTCATTCCATTAACTATGACCGAGTACAAGTGTTAAGCTGTGTTAACTATTCTATGTTACTGTCACCTTTGGCCAGGATTGAAACTGCAACCTAGAGATGATTATCATTTTTTTTTTTTTTTTTTTTACTGTAACTAGTGTTTGGGCAGTAAGGTAGTTGTCATTTATTAAGCTTTGCTAAGTTTGGCACAAACCCAAAACTATAGAATATCCAGTGAGAATTGAACTCACTACCAATGGTCTGCTAATGCAGGTCACCAACCATTGTGCCCCAGGAGAAGATGGACAGTAAGATATTTATGAGGGAATAGTTTGCCTAAGGTCACTTAACCATTCTCTTCTTCATCAATCATTGTAACATGACAAAGATGACATTTTTTTGTTGAGATATCTGGTGATGGGGCAGAGTGCAGGTGGGGTAATTCCATGTCAAATCATCCAGAAAAAAAGTAAAATTGTCACCCACCCCTTCAATTTTTCTGAATTTTTTTTCATCAATTGGTTGACTTGAAGACTTTTTTGATAGCATTTTTGGATTTTATGGGCAAAAATGCTTTTATAAACCAATTTTTAGTAGTAGGGAAGCTCTAGAACTTATTTTACAGACAAAAATAGATTACAAAAATTGGATAGCTAAAAACTGACGTAACTCAGCGATATTTTGGAATTGGAAGCTCAAATTTTGGGGATTGGCAAACTTTATCATAATCCACACTTGGACAAAATTTCAGAAAAATTGAAGGGGGTGGGTGACATGGCCTGGATGATTTGACATGGAATTACCCAGGGAGTAGTGGATTCATGCCTGTTTCAAGAGCATTTCTGTTAAATATGACAACCAACATTTTTAAAGGATAAAGCATCATCTTTTTGCTAGTCAGCTAACACCAGTGTGTCCATGTGTAGTAGTCCATAGTAGAATATCGCATATAAATTTTGCTCATTTTACATGGATGGTTTGTGTGATTGTAAGTAACTGGCCGTACAGTTGCTGTTTTGTGGGGTGCTGCTTCCAGGATTTGTGTAAAACAGCACGCAGGATCCTTGTGGAATTCTCATCTAGCTTTTTCTCTAGGCATTTTGTTTAAGTCCAAATGGTGCAGCCATACATTAGTACTGATGCGCCTACAACTTGAAAGAATTCCCTTTTTTTTTTTTTTTTTATTAGAGAGATCAAATTTCCATAGGGTCATTAACTTGTCTATGCATATGTCTATGGGATCATTAACTTGTCTATGCATATGTCGATATCATTTTCGGTCTATGCATATGTCGATATCATTTTCGGTATTTTCAGTCTATGCATATGTCGATATCATTTTCGGTCTATGCATATGTCGATATCATGTTTCGGTCTATGCATATGTTGATATCATTTTCAGTAGATGAGATATTGCTACCTAAGTGAGAAGTATCAGTTTTTTTTTTGTTTTTTTTTGACAAGTGTTTTGTCATCCTTCTGGAGTTTTTTTTTTTTTTTGTTGTTGCTGTTGCGTAACTCTCTTTGTATTTTAAGTCCTCATTAAAGGTTCAGATAAAACAAAAGAGTTTCTTTGAATTGTTTACTGAGTTATTATCAAGTAGGTGAATGTAAAGATGGAGAGCAAGACAGCACGAGGTGTGTGTGTCTGCAAGAGGAGACATTCTTGGAGCGGACATTTTTTTTTTTTTTTTTTTTTTTTTTTTTTTTTTTCTTTCTTCAGTGCAAACAATCATGGTGGTTTATGGTCTCAGGATACAAGTCTTGCATTGTTTGAAATAAAAATAAAAAAATGAAAAAAAAAGTAAAAAAGATTCCTTCTACTAAAATGAAGTTTTTCTTTTTTTGTTTCTTTCTGGCCTGGATTTTTCATGTGTTCACCGTATTGTTACGTAACTGAGAAGAGAGAAGCAGAATTGTTCAACTCTTTTCTTTCCATTGTGTAAGGATATAAACATCTGCTCACCAATTCCTTTTGATGTATGTAAAATATAAACTAAAACCTTCAATCTTTGGATGACAAAGAGATTTGTAGTGGAGGATGTCAAGCAAAAGAAAAAGTTTTTTTTTAAATTTAAAAAGAAAAGTACCACCCACCCAGGTCTGAGAGAGAGAAAGTGCTAAGAGAGAAGAAAAAAGAAGTATGGAAGGAAAAACAAGAAAAAGTGAGAGAGAGAAAGAAAAATAATAAAGCGAAGGAGAGAGAGAAAATAATTGAGAGGGAGAGAGAGAGAGAAAATAATTGAGAGGGAGAGAGAGATAGAGAAAGAGAAGAGAGAGAAGAGAGAGAGAAGAAGAGGAGGGAGAGAGAGAGAAAAATAAATGAGAGAGAGGGAGAGAGAGAGAGAGAGAGAGAAAAATAATTGAGAGAGAGAGAGAGAGAGAGATAATTAAGAGAGAGGAAGAGAGAAAATAATTAAGAGAGAGGAAGAGAGATAATTGAGAGAGAGGGAGAGAGAGAAAATAATTGAGAGAGAGAGAGAGAGAAAATAATTGAGAGAGAGGGAGAGAGAAAATAATTGAGAGAGAGGAGAGAGAGAGAGAGAGAGGGAGAGATACATAATAAAACAAGAGAGAGGAAAAAGGAGCATGAAAGGAAAAACAAGAAAAAGTGAGAAGGTGGGAAAGAAAGAAAATAATAAATAGATAGAGAAAGAGGGGGGGGGGAATGAGCATGAAAGGAAACCCAAGAAAAAAAGAGAGAAAGAGAAAATGGTAATAAAGTGAGAGAGGGGGGTAAAAAGACCATAACAGGCAAAAAGAAGAAAAAGCAAGGAGAGAAAATAATAAAGAGAGGTTGTGGAGAGAAGAAAAAAGAGCATAAAAGGAAAAAAATAGAGAGAGAGAGAGAAAGAGATGAAGTGGGAGAGAAGAGAGGGAAAAAAGCATGAAAGGAAAGCAGAGATAGAGAGAGAGGGGGGTGGATAATAAAACAAGGGAGAGAAAGAGAAGTGCTAAGAGAGAAGAAAAAAGAGCACAAAAGGAGAAAAAAAAGAAAAAAAAAGTGAGTGAGAGAGGAAAAATAATAAAGAGAAAATTATATATATATATATATACAGAGACAGAGAGAAAGCAATGGAGAGAGAATATAATGGAGAGAAAGAGAAAAAGCAATGGAAGAGAAAAAGCAATGGAAAGAGAAAATAAGAGAGAGAGCAATGGAAAGAGAAAATAATGGAGAGAGAGAGAGAAAGCAATGGAAAGTGAAAATAAGAGAGAGAGAGAGAGAGAGAGAGAGCAATGGAAAGAGAATATAATGTGGAGAGGGAGAAAGCAATGGAAAGAGAAAATAATGGAGATAGAGAGAAGAGGCGAGAAGGGAGAGAGAAAGAGAGGTTTAATTTAATAGTCCAAATGAAGAAGAAATGAAACTTTGGAAATAAAATGTTTTAGTTGTTGACAGGTGAAACGTTTGAGATTTAAAGAGGTAATGATTGTGTAAAGTAAAGATTCAAATAAATGCTGTGTCCTGTACAACGACCTATTGAAGAAGACTTTATCTTTTATGAACACAATTGGGATGTAACTCCACCCAGGAACGACTGATCCAAACAGCAAATCAACCCAAAGCTTTGTGTCTTCTTTTTGTATTAAGTTTACCAGACACCCAACAAAAGGGACATTCTATCTATTGGTGCCTGTACGTGACATCTAGAACAGATTTTACAAGTCTGTTATAATTGTCTACAATCGTCCTGTCGGCAGGTCTTAGAATATTCTCTTTGTGGTAATTATGAACTTTTGTTTAGTATATTAGGGTGTCCCAGAAAAAACAGAACCCACAAACTTTGTAATAAAACTGTTAATTTTCCCATTAAACAAATAAATTAGGGTTTAGGGTTAGTTTAATGGGAAAATAAGTGAATAATTTGGGTTCTGTTTTTTTCTGGGTCAGCCTGTACAGGCTGACCCAGAAAAAACAGAACCCAATTTTTTTCCCCATTAAACTAACCCTAAACCCTAACCCCTAATTTATTTGTTTAATGGGGAAAATTAACAGTTTTATTACAAAATTTGTGGGTTCTGTTTTTTCTGGGACATCCTAATTTACTAAACAAAAGTTCATAATTACCCCCTTTGTATCCCCTTGCTGGGGGGGGGAACCCTGCCAAAAAGGGATGTCCTAAGTATGATGTTAAACTGCATCTAGGGGTAAGGTTCCAATTCTGGAGCTTTGTTGAGTATGGAGTACCCCTTCATTGCCATTACTCCCAGGTCCACTCTGATCTTGAGTTAGGATACCATTCATGGGTTAAATAGATCAAAAATGATTTTAAAAGATGTGTTTAACAAAAATTAAATACCCAACAAGAATGAATGAAACAAAAATGTATTTGGCATGAAATAACCCAAGGATCGACATGCCGTAAAATCCAACCAACCAACCAAAAAGGGGATGTCATGGTTATGATACTAAAATGCATCTGGTGGCGAGGCTCCAGTTCTGGAGCTCTGAGAAGTGTGAAGTACCGTTTCATTGCCAATACTCAGGTTCACTTTGATCCGGTGTTATAGTACCTGTCAGGGGCCCATCTATGGGTCAAATAGATCTGTTTATAAATTATTTGTATTTTATAAGAATACTTGATATCATATAACCATGTGCAAAAAAAAAAAACATTCCTAAAAATGTAAACAAAAACGTACAATAAATGTGATTCCCTAAAATCTAGGCATAAAATAACCCACTGACGAGTTGACATGTCATTAAAATCAATCAATCAATCATTGTCCTCCTTCTTCATTTAGTTTCATAAAAAAGATTGAAGATTTAGTTTTATCTAATTTGCCATTTTCAAAAGAAACATTTCTAAGTAATTCTTTATACTTTTAATTAATGATACTATCCATTTTTTTTTTTAAAGGAGAATTTTATTTTATAATGTGTGTATTTACCCAACCCCTCTGCTAAGAGCAGGGATCCAATAAGAGATTAAGTTTTGGGCAGAGTACAGCTGTTTTTGAATTCAAAGTTTTCCTTCTCCAAGACTAGTTGACTTACCAAGACTTAAGAGCCCAGTCACTCCTACTATTTCCCCCATAGCTGGAGGGAGAACAGATGGATTCATGCCTTTCTCAAATAGCATGAAGTGAAAAGCAATCAGTTACATCCAGAATTAGGTCACTGATAATCACATATCCTCACAATTCAACTATGGTACAAAAAGGGAACCCTTATTTTTTACTGCCCTGTTGGCTGGGGCGTTAGAATGCACCTCTGCAGAGGGGTAAAGACTCCCCCAAATGGGGCTACTGTTGGCCGTGGGTGGCGACCCGTGATGCTTATAGATAGAACCCAGGTGGCTGAGCAGTCCATGTCTTGCAATATTCCACTTAAGCTTTCTTGGGCTAGATGGGCGGTCGGAGAGGCCCCCTCCGATCAATCGGCTGGTCACGTCAAGCCCTAGCACCTATATGATTTCCCCAACCCTATTGCCCTTATGGCAACCCCCCAATTCTTCTTATCATATGGGTACGAGAAGGTGGTGGCTGAGGCTCTACATGTCCTGGGAATGACGTTAAACTCTATCTGATGGTGAGGTTCCAGTTTTGGAGGTTTGGGGAATGTGGAGCACCCCTTCATCACCATTGCTCCCTGGTCCACTCTGACCCGGAGTGGTAGTACCTGTTAGGGTCCCATTATGGGTTTAATAGAAAAATGTATTTATAAAAAAATTGTATTATCCATTAAGAATTGATTTATTTCAAAACTTTATTGGCATTAAATGACCCACTGAGGTTGATATGCCGTAAAACAAAACAAAACAAACCAAACTTATTTTTCATCTTTTGCCAAACCTACCAAAAATATAAATATGAACATACAATGAATGCAATTCTCTAACCTCTAAGCATAAAATAACCCTATAGACATTGCAAGATAATAATGGACATACTTTTTAAGAAACATCATCATGTTGCGCTAGCAGCATGGATATCCAGTCGTCCCTATCATTCATTGCTCCTGGGAGGTCCTCTACACAACATCCAGTATCTGTGCAGAGTTGGACTATGTAAATCTTTGCTGGTCGACCTATGCTGGCATGCCCATGTGATGGCATCCACAGAAGAACGTCACTTATGAGTTCATCCTTGCTTCTCCCAACGTGTCTTGTTCACTTCACAGGGAAGGTTTGTGTGATATGGGGCAGTAGCCGTACAGCTGTTTTCACATGGGGGTGTTTTTTTCCATGTCTTGTTTAAGGTTGCATGAATCATACTTGTGCAGCTACCATCTAGCTTATTCTCCAGGCACTTCGTTAGGGTCCAAGTAGTGCAGCCGTACAGTAGCAATGATACAACTCTGAAAAATTTGTACACTGCATTGGTAAGACCTCATTTGGAGTTTGCTAATGTGGTTTGGAGCCCAAGACTCATCAAGGACACAAAACTCATTGAGGGAGTCCAGAGGAGAGCTACTAAATTAGTGAATAATTTAAAATCCCTTCCATATGAAGAAAGACTTAGGAACATTGACCTACCAAGTCTGGTTTTCCGACGTATAAGAGGGGATATGATTGAAGCCTACAAATACATGCATGGTTTTTATTCAACGAACTCTGACCTACTAAACATTGCTCAAAATACCTATACAAGGGGACATAGATTAAAACTCCTTAAAAAATCTTGTAAAGCAAACGCAAGACAAAATTATTTTAGCTACAGAATGGTAAATACATGGAATAAACTACATTCATCAGTAGTGAATGCCTCATCTCTAAACTCCTTCAAGGCAAAGTTGGATAATCTGTGGAATGATATTAAATATTCTGTGGATTTAAAATGAATGTTTATAAGGAACTGCTGACAGGTCTCAGACCTAATATACTAGCTGAAAAAAGATATATAAGAGATATATATATCTTATTATAATGGAGATTGTGTGTTTGTCTGTAACCGAAACTATATTACTATACAAATCACAATTCCCTTCGTTATTTACATCACATTCTCCATGATTTTATTTTTATTTAAACCTCAATTATTGATAAAATTGTTTTACATCATTAAGACTGTTGACCATATCTACATACACAGAACATGCAATTGTATTTATATATACTACAAAATAGCGGATTATAGTGTGAATGGGAAGGCTAATTTGCATATTGATCTTAAAAATTTGATTTTAATAAATATATGCTTGGTATTATTGATTTCTAATTGTTTGGTTTTATCTTTTTGAATATGAGCAAAAATCTCAGGGATAAATCTTAAAAGAAATCCATTAACAAGAAGAAATAACTAATATTATTCTTTACTTCCTATTTTAACTAAATAGTTAAATTAGGAAAATTTACCAAAGAAAGAGGGGAGTAATGGAAAATGATGGAAGAGTTACTTTCAAAGTTGTTCTATTTTTCAGTCATACCCCCTCTGTTCCAAATATTTTATCTGCATTTTTATTCAGTTTCATTAGCCTTTCTAATTTAATATGATATTTTATTATAGTAAAACTTAAATACTTGCACCCGGAGGGTGCATATATTTGCTAGTTATATATAATAGTCATTTCTCTTAAGAAAATATACTGATAATTTTTTTTTTTTTGGGGGGGGTATAATTTTAAGTGTTAAAATATTTGTTTTAGTAGTGTGTCTAGATTTGCGGTGAGCAATTGATCAGACGAGGCCGGTTGCCTCAAATCAGGTTGCCCTGATCAGCTCACTTATAAGTTCTTTTAAGATGAAGCAATACAAAAAGATGTTTTTATTTTATTTTATTAAATTTTTTCTTTTTTTTTTCTTTTTCTCTTTCTTTTCTTTTCTTTTTTTTTTTTAAGTGGTGAGAATTTTCTGAATTGAGAAATGCAGTATGTTTCTAGAATGTTGTATTATTTGGACTACTTGTTAGTAAGGGGAAGTGGGATGGTGGGCCGTCAGTGTTATCTTACTCTGACAGAGCACTGGCTTCTGATCTTCCTGGTACCTTCGCTTAACCCCTCTCCCCTCTCGATCTACTCTGCCCCACCCCTCAACTATCTCTATCGCGACAAGACCATTTTCTTCCTTCCTAAGTGTGTGCGTTAGTGTAAGGTACACACACACACACACACATTTTTAAAAAAAACTCTTACATGTGTAAGACGAAGAGATACCTACATTTACATATGTGCACAATCACTTTCGTATGCACCATTGGTAAATTTAACTTGAAGCTGTTAATTTTTTAATTTTTTATTTAATTTAAAAGTTTTTTGTTTTTTTTTTGTTGAGAAGAAGGAACCTTTGAGATAAATTAAAGTGATCAAAATATTAGTGGTAGGAGGAGGAGGGGTAGTAGTAGTTGTAGCAACGGGCACTTTTCTTTTTCTTTTTCTTTTAATACTTTTTTTTAAGAAGATTTACACAGACATGCAGACTCACCGTAGTACACTTTACAACCAGCTCAAAGACACGCTCTGGATGCTATAAGTTAAGGGTTGAACTGGCGGACTTTTACTTCTCAATGGCATCCGTATTTCGAAAACGGGCAGTCACCATCGGGGTAAGAAAATTTTCAGCCCTTTTTTAACACCAGGAGGGGGTCATGCTTCACTAACTGTGACCTTTTATCTCCTCTCTCTCTCTCTCTCTCTCTCTCTCTCTCTCTCTCTCTCTCTCTCTCTCTCTCTCTCTTCACTTTTCTTAGAAAAATATTTTTTAAAAAGCAGAAAAAAAAAACAACAACCAAAAAAAAACAAGGGAAAAGAAAGATTATTTTATTTTATTTTTATTTTTCATTTATTTATTTAAATGAATTCAACTGCGTGAAACGAGTCTGAAGATGATGTTCCCACGGCTGGCTATTGACAGGTGTCGTTACTCAGTCCGAGCACGTGAAACACATACGGCACCCCACTATATTTTCCCCACTGTGATAGGCACAGTTTCTTTTTTTTTTTTTCTTTTTTTTGCATTTACTTTTCTTCTTCTTTTTTTTTTTTTTCACTAAAGGAAGCTTTAAAAAAATTCACTACATCTCCGAAACTGTATTACCTCTTTTTAAAAATTTTTCAGTACACCTAGAAACTTTTTGATACCCCAAACATTTACATTCTTTTTTTTTTTTTTTTTTTTCTTTTTTTTCTCTAAATGAAGCTATAAAAAATCACTACATCTCCGAAACTGTATTACCTCTTTTTTTTATTTCTCTGAATTTTTTAGATGAGGCTTGATGATTAGTATTATTTGGATTATTCGGACTATTGTCCTCATCTTTATTGTTATCTGTACAACGTTTCGGGCGATGTGCCCTCCACCCTTCATCGGGTAATTCTTGTCGGACTCGGGAGCCTTCTTTTCAAACTCGGGAACCTTCTTGTTGTAATCGGGAACCACCATCATCTTTTTTTTGTTTTGTTTATGTTTTTGTTACACCTAGAGAAAACCTTCTGATACCCAAGTTCATCTATGGACAAATTTAATCAAATTTAAATTGCGTCTACGAAGCAGGAAAATATAATGGAAAATACAAATTATTTCATGTGCTTTTCTTTTCTTTTTTAATCAACATTATTATACGTAAAAGTAGAGTCGTCGGAGTGGCCTAAAGTCGGTATCAGCCAGACAGCGAGGGAGTCTATTCCCTTTCCACTAGCGCTAATCAAGGAGATTGTTTTGGCGTCCGAGACGGAGCGCCATACTACCATTAGCTCCTTAGTTTACCGCACAGATCCATGTGCTACTCATATGCTGAACCTTGTGGTTCCTAGTCAAACACTCTGCTGACTAAAAGTCAGCAAACTAATGAAAAGAAAAAATCATGTATCTTTTGCTCTATAAAATATTTATTTTTTCAATATAATCTCCTTTCTTATCCTTGTCAATGCACTTAATTCAAGGGCAGTGATGCTGATAGCTTTTTGGCTTAGTGGGTCCTAGGACGCATGTATTTGCTTTGAATGAGTCCCGGGAAAATTTATGGGTCCCAACTAAAGCCATCCAACTCCTACTTTCTAACCTATCCTGTGTAATTCATTTCGAAGAAAAAAGAAAAACAATGAGATGCATACGTACGATTTTACTGCATCCTTCTAGATTTTTGTGCACAGGGATGCAGGATGCATACCTATCAGCATCTCTGCAAGGGGGAATATTATTACATATCAAAGTCAGCTTTCTTGAATGGCTCAAAATTTGCTAAAAGTTACATTTTTGGATTTAATTCTATGCTTATTCCGATTTTATTTTTCAAAATTGGGCAAATCCCAATTGGATTGCTTACTTGATGCTCAAAAATACAAGAAATGATTATGTATTGGGCATTAGTAAGCACTTGCAATACCTATGAGAGGAATATCAATTCTTACCAGAGAAATAGTAGGTGATATGGTGTTTATGACTCCTGTGTACGTTTATAAATAGAATTTTAAAAAAATAAAAATAAAAACATCTAAGCCATAGTCAGTTTCCTTTGTGGGTCATTCTCTTAGGGACTGAGGCCGGAGGTTGCCGACCCCTAGTCGAGAGAGGGGGAGAGAGAGAGAGAAAATATTAGTGAAATAGATCACTAATTAGGACTGAGCCTATTCTAGTAGTGACCACCCCAAGCGGAGTTTAATTTTTAATAATTCAGAGTTTTCCTTCTTCCAGACTGGTTGCCTAACCAAAGTTAAAGAGCCCAGTCTGCCCTACTATTTAGCCATAGCTGGAGGGAGTGTAGTTGGATTCATACCTTTCCCAAGGGTATTAGCGCTATGTGAACTGTAGCTTTGTCCAGGATTTGAACTCTGGTCGACAAGTCCATTTCCTACAGCTCTAACCCACCTCGGCCTCCAAAAGAGAGAGAGAGAGAGAGAGAGAGAGAGAGAGAGAGAGGATAAATGGATGTGTGGTTTTAATGCTATTAAGTAGTTAAGTAGAAACGTTTTAAAATTATTTAAGATTATTTTCTCCTTAAAAGATCAAGATGGCTACTCAGCAGCAAGTGTTAACAAGATCAAATCATTAACAATAGAACAGATTTCTTTCGACACATAAAAACTAAAAGCTAGTGACACTCAGAAAGGGGATGTTTTTATCGAAATACATAAAACAATGAAAACAGTGACTCCTATAATGTAGTCACGTACAGTATTTAATATGGAACAAATCAGCCCATATCCAGAAAGTCTGACCTTAATCATAAGATCACATTTTAGTTTTTTTTTCTTAAAGATAATTTCGATACAGTAAACTACTAGTTCCTAAATTATAGATCATAGTACACTAGCACTACAAAAGGAATTACACACTAATATATATATATATATATATATATATATATTAAGAAATTTGAAAACACAAGTGTTCCAAAAATAAGATGAATTTATATATATCGACGCTTAAACGTTTCGGTTTCTTTAAACCTTCATCAGGATGTATTATGGGGTGAAGAAATTGGTGGATGTTTTATAGATGAGAGGAGATAAAAAAAAATTTATAAAGATTTTTTTATCTCCTGTCATCTATAAAATATTGTCGGATTTATTTCCATATTTACTCCCATATATATATATATATATATATATATATATATATATATATATATATATATATAATAGGGCTGTTTTAGGTCGATTAGAGCGCCCGATTAGGAACCACATGGTTCTGGGTTCAATACCTTTCAATTCTGAAGCTCTGGAGAGCGTGGAGTACCCCTTCATCACCATTACTCCCAGGTACACTCTGACTCAGAGTGGAAGTACCTGTTAGGGTTCCATCTATGGGTTAAATAGATCAAAAATTGAGTTTAAAAAGAATGTATTTCTGAAAGAAAAGTGAGTTTAAAAACCAATTTGAATAACCAACAATGATGAATAAAGCAAAAACGTCTTTGGCATCAAATAGCACAACAAGGGTTGACATGCCATAAAATCCAACCAACCTAACTATACCTGTGCAATAAACTATGTTAAACAAGGAGACTGGCTTGTTAACCATTACTCTATCAGTGATGCTGATAGCTTTTTGATTTAGTGCATCCTAGGTCGCACATATTTGCTTTGAATGAGTCCCCGGGAAAATTTATGGGTCCCAACTAAAGCCGTCTAACTCCTACCTTGTAACCTATCCTGTGTAATTTGTTTCTAAGAAACTATTGAAATGTATTTACAATTATCTTAAAATGGTGAGGGAAGAAAAAAGAAAAACACTGGGATGCATGGATATGATTTTACTGCGTCATTTTTTATTTTTGTGCCTCAGGGATGCAGGACATGTACCTATCAGCATCTTTGCTCTATATCAGACATATTTTATATTAAGCTTGACCTGATCTGTTAAAGGGATACAGTAACAGAACACCCAGAAAGAAATGACTTCACGATACAAGTTTGTTTTTTTTTTTTTCGAGAAACTGACTTTTAATTCTTGCTTTATAGGAGAGATGCTCTAAATAATTAGTCAGCTTAGCCTAATCTGGTTCATGTCATATTTAGAGAGATTTAATTATTTACACAACTAAATCAGCATTTATACCACTTGGGTATCAGAGAGTTAACTTAAACAGGATTTCCTTCTTTATTTCTTTTTCAATTACTGTATTTCCTGGTGGTAAAAATTCTGTTTCTTAAAATTTACCCTCTGTAAAATGTTAATATCATTGTATATAATACATAAATATAGATAAGTAATTCCATATCCTGTTAATATGTGTTTATGTATATATATATTTTTTTATATGAAAATGGTGACTTACTGGTGAAATTGGCCTCAATGGTTAGTTGATACAAGTTTCACAATGATAAGACAGCGATATAACAAATATAAAGTGCTCAATACATAATATATATATATATATATATATATATATATATATGGAGAAAGGTAGACAAACATGGGATGTTGTACAAGATGGATGTTTATTGTAGGTAGTGATGTCAACGTTATAACGTTTTGGTCTGTTAGACATTGGATTGAGTTCTTGCTTCAAAGGTGGACATTCTCATGTTGAAGCAAGAACTCAATACAACGTCCTGAAGAAGGTCTAACATACCAAAATGTTATAACGTCAGCATCACTACCTACAATAAACATCCCGTGTTTGTCTACCTTTCTCCACATATAGTTAGATTAATTTCCTCTTATTTCTCCCATACATATATATATATATATATATATAATATACTTTCAAAGAAAGAAAAACTTAACAAACTGTCATCTGTTATAATATTTCTTTCAACCAAAACTCAAAATGAGTCTAGTCTCTTCAGACAGATTTTACAAATATTTGTAATATCTGTCTGAAGAGGCTAGACTCATTTTGAGTTTCTGGGCAAAATAAATATAACAGATGACGGTTTGTTAAGTTTTTCTTTCTTTGAAATTTAAATATTGCTCTGTATATAATTGATTTATTGGTTATTATACATTGAGCTCTCTTAGGGATTTATAAAAATCCTTGTATGAATATATATGCTTGCAGCTACAAGAGCATACAGTATGGTTGTACAGTGAGATTTCGATGATCCCAAATCCTGGATGTGGTAATTGCATTTCACTTTGTGCTAATACCCTTGGGAAAGGTATGAATCCTACTCTCCCTCCAGCTATGGGTAAATAGTAGGGCAGACTGGGCTCTTTAACCTTGGTAAGGCAACTGGTCTAGGAGAAGGAAAAATCTGAATTCAAACCTGTTGAACTCCGCTGAAGAAATTGACCTTGTGTCACATCCTACTCGTGCGGAGGGGTTGGTAAATATATATATATATATATATATATATATATATATATAAGTGAAAAACTTAACAACCAGTCATTTGGCTATTATAAATTAATTTATTTTAACTGCCTTCTTTAAAAAAATAAATCAGCATCTTCAGATAACCATACATAGTGGCCACTTTTATAAAGAAGCCAGTTGAAATAAATTAATTTATAATCGCCAAATGATGACTGGTTTTGATGACTTGTATAGAAGTAAAAATATTAATTGTATGAAATGATATAATTGTCATACATTGAGCTCTCCTGAGGAATTGAAAGAATCATCTCCATATATGTCTATGGGTGGCCACATATATATATATCATTATCAGAACCCCATTGCTACACACCCTTTCTGAGAGAAAAAGGAAAATCTATAACCAACTTCTGTTAACACCAACAACTGACCACCCGTCCCCTTATTCACGACCTCCTAATTCACCAGTATGAAAATGTTCACCATTGAAGCAAGAACTCAATCCAAAGTTCTGACGAAGGTCTAGCAGACCGAAATGTTACAATGTCGACATCGCTACCTACAATAAACATCCATTTTCTACAACATCCCATTTCTCTACCTTTATCCACATACTGTCGGATTAATTCCCTCTTATTTCTCCCATATATATATATATATATATATATATATATATATATATATATAGAGAGAGAGAGAGATGTATGTAAGTGTGTTTATATATATATATATATATATATATATATATATATATATATATGTGTGTGTGTGTAAGTGTTTATATAATGTGGATGATGTCTGTACCAGTTTTGAGAGTGAAAGAATTGAGCATGAAAACCTCAATGTGTATATGTATATATATATATATATACACATATATATATGTATGTTTGTGTGTATGTATATATGTGTGTGTATGTATATGCATGTATATATATATGTGTATGTGCATGTGCGTATATATATATATATATATATATATACATATGTGCATGTGGATGTATATATATATATATATATGTGTGTTATGGTGAGAAAGGTAGACAAACACGGGATGTTATGGAAACTGGATGTTTATTGTCAACGATGCAACGTTTCGGTCTCTTAATTAAATTAGATTTAATTAGACCATCTTCAGGACTTGGATATAGTAGTTGCTTCAATGATGGACATTCTCAAAATGTGTATGTATATACGTGCATGTGTGCGTATATATGCGTGTGTGTATATATATATATATGTGTGTGTGTGTATATATATATATGTGTGTGTGTGTGTGTGAGAGAGAGAGAGAGTATGTGTGTATATATATATATATATATATATATATGTCTGTGTGTATATAATGTAATATAGTTGATATTTTACCCCTCATAAATGACAAGATTATTTATGTATGAAGTAGCACTCCTTCCTTGAATAAAGAGTTGAAATCTTGGATGAGTCTATTTGCATTTCAATTCATGCTAACCCCCTTGAGAATTGGATGAAACCACCTTCTCTCTCCTCACCCTTTGTCCTAGCTACGAATAAATAAATATAGGCTCTTCTATATTCATACCACCACAATCCAACACCCTTCCAAATCAGGAAAATAATAAAATTAAATATTTATAAATTTTAGGGGTTTGCAAGAGTACCATAGAAAAAAAACAGACCCTTGGTGTAAACAAGACACTTAACCCATCTATGCATATATAAAGGGCAGTTGTGTGTATGTATGTACGTCCGGATGAAACTATGAAAATAAAACAATTAGCGACAAAGAAAATATAGGTACACATTAAATATCATCGCTTCTTGCTTTTTTTGCAAAAATTATGAATATTTGATTTATATTTAAAGATATTTAAAAATCAAAAAAGAAATAGAAATAACATTGAAATTCTATTTAAAAATGCCCAGCATTTGTAAATTTCAAATGTAAACAAATCAATACACCAGGATTCCCCCTGTTCTACCCTGGGTAGCCGCTTCTCGTTGTAAATAAAGGATAAAAAAAAACAAATAAGGGCTGAACTTGCACAATGGTCGGAAAATTAAAACAGAAAGTTTTTTTGAGGTCCCCCATGACAGTTTAACTACAGTCTATGAATGAACTTTTTGCGAATTGGGTTACGATTTAGGGGTTTGGGGATTAAGGTTGTTTTTTTTTTTACGTATTGCTTAAAAAAGACAACAAAAAACTCCAAAATTACTGTACATTTAATGTTGAAAAATTATTTTTTAAAACCAAGTTTAATTGAAATTATACATTGCAATACTAACACAAAAAACTGAGACTAATGTGTCTACCGCTGGGTTCAATAATTAATGTCAATGGTTGTAATGATAATGTAATGTATAGTAATTTTGGGTTTTTTGTTGTTTTTTTAAGCAATACGTAATAAATAAAAAAAAACAGCCTTAATCCCCAAACCCCTAAACCGTAACCCAATTCGCAAAAAGTTAATTCATAGACTGTAGTTAAACTGTCATAGGGGACCTCCAAAAAACTTTCCATTTTAATTTTCCAACCGTTGTGTACAAGTGCAGCCCAAATAAGATATCCTTTTAAACAATAAATCCAAAACTCTAATATTAAAAGTGATGCTGTATCCTTAATTTTTAATGAGGTTTAGCCAAAATTTTCATAACCCCAGCCCATATCTGTTGTTTCTGACTCAGTCTCTCTCTCTCTCTCTCTTCTCACCCTCTCTCTCTCTCTCACCCCACCTTGTCAACAAGAGCAGTGGTGGAAGTAGTGGTGACATATTCAATGTCCTTTTAATAGACATAGGTATCTGCATCAATCAACATACCAAGGATTATAAAAAATGACAATCCATATTGTCATCTGTTTTGGGTTGGAGAGTGTCTCATTAGACAGAATCTAAAACTTTAAATAGAAATTCTTCAAGCAATTCTTCATCTTAGAATAATTTTAACTTTATGTAATCAATTAATTAAGCATAATTAATTTGTACCTCACATAATGTAGTGGCTAACGAGCTAGGCTAGCAGACTTTTCTTAGTGTGTTTGATTCTAACTGGGTGCCTCACATTTGATGCTACACAGCTCAGCTAAGAAGAATATATGTGGATAGAAGTTCTTCTATAGAGTTTGATTCTCACTGGGTGCCTCACATTTGATGTCACACAGCTAAACTTACTAAATAACAATATATGTAGATAGAATTCTTCCTAGAGAGTTTGATTCTCACTGGGTGCCCCCCATTTGATGTCACACAGCTCAACTAAGCTTACTAAATAACAATATATGTAGATAGAAATTCTTCCTAGAGAGTTTGATTCTCACTGGGTGCCCTACATTTGATCCCACACAACTCAGCTAAGCTTAGTAAATAATTATATTATGTGGATAGAAGTTCTTCCTAGCGATTTTGATTCTCACTGGGTGCCCCACATTTGATGTCACACAGCTCAGCTAAGCTTACTAAATAACAATATATGTAGATAGAAGTTATTCCTAGAGAGTTTGATTCTCACTGGGTGCCCCACATTTGATCCTACACAGCTAAGCTTAGTAAATAAGTAGATATGTGGATAGAAGTCCTTCCTAGAGAGTTTGATTCTCACTGGGTGCCCTACATTTGATCCCACACAGCTTAGCTAATCTTAGTAAATAATTATATATGTGGATAGAAGTTCTTCCTAGAGAGTTTGATTCTCACTGGGTGCCCCCCCCATTTGATGTCACACAGGTCAGCTAAGCTTAGTAAATAATTATAATGTGGATAGAAGCTCTTCCTAGAGAGTTTGATTCTCACTGGGTGCCCTATATTTGATCCCACACAGTTCAGCTAAGCTTAGTAAATAATTATATTTATGGATAGAAGTTCTTTGCATGGTGTAATGGTTAACAAGCTTGGGTAGCTGACACTAACTTTGTCCTGGGTATGATGTTAAATTTCATTTAATTGGGTAAGTTTAGATTCTGGACCTCTGGGGAGTGTGGAGTACCCCTTCATGTAAGATGTGACACAAGATTGCAAATATGAGGCATCCAGTCAGGATTGAACTCGCTATTCAATAGTAATGGTAATTCAATAGTAATCTCATTTTCTCATATGAAGACAAGATTTTTTCTATCTATTCATTTTTTTTTTTTCAGAATTTCATAGTTCAAAAAGTACAAGTGCATGTTATTCGTGTGGGGTTACAAGAGGTTTAATGTTTTTGGTTTAAAAGGTAGCTGGTTATTCTTGGCGTGGGTTCCTAGGGTTTGCTTTTAACCCCATCTTATTTGGTGGTTGCGCTGAAAAGGAATCCAAGGAAAGAAAAGTAAGAGATAAAGACAAAAGGCAGTTTTAGGCTTTATTCATGGGTCATAGCCACCATGGGGTAAGGAAATTCCTTCCTGACCAGTAGTAGTCGCGTTTAGCCCCATTTAAGGCCTAAGTTCAAAATGGTTGAGAGATTATCTTGGGGGTTCTTTTTTCTCGCACATGCACGGAGGGTTCTTCCGGCCTGAGGGCTCATGAGAGTTTGTTGTTTTTTTAATCTTTTTAAATTTAAATTTAAATTTAATTTTAATCCCCACATATGCAAATAATTATGGTACTACAATCACATCACATTGGAGGAAACGTGGTGATGTACTGGTTAGAGTCACAGGAATTGAACTCTGGTTGACGAGTCCATTTCCTGTGACTCTAACCAGTACACCAATCGAAATGGACTCGTCGACCCGAGTTCAATTTCCGGATGGAGCCACAGTTCACATAGCGCTAATACCCTTGGGAAAGGTATGAATCCAACTATTCTCCCTCCAGCAATGGGTAAATAGTAGGGAAGACTGTGCTCTTTAACCTTGGTTAGGCAACCAGTCTAGGAGAAGAAAAACTGAATTAAAACCTGGTCACTACTAGAATAGGCTCAGGCCTACTTAGTGATTTTTTTTTTTTTTTTTTTTTTCAATTTAAAAAAAAAAAATCTTTGCTTGATTTTATGAAATGTCCTTGTAATAAAGGGAGATAATCATGAATGCTTGTAATAAAGGGAGGTAATCATCAATCTTCTGACCTAATATTAACTTAGAAAAGAGTTTTCTTAATTCAATTAGACATGAATATTGTTTTTCACTCCAACAACTAAACTTGTGATAACATTATAATCATTATAAAAGCAGGTTGTTGTATTAATTTATTATAAAACACATATTTAATGACATTTGTCAGCCTAATGGACATTTTTTTTATCTATTAATAATTCATTTCTTCTGAATGCTTTGCATAATGGTTTTTGTTTACAAAAGAAAATTGTCATAATTAGATTGACCTATGACAATACGATATTAGTATTCAAAAGAAGACTGAATTTTATGGTTATTTTATTACTGGCTACTCTACCAGAATATCGCACCGAGGAAATGTCTTTGGTAATGTACAGAAAAATTATATAGGAATGTAATACTTACATTCACCATCCAGGTATGAGTAAGTTTCGGTCATATATTTTTTTGTCTTTTATTTTTGTACTGAATAAGTAAGTCGTTGGGGTGGCCTAAAGTCGGTATCAGCCAGACAGCGAGGGAGTCTATCCCCTTTTCACTAGTGCTAGACCAAGGAGATTAGAGAATACAGCAATTTCCAGTCCAATTTGCAACTTACTGATCATTTTGAGGAATCTCCATTTTCTTTTGTACTTTGGCCCTATCTTGGTCTAGACGGGCGGTCGGAGAGGCCTCTTCCGATCAATCAGTTGGTCACGTCAAGCCCTAGCACCTATATGATTTTCCCAACCCATTGCTCTTATGGCAAGCCCAACCCTTTTTATCATATGGGTGCTAGAAGGCGGTGACTGCAGGTTTTCATGTTCTGGGAATGACGTTAAACTCTATCTGATGGTGAGGTTCCAGTTTTGGAGATTTGGGGAATGTGGAGCACTCCTTCATCACCATTGCTCCCTAGTCCACTCTGACCTGGAGTGGTAGTACCTGTTAGGTTCCCATCTGTGGGTTAAATAGAAAAACATGAGTTAATAAACAAAATTGTATTATCCATTAAGAATGAATTTATTTCAAAATTTTATCGGCATTAAATGACCCACCGAGGTTGATATGCCGTAAAACAAAACCAAACCAAACCATTTTCTTTTGTGTTCTTAAGATTTAAGAATTTTTTCATGTTCTGTCAATGAATTTCAGAGATTGACAATAGAACGCAAACTTGTTTTAAATAGTCCTGTAGCCGTTAACCTATTATTAGAAGATTTAGTTACTATAAGACTTGTTTTTCGTGTTTGTTTTTTAAAAAATAACTGGAGGCGGTAAAATTTACTTAGCTAAGTTAGTTGTATCAGCAAGTTTGTTTTTTATTTGTTGTTTTTTTTTTACATTTGTTAATAATCTTGAGTCGACATAATCCCTCCCCAACTATAAAAAAAAAAAAAGTGTTCGTGTCATAAATGAACTCAAAGAGGCTGTTTATATTTGTTATGTTTTTACATCTTATTATAATGGAGATTGTGGGTTTGTCTGTCTGTAACCGAAACTATATTACTATACAAGTCACAATTCCCTTTGTTATTTACATCACATTTACCATGATTTTATTTTTATTTATACCTCAATTATTAATAAAATTGTTTTACATTACTTATACTGTTGACCATATCTACATACTAATAACATGCAATTGTATTTATATATACAACAAAATAGCGGTTTACTGTATGAATGGGAAGGCTAATTTGCATATTGATCTTAAAAATTTGATTTTAATAAATATATGCTTAGTATTATTGATTTCTAATTGTTTGGTTTTATCTTAATGAATATGAGCAAAAATCTCTTCAATAAATCTTAAAAGAAATCCCTTAACAAGAAGAAATAACTAATATTATTCTTTACTTCCTATTTTAACTAAACAGTTAAATTAGGAAAATTTAACAATAAAAGACAGGAGTAACGGAAAATGATGGAAGAGTTAGTTTCAAAGTTGTTCTATTTTTCAATCATACCCCCTCTGTTCCAAATCTTTTTATCTGCATTCTTATTCAGTTTCATTAGCCTTTCTAATTTAACATGATATTTTATTATATTAAAACTTAAATACTTGCACCCGGAGGGTGCATATATTTGCTAGTACAGATAAAATACGGAACACTAAATGAAAATGCAAGACCAGTTTGTTGGAAATTAACAAGGTTTTATTTAACACATGTTAGAGAATGCTTCTACCCTAAAAGTAACTTAACTAGCTCAACTGTGCTGTGCACGTACATCCACACAGTACAACCCCCAATCTGAAAGTGTCATGGTGGAAACCCCACTTCTAGGTTCCCATCAGCCCCCTACTGATCAAGGGGAGTAACTATTTTTCGTTAGGTCTGTACCTAACAGTAACTTAACTAGCTCAATTGTACTATGCATGTGCGTCCACTCGATACAAACCCCAATTCAAAAGTGTCATGGTGGAAACCCCACTCCGGGTCCCATCAGTCCCCTAATGATCAAGGGGAGTAACTCTATTTTTCATTAGGTCTGAACTTTACAATATTTCACTTTGTGATAATGCCTTTGGGAAAAGCATGAATCTATATCTTCTCTATGGGTAAATAGTAGAGAAGACTGGACCCTTTTGCCTTGGTAAGGTAACCAGTCTAGGAGAAGGAAAAATTTTGAATTTAAAACCGGGGGCCATGCTCACTCCAGTCATTATATTTTCTCAAGGGAGATAACTATTAATTGCTAATTCTAGGTTATTTCCCCTTATTTATTTATTTGTATTTATGATATAAATTCTTTCACACAACATAAAATTAATGGCCACCAAAGTCCTCCTTTAGGTAAGTACTTATTTGCAGGATGTTGCTAACAGCTGATAGGAAACTTGCCGGACAAAAATGTTGGCTAAGTGAAAAAAAATTTGATTTGTTGGGAAGAACGACAAATATTTGTGCATGTCGGAACCTGCTGTAATCTCCCAGTTGGTTTATTAAAGCCCCGGTTTGTAATACCATCCATGAATTATCGAAGCGGGTTAGACATGCCCGGGCATAGACAAAGTAATCACTGTCGACAACTCCTCAGTTACATCCACTGTGGAGTCCTTGTTATGCTAGAATCGTGCTTTTCAAAATCTGGTTCTAATAGATACTCACTTGTTTATTAACATAATGAACTTTGTTTAATGCCAGCTCGTTGATGATTGATAACAAGAAATATTTATAATGGGCCGGTTTAGCTGAGCATCCGCCTAAGAATCACAAGGTTCTGGGTTCGATACTGGCCCTCAATAACTCAGTGAAATGAGTACCATGGCTTGGTTCTGTATGGTAAACTAAGGAGCTGATGGTAGGTGTGGTATTCCATCTCAGATGCAAAACCAACCTCCCTGGTCTAGCGCTAATGAAAAGGGGATAGACTTCCTCGCTGTTTGGCTGATACAAACAATAATCGGCCACTCTGCCAACTTTACTTTTTTGTAACAGGTTTTGTAACTGCAGTCCATGATGATATTGTTACTTCTATTTAAGAAGGGAAGGATTCTAATTGACATTTCATATTCATCTCCATTATATCAAAAATTTGGATGATTAAAAAAAGTTCAGTGTAAATGGAGATGCCTCAAAATGATCACTAAGTTGCAAATTGGACTGGAAATTGCTGTATTCTCTAAGTTAAAGCATCTAAGTGTATTGCTCTAACAAAAATCTCGCTATAGTGTGACTTTTTTTACTGGATCAAGGCTATATATATATATATAGAACACTGATCTATGTCACTAGAGGGGAAATGTGTAACTGTTTCAGCCAGAAAGTCTTGCCAATCCTCCAAGTGTGAAAACCCTGCCTAGAAAATCAGCATTAGAAATACTGGCTTTCACATGGGCTTGAACACTGATCTCTGTCACCAGTGGAGAAATATGTAACTATTTCATCCAGAAAATCTTGCCAATCGTCCAAGTGTAAAAACCCTGCCTAGAAAATCAGCATTAGAAATACTGGCTTTCACATGGGCTTGAACACTGCTCTCTGTCACCAGTGGGGAAATTTGTAACTATTTCATCCAGAAAGTAAACCATGTTATACCAATTATCCTCTTTCTGAACCTCACCCATCCTCCTCCTCCTCTCCTTCTTCTTGTAATCACCAGGAATTTGTAAGCTAAGGTGGATATATATTCCAATTGGACAATGACCAAGAAAAAAAAAAAGTTGAACCTTAAAGAAAAGTTCAAATACTTGAAGGAAGTTAGCTTAAAACAGACTTGATGACCATATGCATTAATGTCGGGGGTAGGGGGAACCTTTGAAAAAATACATCTCTGCAGAAAATATGTTGTGGTTATTTATTTAAAAAATATGACAAGAGGTAAAGGGACTCCAGTTCATAAATACTGTCACGCCTTCCTTTCAACCTCCTACTTACAAAGAAAGGACAAGGGGGGGGGGTAAAAGGAAGTGCTCTGGGTGTTTTATTTTAGTGGGTGGGGTGTGGATAGTCGAGCTCTAATCCATTCACCAACCAGGATACAAGTTTCTTTTTGCTTTTGATTAAAGGGTCCTTAATCTGAGAATCACAAAGAAAGCACTGATTCTAACTCTGATTACCAAAGTTAAGCAAGGTTTGACTTGATCAGTACTTAGATGGGTTACCGTTTAAGGAAATCAAGTAGTGTAAGAATGTTGTGCCAAGAAGATCAGTTATTTAAGCAACTTGTGGCCTTATTTATATATTAATACTCATGTTCCTTGACTGTACAGCCGTTATTATCTTACAACACCTTCTGGTTAAAAATGAGACTGCCCAAATCATCCAAGATGAAATGCGAAAATGTAAATCCTGATTATCTGGTGTTGCTTATCCACCAAATTCGTATTTCTTATGAGTGTTGTCACCTCAGCTAAATAATAGACCATTCTGTTTTTATTATAAAGAAAGAAAAGGGACATGCTACTCAGAAAAAATATAATAAGAAAGAGAGTAGGAGAAAGATAGGGAGAGAGGTGAGCATGTATATATATGTGTGTCTGTATATATATATATATATTATATATATGGTGTGTCATGAAACTAGCGAGATTGTAGCTGTATTTACCAAGATAGGAATGAACAAAAATGTAACTTTAATTTTTGTCAGAATACAAGGTGTCAAAAAGTACAGGTTTTAAAGCTATATTTTCCAAGATAGAAATGAAGAATGGACGGAATCTTAATTTTTCATAATACAAGGTGTGTCAAAAAGTACCAAAAATTTTTAGACTTTTTTGACACGCCTTATATATATATATATATATATATTATGGACTCTCCCGTCGATTTTCAACGCATGAGGGTTCATACACACAATGAACACCCACACAGTGATTTTTTTATAGTGGTGAAGGCTTGTGTTGGACCATCCACACTTTTTGGCACAGTCGATAGGAAAGAATTGGTGCATCAAGTGTTGCCACAAACCCAATCAATGACCGACCCCAGGAATTTTGAGTTATCCCTCTCCTAGACTGGTTACCTACCCAAGGCTGAAGAGCCCAGTCTGCCCTACTATTTAACCCATAGCTGGAGGGAGAATATATGGATTCATACCTTTCCCAAGGGTATTAGCGCTATGTGAAATGCCAACAGCTTCGTCTAGGAATTGAACTCGAATCCACGAGTCCATTTTCCACGACTCTAACCACTAGCCCACGCGCCTCCATATATACACATTTTTTTTTCTTCTGGATAAAGAAACTTTAATTTTAATATCCAATTTTTGATCTGTATAAGAAAAAAACATTGTGTTAGATTTTTTAATGTAAAATAGTCTATCATTCCAATGCATCATACATTTTTTTTACCAATTCATGTAGTTAAGATGCACATCTTATTATAATGGAGATTGTGTGTTTTTCTGTCTGTAACCGAAACTATATTACTACCCAAGTCACAATTCCCCTAGTTATTTATGTCACATTTTCCATGATTTTATCTTATTAATATTTGACGTTTAAATAACCTCAAATATTAATAAAATTGTTTTACATTATGAATAGTGTTGACCATATCTACATACGAAGAACATGCTATTGTATACAACAAAATAGTGGTCTAGAGTGTGAACGGGGGGGGGGCTAATTTGCATATTGGTATTAAAAATTTGATTTTAATAAATATGTGCTCAGTATTATTGATTTCTAATTGTTTGGTTTTATCTTAATGAATATGAACAAAAATCTCCGGGATAAATTTAAAAGAAATCCATTAACAAGAAAAATAACTAATTTTATTCTTTACTTCCTATTTAAAATAAATAGTTAAATCTGCATGCTTATTTAGTTTTATTAGCCTTTCTAATTTATTATAATATTTTATCATATTAAAACTTAAATACTTGCATCCGGAGGGTGCATATATTTGCTAGTATAAATAATTAGTTGAAGTCATATGATTATTAGTATTAGATAGGAATCCTTGTGATAACTATTAAGAAACAACGAAAATACTTTCGGTAATTTATGAGGAAGACTGTCCCGATCTCCTGCCTCAAAACTTGCTACCTGTGATTGCTGAAAAAACAACCTAGCTACGATTGAAGTCCGTAGCCGAAGCAGTGTCACTTGAAAGTAAACAACCAACTTGGGGCGTTTTGTTTTTTTGTTTTGTTTTTTCGATATTCACTTACATATAAAAAAATCCAAAACGTTTATTTTTTTCGGTATTTTCATTTTATTTTAATATATTTATTTCCAACAATCAATTACAAGTAAAAAAAAAATCAAAATATTTAGATATTCTTGCTTATTTAAACTAAAAACAAGACATTAAACAAACATGAATAAAAGAAAATCTGAGTATTTAGATATTCTTTTATATTTTAATAAAATAAAAAAAAAACTATTTATCTATCTAGTCGTCTTCATATCTATCTATTGATTCGGCTACGGACTTCAATCGGAGTTGGGTTGGTTTTTCACCACTCACCGTTAGCAAGTTTTGAGGCAGGAGACCGGGACGGTCTTCCTCATAAATTACCATACTTTCATCCGGAGGGTGCATATATTTGCTAGTTTAGATGAATAAATATCATGAAAATATTTGAAAATATTGCACTTTTCCTTATAAGTTGGTATTATGACTAAAAGGGCCACTACTGAAGTTCTAAAGGGACAATTATAGGGCTCAGATGAGTTACAATGAGTGGTTGTTTTCTCCAACTGTCCCCCACCCCACCCCACTCAATATCCTTGTAAATCCTGCAAAAGGGTGTGTTATTTTTTGACACTTTTTCTTTTCTTTTTCTCTTCTTTTTCTTCTTCTTTCTTTTGTTTTTTGTCTTTCCACCTGACTCCATTTGCACTCTGCTTTTTAAATAAAAGGTTATTAGGTGCTGTGAAATCCCCCCCCCCCTTTTACAGGAGAATAGTGAATGGACCCTCTAAGGGTAGGGTTACTCAGCTGGGTCCACTTTAGCCCTTCACTATAGGGCTTTCCTAAGAATCTGTTATTAATTTTTGATAGTGTGAAATTAACACTTCATTTACCAAATTGACATGAACTTTCTTACCCTGGGTTTATAGCTATCTGTTTATTCTTTGGAATAAAGGAACAGTTATCTTCTTACTGGAAATGGTCAATTTAGTTTTGGTTTAGGAATAACTATGTTTCCTGATTTTTCGAAGAGTCTGTTATTCATTTCGGCCAGGGAGAAATTAACACTTCCTTTACCAAATTGACACAAACTTTTCTATAGAAATGGCTACTCTTAACATATGCCCGTTTTAATGATTGTGAAAACATGAAACTCGAAGTAATAGGAGAGTAGCTCGCGACTACAATTGCTCCATCATATACATATACACATATATATATATATATATATATATATATATATATATATATATATATAAATATATATTTTTGCTTGAAGGCAATAACAATGCGTATATAGTACAAAAATTCGATAATTATTGAAAATAATCATGACAAGCGAACAAATATTGTGCCCTACGTAGGACATCTGAAACAGCTGTACGATGTTTTACGTAGGGCACAATATTTGCCGAGTTCGCTTGTCATGATTATTTTCAATAATTATCGAATTTTATACGATATACGCATTGTAATTGCCTTCAAGCAATATATATATATATATATATATATATATATATATATATATGCACAAAAGCTTGAACAATATTATACTTTTATTAAGCGTTGATCAGCTATTTAAACGGGAGGTTTAAAAGAGGCAAAAGAAAATGGAGAACTTAAGGGCCCTTTTGACCGGTGCATTTTCAATAGTTTTACAACCGGTAGATCATTTAAAATTCAAAGTGCATATATTGGGTAAAAGGGATAAGATAATATGAAGGTTGGGGCAACAGTTGCATTATATTCTAACTATATATGGCTAGAATACAGCGTAATATGACAATTAATATTAAGAAAAATAATAATTAATTAATCAAGAAAATAAGGCAACGTATTAACTTAGTTTCAAATCTCTGATCGTCAGGTGAGCTGGTAATCCATGTGTTCAAACACATGGATTACCAACTCACAAGTTAATACCCTGCTTTATTTTCTTATATATAGATACATAAGAAAATTCTCAGTAGTTGCCATATATATATATATATATATATATATATATATATATATATATATATAGGAAGAGAGATAGAGATGCTAATAGGTACGTGGCTTGCATCCCTGGCGCACAAAAATCTTAAAGGACGCAGTAAAGTCGGATCCATGCGTCCCAGTGTTTTTCTTTTTTTTTTTCACTCACCATTTCAAGCTAACTGTAAATACATTTTAATAGTTTCTTAGAAAGGAATTACACAGGATAGATTACAAGGTAGGAGTTAGACGGCTTTAGTTGTTTCTCCAGATCATAAATAAAAACCCTACAATCTATTGAGAAACTTTAGTTGGGACCCATGAATTTTCCCGGATACTCATTCGAAGCAAATATGTACTTCCCTGGATGAACTAAATCCAAAAGCTATCAGCATCACTCTATATATATATATATATATATATATATGTATATGTATATGTGTGTGTAGAATTAAACAAAGGGCACGTCTCCTGTTTAACAATTTTATTAACGATCTTTTCAAGCTTTCTGGCCAACTTTTTTTTACATTTGGATGTAGATCCGTAGATTAGTCCACCAAATTTCATATCCCTTTCGGCACTTCGATGTGCCATCATCATGGGGGATATTTTTATGCTCCAGTTTTTTTTAAGTTAGTAGTAGTGATGGCACTTCTAAGTGCCGAAAGTACTTGGGATATGAACTTTGGTGGACTAATCTACGGATTCCATCCAAATGTAAAAAAGTTGGTCAGAAAGCTTGAAAAGATCGTTAATAAAATTGTTAAACAGGAGACGTGCCTTTTGTTTAATTCTACATGTATAAATGAAAGAATGCTACCCAAACACACACACACACACACACACACACACACACACACACACACATATATATATATATATATATATATATATATATAATGGCCCATACTGAGAATCAATCTCACTAAGAATTGTTGCTATCCTAGCTCGTTAAGCATTACACTGTGAAAGATGCCAAGTTTACATTTCATAGTTATCTCTATATATGAGAATTTGGTTGATTAAAAAAATGACAACCTCTAGAATTTATCATTCAGTTGCAAAGTGGGCTGAAAATTGCTTTATTCTCTTTATTCTTTTTATTTATTAAGTTAGAGTATTTTAAGTGTATTGATCTATCTCTCACTATGATGAATTGTTTTTGTATGGTTACATATGAGAATTTTAGCAGTATACTGATAGATATGTGTGTTTAAATTATTTTGTCATATTTTCCTGAGAAATAGGAATAATTACTTAATATTGATTTGAAAACAACTTGGGAAATATTAATATGCTTCCAGAATTTTCCGTATTGTTAAATTTAAATTTAGAAAACTGCATTGTGTCAAACAGGTCTTAATCAGCAAAAACTGTGAATATTTACTTTGCTATCATCATCATCATCAGGTTGCACTGACAACACGAATTCCTATGATTTTCTCTTACCACCTGTCCCTATTGGTCATCACCCCTGGCAGGTTTTCTAAATGGCACCCGGAATTTGCACAGAACTGATTGATATAGGATGGTTGACCTACGTTGGTATGTCCATGTGTTGGTGTCCACAGGAGAACATCACTTATAAGTTTGTCGTTTCTCCAGCAGTGTCTTGTTCGTCTTGAATGATTTGTGGGATAGGAAAAATTTGAAAGCAGAATTACTCTCCATAATAATGGCGAACAGGTTGGGTAACTACCTATCTGGGTGTCACATCGTGTTGTAATGGTTAGCAAGATAGTCTCGTAGATCCATTACTACTGAATAGCGAGTTTGATCCTCGCTGGATGTCCCATATTAGCGACCTTGCGTCACATCCTACCCGTGGCGAATGGGTTGGGCAAGGCCGTATACTAAACTAAATAAATCTTCGTAAATGACAGTCATAAAGGCCAACTTAAAAGGGGTGGAGTTCATTGTAAAGTTCTTAGTGTGAATACGGTTACGTGCGCAGTTGTATGTGCGCTATTTCCTGTGTGTACATTTAAAGGTGACTGAGTACATTTAATTCCCGCCGCATATCGTTAATGTGTCAGAAAATATGCATATTATTAGGTTGGAATTTTTAGTAACCTCACAAGTTCATGCTTGAAATAATTTTGTTGTCCACCTGCAGAGACATTAAATAATAAAACTACACCACCATCACCACCACCACCACCACCACCACCACCACCACCAATAATAATAATAATAATAATAATTAGAAGAAAGGTATTTGATATCTAAGGAAGGTATATGTGATCCGATATCAAGGATTTAAATCACAAATGTATTTGTGCTAATAATAATAATAATAATAATAATGATAATAATGAAGAAGAAAAAGAAAGCGAAAGAAATCGACAAATACCTGGATCTTGCCAGAGAGCTGAAAAGTCTGTGAGACATGAAGTTGAATATAAAACCAATTGTAGTTGGAGCCCTTGAAACGGTCTCCAAACGCTTGGAAAAGAAACTAGGAGAACTAGAGACCAGAGGAAGACTCGAGACAATCCAGACCACAGCATTGTCAAAATCGGTTAGAATACTTAAAAGAGTCATGGAGGCCCGACCCTCTCTGACCCGGGGTGATAGTACCTGTTATGGTCCTATCTATGAGTTAAATAGAAAAAAAAATGTGTTTAAAACAAATTGAGTACACACCAAAAATGAATAAAACAAAATCATCTTCGGCATAAAATGTACCCAATGGAGCTGACATGCCGTAAAACGTAACCAACATAGAAACCTATGTTCATTCAGTCTTCAGTGAAAAACCACCAGTTGCAGCTGGTGTGAAAAACTCACAAGGAGTAAAATAATGAGCAAGAAGAAACCAATGGAAAAGGGTGGGACATTTTTCCGACTTTAAATTGGCGCTAAATTATGGTGATAATTGCAACTTTACCCTTGAAAACAAAACCTGTACCCAAAGGGTTTTAGGGAATCAAGGATGCTGACTCCCTGACTCACAAAAATCTAAAAGGACGCAGTAAAATCGTATCCATGCGTCCCAGTGTTTTTCTTTTTTTCTTCCCTCACTATTTCACGCTAACTGTAAATACTTTTGAATAGTTACTTAGAAACGAATTACACAGGATAGGTTTCAAAGTAGGAGTTAGGCGGCTTTAGTTGGGACCCATAAATTTTCCCGATGACTCATTCAAAGCAAATATGTGCGTCCCAGGACTCACTAAATCAAAAAGCTATCAGCATCACTGCATTTAATAGTTATCTCCATTATATCAAAAGTTTGGATATTTAAAAAAGGTTCAGTGCAAATGCAGATTCCTTCACCATTTCAAGCTACATTTTTCATATTTTCTTAGAAACGAATTACACAGGATAGGTTACAAGGTAGGGGTTAGACGGCTTTAGTTGTTTCCCCAGATCATAAATAAAAACCTTACAAATTATTAAGAAACTTTAGTTGGGACCCATAAATTTTCCCGGGGACTCATCCAAAGCAAATATGTGCGTCCCAGGACGTACTAAAATAAAAAGCTATCAGCATCACTGGGGAATGAAATTAATGATAGAATAATGATCTATTTTAACGATCAGATTTAATTATCACACGTCTTAATGCGGTTATTTTTTTCTTGCTCAACATAAAACATTTTAGGTACTAATGCAGAATGGCGCGCAAGAAATAATATCATTAGATTACTTAAGAAAAGCATTACATTTCACTGAAATACTCGAAACCTTTGAGATGCTAAGATTAGTGTTAGGGTACTTTGGGAGTTTCCTTTATCTAATCCTATTTATACGTAAAATGCGATTCTAATATTATCTCTTATGCGTTATCCTGCATTAATGTCGGTATCAGCCAGACGGCGAGGGAGTCTATCCCCTTTTCACTAGCGCTAGACCAAGGAGATTATTTTAGCAACTGAGGTGGAGCGCCAGACCTACCATCAGCTTCTCACTTTACCGCACAGATCTCTGTGCTACTCATACGCTGAGTTGGCGGGAGCCGGTATCGAACCAAGAACCTTGTGATTTCCTAGCCGAACGCTCTACCGACTGAGCTAAACCGGTCCCCCCCCTACCTGTCCTAAACAAAATGGCATTACTTTTTGACTCGGCATCGTAGTTGATTTCTCGTGGCTAAAAACTTTTCGTAGGCCACTGTACACAACGATACTAAAAGAGCTCCTGTCCATGGATGCACACATTTCGGTGCAATAATGCAAATGAGTGTCGGTGCGAGCGTGTCTATACGGGTATGCATGCGTGCATTTAGGCATAGCCTATATGTATGTATACGTATGTGGGTACGAGTTTATCTGCGTGTATGTGGTGAAGGGGCACGGGCGAAGCGTATATTTATCTATGTCAGTAGGATTATCACAAATTACGCTATTAAAAAATTATGGTGATAAAAATCTAAAAATAATTCAAAATAAAGATAGATTATGATGTTTTAGTTTTTTAAGTTTAAAATAGAAAATTCTATTTCTAGTACTTCACCGGAAGTTTCCACAGTAACCTGTGGGGTAGCAAGAGGTTTAATGTTTTAAGGTTAAAAGGTTAACACGCACCAGGAATAACCAGCTGGTTATTCCTGGTGCGTGTTCCCAGTGTTTGCTTTTAACCCCATCTTATTTGGTGGTTGCGCTGCAAAGGAATTCAAGGAAAGAAAAGGAAGAGACAAAGACAAAAGGTGGTTTTATGATTTAGGCTTTATTCACGGGTCATAGCCACCACGTGGCAAGGAAATATCTCACTGACCAGTAGTAGTTTCTTGACACAGTTAAGGACTAACTCCGAATAACCGAGAGATTCTCTTGGTGGGTCGGAAGTGGGTCCTTTTTTCCGCGCATGCTCGAAGGGTTTTTCGGGTAAAGGCTCATGGGAGTTTATTTATTTATTTATTTATTTTTGTTTGAATTTTATTTTAATCACAAACCATTGAATGATTATGGAGTATATTTATCCAGTTTAATAATAATATACGGAGTGGTCCGGAAGTCCTGTCACCCCTACCAAAATCTCCTAATTAAGAAAATAAAGTAAGCGGATTGGCTTATTATCGGTATCAATCGGACAGTGAAGGAGTCTATCGCCTTTTCACTAGCACTAGATCTGGGATATTGCTTTTATGTCTAACGTGTAGCACCACACCTACCATCAACCCCCTACTTTACCGCACAGATCTAAGCTGTTTTACTCTTGCGCTTATTCCAGATTTGGTCTGAAATTATTTTGTCTTCCTACGAAAGCAAATGTGAGAAATTTCACGTGGAAACCGTCACGCGATCGTGTGGCTTGGGACAAAAAATTGTTCTTTTCCCTTGGCACCACCTCCTCTTTGGAAATATCAGACATCCACTATTAATTTTGACTCTATTCCTTTAAGTACAATGAGGCGAAGGAGAAGGAGCGGTCATTGAATCTGATACCCGTCACCTTCTCCCCTCACTACGGAACCAAGTCAATCAGAGTCGACATTAAAGAGAGAAAGAGACAAAATACTAAAATACTGTGCTTTTCTTTTCATTGGTCTATCTTACTTACTATACTTCTTAACGTTAAAAGCTACTCGGAGAGCAATGGCTAGCACACTGGTCACTTAAAAACTCGTTTACTCTCTTCATTTTTTCTGGTTGTAATTTTTATGGATTTCAATACGTGCGTTATCAGAGATATGTGAAATCGTACCCATGCGTCCCAGTGTTTTTCTTTTTTCTTCCCTCACCATTTCAAGCTAACTGTAAATACATTTCAATAGTTTCTTAGAAACGAATTACACAGTTTAGGTTACAAGGTAGGGATTAGACGGCTTAAACTTTCCCGGGTGCTCATTCAAAGCAAATATGTGCGTCCCAGGACACAGCAAATCAAAAAGCTATCGGCACCACTGGGTTCTTGACACTAACCAGAATATGCTTCCTCCTGGTGTAAGTATTTAAGTTTTAATGTAATGAAATATACTAGCAGGAACTGTGGATATACCACAGTATGATAATTTAATTATTACAACGTTTGATATGTTTACTTAAGAGCTATTGCAAAATAGTTCAATATGTAAAAAGTATAATAATCTTTATTTAAATCTCTCTCACTCTTTCTTAGAAGGAGGTTGCAAAATATCTACATTAATTTGCCGACAAAAAAGTGACAAAAACACGACTCGGAAGATATCTAAGTTGGGTCGGAAGTTCGCCTGAAGCTGGCTCGCTAAAACATAGCGTAAATTAAAGTAGGAGGCCGGAACAATATAAGATCAAAATTACCAAAAAATGTTTCGTAATTCACAATTTTAATATCGCAAATGAAACAAACATGTAACTTTTTTTTTTTCAATTCATTTTAATTTTACGTTGGGCATTTAAACGATGCAAGACCATTTGGAATGTTTTATTTTTTAAAATTGGGTGAAATAAAATGAGACAAATAAGAAATATGTGATTAAGCGACACTAAATAATCTGGATTTAGATTTTTTTAATTGCATCTTGAACAAAAAAGGATGATAACAGACGGGAGATTTAGGAACACGCGTATTAATGTATAGATTAGAAAGACTAACAAAATTGAATAAGAATGCATATAAAAAGATTATACTTATTTTAATTATATTTTAATTGGTTTCTATATAAAATCATTTATAGGATTGATTTTAATACGTTGAAGAATAAGAAAATAATATTAAAGATCAGTAACACCAAGTAATTATTTATTAAACCTGGTTTTGTTGAAACCACTATATGATTATCCACACCATATATTATGTGAACATTTATTTCTTAGTGATATATAAAATACATTGCAGGATTTTAAACGCACTAATAACATTTTGAGGCAAATCTAACTCAGATTTTCATTCATAGAGATATCTTTAGTAAATGAGATTTATTCTATGTATTAAGTATTTTGATTATAAATTGAATACTCATTGATAAAATTACGCAATTCCTGGGGGTATTGTAACGTTAGCTGAAGTGATGCTGATAGCTTTTTGATTGAGTGCGTCCTGGGACGCACATATCTGCTTTGAATGATTCATAAGGAAAATTTATGGGTTCCAACTAAAGCTGTCTAACTCCTACCTTGTAACCTATCCTGTGTAATTCGTTTCTAAGAAACTATTGAAATGTATTTACTGTTTAGCTTGAAATGGCGAGGGATGAAAAAAGAAAAACACTGAGACGCATGGATACGATTTTACTGCGTCGTTTTAGATTTGTGTGCGTCAGAGACGCAGGACGCGTACCTATCAGCATCTCTGAAGCTGTGACGTAGTTTCAGTTACAGACTGACAGTCACCGAATCTCCATCATAACAAGATTAAAAGGCCAAGCTTAGTCTTCATGTGTGAGACACTCAGTAACGAGCAAACTCCCTACAGTAGTAATGGTCTGTTCGGCTTGTTTGCTAACCATTACATTGGTGAGGTGCCGTAGGACGTGCTTTATCTTTTCATTTGGTAGTCCGGGGGGTGGGGTAACTAATGACATAAGATGTTAAAGGAAAAGAGGAGGAATTTTATTGATGCAGAGGCTGACGGAGCATGTACAAGGTTATCATATGGTATCCAAAAATGAGGACATGTCCTCATTTTTCAGTTGAAGTGGGATGCTCTCCTTTTAGTATTCTTTAATAAAAAAAAAAGTACAAGTGTTATTATATATATATATGGGAGTAAATATGGAAAATAAATCCGACAATATAAAGAACATTTTGAAAAAACAGGTGTTCCGAAAATGGGATGAATTTAATTATCGATGTTTAAACATTTCGGTTACATTGAACCTTCATCAGGATGTATCTTGGGGTGAAGAAAAAAAAAACGCTGATCAAATACAGTTACATAACTAAAAAGATTTTCATCTCCTGTCACATATAAAAACATCCATCATTTTCTTCACCCCAAGATACATCCTGATGAAGATTCAATGTAACCGAAAGGTTTAAACATCGATAATTAAATTCATCCCATTTTCGGAACACTTGTTTTTTCAAAATTTTCTTATATATATATATATATATATATATATATCAACCCCTCCGCACGAGCAGGATGCGACACAAGGTCAATTTCTTAAGCGGAGATTAACCGGTTTGAATTCAGAGTTTCCCTTCTCCTAGACTGGTTACCTAACCATGGTTAAAAAGCCCAGTCTGCCCTGCTATTTAACCATAGCTGGAGGAAAAAATTGGATTCATACCTTTCCCAATGGTATTAGCGCTATGCGAAATGCAAACAGTTTCGTCCAGGAATTGAACTCGGGTCGACGAGTCCATTTCCTACGACTCTAACCATTAGACCACGCGCCTCCAAGTGTGATTTCATATATGAGTGGTCGGTTGGTTGGCTTTCCGGCATGTTAACCCTTGCTGGTTGATTGATTTTAACTGCATGTCGACCCGTCTAGGGGTTAGGGAATTACGTACGTTGTATGTCCATATTTTCATTTTCTGTAGTTGATTCTTAAGAATTTATTTATTTACTTATTTTTTACTTATTTTGCAAAACCCCTTCGTGGCCATTACTCCCAGATTCACTCATCGCCGGAGCGGTAGTACTTGTTAAGGTCCCATCTATAAGCGGACGTAGTGTGTCATACATAGTACAATCTTGGGGGTTACCTTTTTGCGTGAAATGCGGTCGCCGTATTCTAGGTCTTGTTTTGTTTTTTCACACAGCCCTATCAAATAAGAATAATTTTAACATCTATTTGATCCATATATAGGACCTTAACAGGTACTATCACTCCGGTTCAGAGTGGACCTGGAAGTAATGGCAATAAAGGAGTAACGTCTCACTCCCCAAATCGCCAGGATCGTAGCCCTACCATCAGATGCAATTTAGTGTCGTACCGAGGATACATCCTTTTTTCTTTTTCATAGTGGGATCTCACCCCTCTCCAGGGGATACAGTCAGTGTATCATTTTTAGTTTTTAGGCAACTTTAAATAAACTTAATGTACATTTGTACTAGTCTGTTCTGTACAATAGGTACCACCAATTTTCCCTGTGAAATTTACCCCCCCCCCTTTACATTTAACACTATGAAACTTGCATAAAGGTTAATATTATCTTGAAAATCTTTTGTCCATTCGAAAGAAGAAGCATTACAAAACTCCTGATGATTTTTTTTTTAAATTTTCAGCTTACGGAAATAATGAAAATTATAAACGAAAAACAATGTTTACATTTTTGCACTGTTAAATCAGTTGAAATTTAACGTAGCCAAAAATAAGTTAATTCTATGAAAAATCAATTAATGATCCGATTTTCACGAAAAGTTCCATTATTACTTACCTGTTGATAATAATATCTTAAATATTTTTTTCCTAAAATATATTAGGGTAAATATTTTTTTACGAGCTCTACCCCCCCCCCATTTTATTCTATGAAATATGAAAAAAATGAACGTTTTTATGTGAGAGGTTTTTTTTTTTTAGTAAAAGAACCATGAATACAAAATCCTGCTAAAATAAATATCAATAAAGAAACTGACCGTGTTGCAAAAACGGACTGTCTTACTTATTTTCAAGGTAACGGTGGGTAATTTTTACCCAGTCAGATAATTTGATCTTTGAATTAACCGTTTTTCTTTGTAACAACTCTTTATGTTCGTTATTTCTTTTTTGCGAGATTTAATAAAAAAAGTTTTTAAAATATTTAGGTTTCTTCCTTCAATATGGCCTAAACTGATCATGGGACGTATTTTGGTGGTACCTAATGTATATTTGTATGGATAGTCTTATTCTGTACAAGCACCCTTCATTTAAACTTGAGTGCAGATATAGTAACAGATCTAGAAACTAATTACTCAACAAATTATAGGGGTAATTGGCCTTCCATACTACAAATATAGGTCACGTTACACTCAACAAGTTCAAAATAGAATAAAACGAGAGCAGCAAACAAAGTTTACGGTGTGCTTGTAAATTTGTGTACCTCGTAGATATTCTTCTGTTGGTCGGTCGGTGGCTCTGTGCCTAGGTGTCGCCACTGTCTCGTCACTAGTGATCAATTTTGGCATTGCGTTGCCTGTGGCCGGCCGGTGAGTATGTGTGTGTGGTGGTGGTGGTGGGTCAGAGACACATCTCGTCAATCAGAGGGTCAGACTACATGTCATATTACAGGTGACTTGGCGCCTCTTGCTGTTATTACAAGCAGCGACAGCCGTATCAGACCAACAAAATTTGTTGCAAATACATTGGCTTATACTACGATATGTGTATTTGTAAACCTCTCCACCTCTAACCTCCTTTCCCACTCTCATATATATATATATATATATTGTGTGTGTGTGTGTGTGTGTGTGTGTGTGTGTATAAGGAAAAGAAAAAAGGCTTAAAAATCGACCGTTTTGCGGTTATATTAATTATTAATATCAATTATATTGCTCTGTTCAATTATATTGAACATCGAGCACTGTAGGGGGATATTAATTGAAATTTCACCGTTTAGCGTAAGCTGTTACTCGCCTGTTTACAGGCTTGAGTCCTCTGGTGATTGTAAAAACATTCCCCGCAGGGATGTATCAATTAATTGTTCACCCCAGACTGACAGCCGCTGATAGCCGCAAGGGTAAGGAGCTTGGCAGACGAAAATTCTGTCTGGTTTCGATCCTGGCTATAGGTTGCTGTTAAAAAGTCGAGCCGCACTGATGAAAATTAAACTTCGAAACACGTGTCTGTGGATGACTGATATATATATATACTTGGTGGTAATGTCGATGCTATAATGTTTCGATTTTTGCAACCTTCATCGGGACACGTGGTGAAATCTTGTGTAGAGATGGCGGGATACTTGCGGAATATGAGTTGTGCTGCTCCCACCATCTCCGAACAAGTTTTCATCACGTGTCCTGGTGAAGGTTGAAAAAAAAAAAAAAGAAAGAAGAAAAAGACAGCTTGGAAAATCAAATTGACCTGTTTTCTCAGTCGGTAGAGCACTTGCCTAGGAATCGCAACGTCCCTGGTTCGATACCGGCCTTCGCCAACTCAGCGTATGAGAAGCACAGGGATCTGTGCTGTAAAGTAAGGAGCTGATGGTAGGTGTGGCGCTTCACCTCTGACGCGTAAACAATCTCCTTGGTCTAGCGCTAGTGAAAAGAGGGATAGACTCCCTCGTTGTAAGACCGATACCGACATTAGGCCACCCCGCCGACTATCATAAATGCTAATGATTTTATTACCGAAAATACGAATCTACTTTGAAGGTCATTTTCACCCTCTCTCTGGGTCAGGCCAGTTTACCGGGAACTGACGGTTATTTTGTGGGTCGTAATCGCACACAATACGAACAGCTGCATATGTAATAACTTGTCCACAACAGGAATACCTATCATTGAGCAGGGTTTATATATTCTAAGTAATTCCTTTTACTCTCCCCTCCCCGTAAAAGTGACAGAGAACGCTTATAGTTACATGGTAGAAGTTTCTAAGAATAGTCCCTCTCTCCCGGTACACTGCAGGCCAGAGCGTAAATATTCTAGATAGTCCGAATGCCAGAGCGTAAATATTCTAGATAGTCCGAATGCCAGAGCGTAAATATTCTAGATAGTCCGAATGCCAGAGCGTAAATATTCTAGATAGTCCGAATGCCAGAGCGTAAATATCCTCGGTAGACTGCACGCCATTGTGTAAATTCTCTTGGTAGACCGAACGCTAGAGTGTAAATGCTCTCTGTAGACCGAACGCCAGGGTGTAAATGTCCTCGGTAGACCGAACGCTAGAGCGTAAATGTCCTCGGTAGACCGAACGCTAGAGCGTAAATGTCTTCGGTAGACCGAACGCCAGAGCGTAAATGTCCTCGGTAGACCGAACGCCAGAGCGTAAATGTCCTAAATGTCCTCGGTAGACCGAACGCTAGAGCGTAAAGGTCCTCGGTAGACCGAACGCTAGAGCGTAAATGTCCTCGGTAGACCGAACGCCAGAGTGTAAATGTCCTCGGTAGACCGAACGCCAGAGCGTAAATGTCCCCGATAAACCGCAAGCCAAAGTGTATATTCCCTCGGTAAACCGCACACCAGAGTGTAAATGTCCCCGGTAAACCGCACACCATAAATGTCTTCGATAGACCACAAGCATTCCCCCCTCTTTTTTTTCTTTCTCTCTCTCTCTCTCGATAATCTTGAACAATCAAGGCGAGTAATTTGTTTCTCTTACTTCTCCGTTCAACCAAAACGGTTTTTTTTTTCTTCAAATTTTGGTTGGTTAGCATTGTGTTATTTTATGCCGAAGAGATTTTGTTTTATTAATTCATGATGGTATACAAATTTATTTTAAACTCATTTTTTCTATTTAACCCATAGATGGGACCCTAACAATTACTACCACTCCTATTCAGAACGGACCTGGGAGTAATGGCGATGGAGGGGTACTCCACACTCCCCAGGGCTTCCATTTCAAGTTTTCCAGAAACTTGAGAACGTTGTGCCAAGTGTATTGGAACTGCGATATGATTATTCGGAATAGCATGTACGTTTTGTGTTTCTAGATCATTCCATCCTTCGTCGGTCTCTCGTACAATAGCAGAGATGCTGATAGGTACGCATCATGTGTCCCTGACGCACAAAAATCTAAAAGGACGCAGTAAAATCGAATCCATGCGTATCTGTGTTTTTCTTTTTTCTTCCCTCGCCGTTTCAAGCTAACTGTAAATACATTTCAATAGTTTCTCCGAAACGAATTACACAGGATGGGTTATAAGGTAGGAGTTAGACGGCTTTGGTTGGGACTCATAAATTTTCCCGGGGACTCATTCAAAGCAAATATGTGCGTCCCAGGACGCACTTAATCAAAAAGCTATCAGCATTACTGCAATAGTGACATAAAGTTTCACCTTGTCGTTGCGTAATGCTTATCAGGCTAATCTCACAGATAATTACTACTACTATTACTACTACTACTACTACTAGGCAGTATTGAAGGAAGAAACGTAAATATTTTTGAACATTTTTTTTAAATCCCCCCCCCCAAAAAAAAAAGTTGTTACGAAAAAAAAACAGTTAATTCAAAGATCAAATTATCTGATTGGGGAAAAATTACTCACCGTTATCTTGAAAAATAAGTAAAACAGTCCATGTTTTTTACAACAGGGTCAGTTTCTTTATTGATATTTTTTGACAGAATTCTGTATTCATGGTTCTTTTAATAAGAAGAACTCACGTATAGAAACTTATAAAATCTTCTGATGTAATTATTCAGACTCTTATCTTTATAGAACAAAAGTAAAAATCGTTTTTGTCGGTTCATTTTTTCATATTTCATAAAATAAAAGAGGGGGAGGGGTAGACATTGTAAAAAATATTTCCCCCAATATATTTTAGGAAAAATCTATTTCAAACATAATTTCATCAAAAGGTAAGTAATTATGGAAATTTTCGTAAAAATCGGACCATTAATTAATTTTTCATAGAATTTTTTTAAGCCTCTAGTCGTAACTTGTTTTTGGCTAGGTTAAGTTTCAATTGATTTAACGGTGCGAAAATGTAAACATTGTTTTCGTTCATAATTTTCATTATTTCCGTAAGCTGAAAAGTTTTTTTTTTAAATCACCAGGAGTTTTTTTATTTTTTTTTTTTTTATGTTTCTTTTTTTGAATGGACCAAACATTTTCAAGATGATATTAACCTTTATGTAAGTTTCATTGTGTTAAATATAGCGGGGGGGGTGGGGTAAACTTCGCTGGGCAAATTGGAGGCACCTATAGAGAACTTATTCTTTAAAGTAGGAGTTGGCAAATTTTTTAGACCATCAACCCTTCAAGAAACCCTTGATTCCCCATCGACCCCCCCCCACCTCAGACATATAATAAATAAATAAATAAATGCATAGTTTCCATAGACATTAGGGAGAGTAACCGCATACCAAACCCGATGAATGTGTTATTGCCGCCCTCCTCCAGTAAATATCACATATTTTTATTTCTTAATGTCAGCTTTCGACCCCTACCCCGTTATCGACCCACTTTTGATTTTCAGGCATTTTAGACAGTCTCACCGACCATCGAGGGGTCAATATCGACCTCTTTGGCGAACGTTGCTTTAAACCTTTGTAGGGACTGGTATTATATCATTGTTCCATTATGATACCCATCCCCCATAAAAATGAAAATGGAATCGGTGACCCGAGTTCAAATCCTGGACGAGGTTGTTTGCTTTTCACTTCGCATTATTGTGAAAAGATCCATCTGTTTCTACCCACACCTCTCAGCTATGTAAGGCAGACTGTTCTTTGGTTAGGCAACCAATCTAGGAGAAGGAAAACTCTGAATCCAATGGTTTGGATTCCTATTAAAAATTAACCCTCTATCGTATCTTGTCAGTGGCGTAGGGTTGGGTACAATACATAACATAACGTAATTTCCAACGTATAATAATAATAATAATAATAATAATAAGTGTGGAGTCTTTGTTTACGCTCACCGTATTATAATTTCTCAAAGGGAGTAACTGCGTAATCGTATTGATAGAGTACTTCCCCTTATCTATTTATTTGAAATCTGATATGATATGAATTACATAAATAGGCTGTGACTTAATTTTGATCCTAATAAGACCACATTTTCCCATAATCACGCTAAAAATATGTATTGTTCGTGTTATTCGGACTATTGTCCTCATCTTTGTGGTTATCTACACAAGATAACACTAAAGATGAGGATAATGGTCTGAATGATACAAATAATACAAATTATCAAGCCTCATTTCAAAAATTCAGAGAAATAGTACCTTAAAAATACATTTCTTTAGGTGAGCCCCCCCCCCCCTCCGCAAAAAAATATCTTCGAAATTTGTTTTATAGACGAATTTCTATATTTGTAAAATTATAGACATTTATACACTTGTTGGGGATGGGGGAGGGGGTGATCATACTTTTTAAAAAAAATTCTTTATTTTTTGAGAGATAAAGTTTTTTTTTTAAGTTACTCTGTCACATTGTCGTTTTGGGGATTTTTTTTTTTTTTTTTTTGCTGGGTGGGGGATTTTTAAAAGATATAATCTAAACATGAGTTTTGTTTTATGCACTCACTCCGTGCATATTCTCGGTGCATGCGATCCCTTCCCTAGTAGTGGGCTCCTTTCGCAGAAGGGAGAATACATTTTCCGATAAATGAAATAAGGGAGAAGAAAGAAAGGACCCTGAAAAACTCGTCCGCGTACTGACTGCTGTACTACTACTTGCATTGTGAAACAAAGGCCCGTGCTGAGGGAAGAACGACACAAACACCCACTACCCCCGACATCCACCACCGTAGCAGCAGCAGCAGTGGTTCATTCAATAGTTCTTCCACCAGGACAAGTGTTCAATTTTAAATAATATCCCTGCTTCCTGGAATCGATCTTAGAATTTCGTGTCCAGTGTTTCTCTTTTCATTTTCTGGATCACAGATGCCTTTTCTATTTTTGCAATGGATTACTGGATCGGAATAGATTTTTAGTTTACACTATGGAAAGAAACATTGTGCTGTGTTGAATTTTTACCGAGATCCCTGAAAAAAAATAGAACCTTAATCCTCCACTTTTACACCCCCCTCCACTTCTATGGTTGTAAATATTTCATCGAAGCTGTCGTCTTTGGATCATTGTTTCCAATTCTTGGAAAACCAAGGAGTACACGTTGTTTGCAGAGTTATATATATATATATTATATTTTTGGAATTATCTATTTTAGAATGTTGCTTATTGTGTTTTGTTGCTGATCTGGGGTTTCAACCATTTACGTCTGCCATAGTAGCTGCCGGTTTTAGGGTTGAAGGAGGAAGAAGAATAGGAGGAGAAGCACAACAACAATAATAACAAAAACGCGTTTTTTTCACGCTTTTTAAGGAAATAATTTTAATTTCACTATCTTCAATTATATTTTCCGTTATTGCTTTAAGATATCTTTTTTTAAAAAAGAAAGAAATATTCTAATCATCTTTTAAAGAATATGAACATACCCATTTAAAAATTCAATAACAACAACATCATCTAGGTTGTCACGACTACTACTATATCCACGTGGCCAGAAAAATCTCTCCTGAGAATTTTTCAGCTATTGTAAAGAAATATATACACATACTTAGCCAGTCAATAGTCATAAATATATTCATTTTTCTTAAAGGACAATTGTTATTTATATTTATTTAAATAAGCAACGTCGTGCGGAGTACTCGTTTGTCTGTCACTCTTTATTTTTGTTTTCATAAGACAGACCGCTTTTTACACTTTCTGCGACAAGCCAACAACGAAATTTCAGTTTGAAATAATTTAAACAAATATGGAATGTGTATTTAGTCTTTCATGTGCCAATAATTGTGAAGAAAATGAAAAGGTATTAAAAAGAGAATTATATACAACCACTTGGTTTTTAAATTAATTTATTGATTCATTTAATTTTTGTCATTTTTCCCCCCTAGATGGTGCGGAAAAAAAGCTGACCGAATTAATTTTTGTTCTTTTCTAATTTTTTAAAAAAGTTTTATAGATTTCTTTTTTAAATTTTTTACTACTAACTTTAAAGTTGAATCTTTTATTTTGTTATATTTTCTTTGTTTGTAATTATCAACTTAAAATAGTTGAATAAGTTTAAATTATACAAAGAAAAGAATAGTTTTAAAATTTTGGGGTATTCCATTATTTTTCTTCTTTCTATCGATTATTATTTTGCGCTTGATAGTTACTTTGTTTGTTTCTCTTTGGTAGTGTGACACACTTTTTAAAAAGAATTTTAAAAAAGAAAAAGTAAAATAAGAATAACAATGTCCACAAAATTGCCCTCTTTCTTGTAGTGGGGACAGGTCAATTTTTCACTTCCGGTCAGTTGATGTCAGCTGTTGTATATTTCATTATTTACTTCCTAAAAGACACAAACACCTACAGTTAAAATTAGTCGTGTACTGTAGTCGTCAAACTTATATATATATATTTATAGTATCAATCATAAATTTATCAAACAACTCATCAAAAGTACTTATTATTGGAGATAGTGACAATTATTATTTTTTCACCACACTAACATAAACTTAGTTTCCTTGTTTTTATCACCACACAACTCAATTAAGTTCGTCGTCGTCGTCTCACCTGTTTTCACCATTCCTAACTCATCTTCATTTAACATAGTTCTTGTTATCAGTCACACATATCTCTAACTTGTCTTCCTCCTCCTCGATGTCCAGTCCCTTCGACCTAATGGCTATCTTCACCTCCACCCGACAGCAACAACCCCACCTACTTCTTTACCCGCAAGTCCTTTTACACAAACGACAAACAGTACCAGGACGTGGCGGCCTACGGTGGGCAGACGATGTCCTCCTCATTCGACATTGACAACTGGTGATATTAATTAGTATTTTACTGCCATGGCCGACTTGTGTTTATACCTGGATAAATCTTGGTCCCTTCTTTGTAATATCTCTGTTAGCAGAAAATGGAAGGTGAGTTTGGATTTTTTTTTAAATTTTAATATTTAGTTCCAGTACTGTCAGTGTACGTACACCATTCAACAGTATAACCATATATTTTTTTCTTTTTAACATAAATAGTTCAATGTGCCCCCCCCCCCACCGGATATCACCCACTTTACCCTAAGGTATTTTTTTAACACTTGTTTTCTAAACCCGCTATTTTTCTTTTTAAATTCATACTGTTGTTTGTACTATTATATTTCGATATATTTACATCCTCTTAAGTTACTAGGCAACACCCACGCTTAGTCTCTTCCATAAGGACATTTTTACGTGAAACCTGGTCAATAAAGGTAGGTCAGGGGTCACCGTGTCAATGTGGTTGATTGTGATGAAAGGGAAAGAAAGAAGAAATCGATATCTACTGAGACCTAGTGGCTAAATTTACTTTAACTGAATGAAATGACTTTTTTTTTCTATGGATTATAAAAGTTGTCTTTACAAAAAACTTTCAAAATAGATTTTGATTAAAAAAAAAAAAAAAAAAAAAAGATTTGATCGTAAATGTTAGTGCTTAAAAATATTGAAGGTTGTGTAACGGTTTCGAGTCTTACAAAGGTTAATTGAATCAATTTTGATCTATGTTTTCTATTTTTTTTTTTTTTAAGTTCGTATTTTCAGTTTTAATTTTAAACATAACGTTTAAATATTGGTAAACATTGTTTACTAAACAATATTACATTTGTTTATTTTTATTTTTCTGATAAACTTTCAATACTTTTATTTATTTTTTTTTTTTTTTTTTTCACAATTTTATTCCAAAATTCGAATTTAAATATGAATGTAAAAAAGAGAAAAACAAAAAACATTCTTGGAATTTTTCAGTTCTTAATTTTACTCCCGGCTTAAAAGATCTGCTGATTGTGATTTTAGACTTGCTGTCACTTAGTTTCCAAGGATAATCACTAAATATTTGGAATATATGAAAATAAATAATGTTAAAGTTTAATGAGTTCTGGGGAGATTAGTTTCATATTGAAAATCATTTTTTTCTTCTTTTCAATTTAAATTGAAAAATCTTGTTTATACTCGAATTTTTTACTACCAAAATACTCTTCTACTTCTAAATTGACTCAGCTTTAGGATATTAATTAGTCAGTGTTGTTACATTTAAACTTTTCACTGAATTTTCAATTCATTTTTACTTGAAAGCTACTTTCGTTATATTCTCAAGTGTAGAGAGCCTTGTGCCATCTAAGTAAACTTTTAAAATGGCACGTAAGCAAAGAAAGTAGCAAGTGTTCTATCGTATTTCCTGTTTGTCAGTGTCAAATACACCAGTTTTCAAAAAAAAAATGTTTCGACGATCTTTCGGAATATGTCGGTAATTTATTATTTACTACCATTTGCACTGCTACTTAAGAAGTGCAATAGTCCTATGCTCCCTCTTTTTCATTGCACACTAGAATATTTCTCTTTTTTTTTTTTTTTTTTTTTTAATTCGCTTTTTCGCTGAAACTTGCTCACACCATTATCGATTTCTCGCTGGCAACTTTTACTCACGCTAATATCGATTTTTGCCTGGAAACTTTCGCATGCAGAATAGCCTTCCCTTATTTTACCGACATATTCCGAAAGATCGCCCATGTTTATATTATCTTGTAACTCTTGACATTAACATTTTTAAACTATTGTATTAAAAAGAGCTGTATCACTAAAGTTTAGTGATACAGTTTTAGTGACTAAACAATATCTAGAATTGGTCAAATAACGTGTTTAATCGATATGGGGGAGGGCTCATTATTTTATTTATTTTATTTTTACTTAATTTTTCTTGTATATCTGGTTAATTTTTGACTAAAAATAAAGATTTTTTGAATATCGCGCGAAAATGTTTTTATCTTCTTTACTACACACCCACAAACGTATTTGACACCAAGCCATAAAATTTTGGGAAGTTACCGGTTGAGAAAGAGCAAAGAGAAAAATGATAGCACTGATTTATTAGACCAGAAATTTAACAAAACTACTTAACGAAAAGTTAGTACGTGCCCAATCAACTTTTTCTTCTTCTTCTTGTGGTAGTACTAGTTGTAGTAGTAGTGGTAAATAACCGGCTTTTTGGCTTATGAGAACTTTAAAAGTCTTTGCTTGTAGAAAGTGTTTTCCTTTTTGATCTTATTTCATTTGGGAATTGAGTTTCGTGATCAAATCTTAAGTCCCCACACGCACGATTTAATAAAATCGAATTCTCTGAAATAATTGTTGACCTAATAATAGTTACTTCTTTTTAGTTGATTTTTTCTTTCTTTTTTTTCTTTTTTTTTTTTTTTAACCGTTTTAAATATGACCGAGAGGACATTACTATTTGTTTATTTATTTATTACTAATAATTAAATAAACAAATCAGAATTATGGGACACCCAGTGAGAATCGAACTCGCTAACGATGGCCTGCTCATCTAGCTTGCTAACCATTACAATTCACGAGGTTTCCGCCTGACGTGTTGTAACGAAAAAATATATTTAGATAAATATCAACAATTTAGTAATTTTTCTGTTCATATTGTATTTAAGGTTTTTTGTTATTGATTTCTAAGAATTAACAAAAAATTTTGTGAAAGTGTTATAAAAGCGTTTGTTTTGAGTGGATCATAAATCTTCACTTATCCATTTTTTAGCAAAATTTAATTGTTTAAAAAAATGTATTAAAAATAAATATAATGAATTATTTATTTATTTATGTTACTACTTTTCGACTTATACAAAACGTTGACCTTAGATAATTGATCTGATTAATTTTAATTCGTTTTTAAAATGAAAATGAGAGAAGATTTTGTCAGTGCCTACCAGTGTGTAATTATTACTGAAATGGTTAGCAAATTAGTAAATAAATAAACCATTACTAGTAAATTTAAATTCAAGTCACTCTGGGCGCCCCCATACGCCCGGCCTTGTGCCACTACTAAGAAAAGTTTAGTAAATAACTAATTGCACCAGGTGAGGTACCCTCCTTACTATTTATAATGCAACACTGTTTTTGTTTAAATTGTTTACATTCTTCTAAAACCAAATGAAGACTAAGAGGGGGGAGGGTACGGTTGTGTCTTTAAAAAAGCGATCGGGGTCAAATATTTTCAAGATTAGAGGTCTCCAGGGTCGTGAAGGAAGTTTTTATTTATTTTTTTATTTTTTTATTTTTTTATTTAACCTAATAAAACTTTATAATTAGTTTCTGCTTTTTCGCTTTTCTTTCTTTTCAAGTTAATAATAATAAACCATATGGCTTTAAGAAATCGACGAACACGTGTTCAACTGCTGCTTAACTTGAAGTTTAATTGTAAATCTGAGGGGGGGGGTCGCCTCGCTTGGTGCTAGACTAAGTAAAGTCGTCGGGGTGGCCTAAAGCCGGTATCAGCCAGGCAGCGAGGGAGTCTATCCCTTTTTCTAGCGCTAGACCAAGGAGATTGTTTTTGCGTCTGAGGTGGAGCGACACACCTACCATCAGCTCCTCACTTTACAGCACAGTTGCCTGTGCTACTCATACGCTGAGTTAGCGAGGGCCGGAATCAAACCAGGAACCTCGTGGTAGATGCTGATATCACGCGTCCTGCGTCCCTGACACACAAAAATCTAAAAGGACGCAATAAAATCGTATCCATGCGTCTCAGTTTTTTCTTTTTTTATTCCCTCACCATTTCAAGCTAAATGTAAATACATTTCAATAGTTTCTTAGAAATGAAGTACACAGGATAGATTACAAGGTAGGAGTTAGAGGGCTTTAGTTGGACCCATAATTTTCCCGATATTCGTTCAAAGCAAATTTGAGAGAGAGAGAGAGACCCTGGAGCACACATCGTTTGTTTTGTTTTTGCTAGGCTAACCCACATTATTATTCATATTTGACAATGACAATAAATGAGAGAGAAATACTCAAATGTTCTTTTTTTTAGTTAGGCATTAGACCGTTAATTTCACACACAACTGCTGACTCGCAAAATAAATGAATAAAATTAAATGAACAAACAAGTTTTCCCAAAAAAAAAGAATGAAAGAAAAGCAGAACGATATAACAGATTAAAAAAAGTCAAGTCGATAAATAAATAACCTTTTTATAACTTCAACCAACACACGACGACAAGTTTTACAAACTTTTTGTACTCGCGGCATACTTTTTTTTTAAATAGTTTTTTTTTTATTTATGACACATTATTTTGTTAGCCAATCCAAATGTTTACTTTTAATTCAAAATGCAAAAACAATGACAATTTTCATTAAACTAATCTATAACACTTATCAATAACACACAATAGTTTGAAAAGCTCTATTCTAGCATGAAATACTTTTGTTTCTTTTTTGTGCCAATGGAATCGAATCCCAAACGGATACGCCATTCTTCTAACTTTTCTTTTGTATACAAAAAGCTAATTAAAGTCTTTCAGTCTGATTAAAAAATGGTTTTGTTTCAATATGAATTTAGGATTTTGAAACCTTTTACCATTCTTTCGTAATCTAAACTTATTAATGAGAAAGAAAGAAAAAAGAAAAATAAAGACACACTAATCATCCCCCTCTTCCTTCTCAGCTGGTTTCCAACAATTTTTCACATATTAGTCACATAAAGTTTATTTTTAAATCAAGTTTTGAATTTTGTTTTTGGTGTGTGTGGGGGGGGGGGCTTTTCTATGTCGATTAGTTTGGATTAGGTTTATTTATTTAACGGCATATCAACACCTTGTGGGTTATTTAATATCGAAACCGGATGCATTTATAACTATTTACAATGTTGCATTGTATTTTTAAAATTTTATCTATCCTTAATCATTTGTTTTCCTACAGTTATGATATCAAGTATTGCTATCTAATAATTGATAATTCACAAGAAATTATACGATTCAACTAATAATATTAATCCTTGATAAACAAAGGATCAAGTAACTATTCTTTATACAGATAATTCGTACACAGTTATATGGTATCAAGTATTTTTTATCAATACGAATAATTTTAAACAGATCTGTTTGATCTATAAATGGGGAACCCTAAAGGTACGGCCGCTCAAATTCAAAGTGGAACTGGTCGTAATGGCAATGAATGAAGGGTTCCACATTGACCAGAGCTCCAGAACTGGTGCACCAGAACGTCTCACCACCAGACGCAGTTTAGTGTCATACCAAAGACACCCACTTGGTGTGGGGAAGGGGTTCTTACGCTTCTGCTGAGGGAGGCAGTCGGCGTATTTTAAACGCCGCCGACAGGGCCTTATGCCAATTAGTGTTCATGGTGTAGTGCACCCTTTAACTTCGTATTGCAAAACCAACAACATTTTACTGTTTTCTTCTACGACACTGCCTAGTTTTAAAAGAACTGCTTTCAAAATTGAAGTCAGACCGTACGCCTTAGTTCTAAGAGTGAGACGTTAAAACAAAGCAAGAGAACGCAATACTAGAAAATCAACAAAAATATCGCTCTGTCTGTGTACTGTTGGCGACAAAAATGTTGCTCTGTCTTGTCTGCAAAATGGTTAAAGTTATCATTTTTAACATTTTAGTTTCCTCTCAGCTTTTCACCAAAATCAGCAGGCAACATCCATTATTCAAATAAAACCTTAACGGTATCAATAGAAAACGAATATATGATATTTGCTGTCATGAACCTTAAACTTGAAACAAATGTACCCTGATATTTTCAGTTTTACAAAAGTTATATGTATGTAGAGAAAAAAAAAAGCTCGGGGCTTAGATAGGTAAGACCCCCCCCCCCCCTATGCAAGGAAGATAGGAATACTTGATACAATGTAACTAAATTATTTGTATTAAGAATAGTTATCTGAAGCTCTAATTGTTTACTAAGGATTATTATTATTAGTTACTTGAAACCATATAACTGTTTGCAAACAAATGATTTATCAAATAAGAATAATTGAATCCATGTAATTGTGTATAAATTATTAGTATTGCATAGGAATACTTAAAACGATACAAGTATATGCAAATCATTTGTACGAGATTGAATTACTTGCTATCATATAACTGTGCAATATATATATATATATATATATATATATATATGTATGTGTGTGTATATTGCATGGAAGGTATTTTGTGACCCTGTGTTTCATAGCTTTTGGTATTTATCAAGCATTGAGCTTGTGATAACCATATGCTATATATATATATATATATATATATATATATATATATATATACTGTAATATTATATTTATAAGTTGATTTTCTTTTTAAACCAAAAATACCAGGTTTTATTATTTTTAGAAGATTAGACTCCCTTGCTGTCTAGCTGATACCGACAATAGGCCACTCCATCTACTTTACTTTTATTCAATCAAAACGGGTATTATTAAGTATTATTTATTACCAAACTCCATTGCAATGGAACTCTAATCAAAACCAGTACAAACATAGTTACATCCCCTTATAATTTTATTTTGCTCTAGTTTCAATGCTGTTTAGTTTGGTGATGAATAATATCTAAATAATAGTTATTTTGACTGAATAATATTAAACTAGAAATAATTAAACCTTTGTTATTGAAGGAAACCAACTTTTTTTACCCCCAATTGGAAGGGATGTACTTATGTATGGCTGATACTAGTGCGTGTGTGTGTGTGTGTGAGAGAGTTTTACAAGATGTGTCAAAAATGTATCGAGATTTTGTGTACTTTTTTACACACCTTGTATTCTGAAAAAAAAAAATGACGTTCCATTCATTCTTCATTTCTTTCTTGGGAAATACAGCTTTAAACTTGGTACTTTTTGACTCGCCTTGTATTATTGTTCATTCCTATCTTGGTAAATACAGCTCCAATCTCGATACTTTTTGACACAACTTATATATATGTGTGTGTGTGTGTGTGTTACTGCTAATATTTTTTTTTTTATAAATGAAATCATATTTTTTGACTTATCTCAGTGTATACTTATTCTGTATATAGGAAACATGGAATTATATTTTTTATGCAGAGCTCTGTAGATTAATGTTAGTTTTTTAAAAAAGAATATCTCTAAAAGTCAGTTTCAGAAAACTAACAAAATTCCTCTTTTTGAATTATTTCTTTTTACTGATTAAAAAAGAAGTGTCTATTGAAATGGTAGGTATTATTATCAATATCATATTGCTTGGTATGATAATAATTATTTATTATTTATGCCCCCCCCCCCTTTTACTGAAGTTGGTTGTACTTTTCCAATATCTAGTGCATTAATGATGCTTCTTAACTAGGTCAGTCTTTTGTTCCATTTGGAACAGGCTGCACAAGCCAAAGTGACACTTTTTATCTTTTTTTTGGTTCTGAATCATCAAGAACTACAAGAGAGGGCAAGGACATTTCTCAGTTCTTGCAGACTTTTATATAAAAAAAGTTTTTTTTAAGTAAAATTACTAAAAAAAAAATAATAATAATTTTAGTTATTATTAATTTTACTCCCAAATCAATTATCTACATTCAATAACACATACATGCATTGTACTTTATTTCTAAGAAAGAAGAAAGAAAGAAAAATAAATAAATAAATAAAAAAGATGGTGGCTGTTCTGCAAATTCTTCATTCATTCCATGGTTCCACCCTTTCTTTCCTTCATTCTCACTTTGTCATTGTCTTTGATAGCAGAGAGGTTGACTGGTGCACGCTGGTCTCATATTTCTTTATTATTCCTTCATTGTTTGGAAAGGCTTATTTCCTTTACTCCAATCATATTCAGATTTCTTATTTTTTTGTTTTTTAAATAACATAATGGAAACTTCCTTATGTAGTAAAATAAGCAGGAATAAATAAAGTTTTTAATTTTAAATTTGGAATAAATGTTTGATGCCAGTGTAATTTTGTAATGTCTGCATTGTGTAACAAAAAAACAAAAAAAATAAAACAAAAACAAAAAGGCATTTTCATCTGTAAAGGAAATATATAAAGTGATTTTTCTTGTAGATTATTTTAATTGAAATTAACTAAGTTAAATTTAAACATTGAAAACTAAATTATTAGATGTATGAGAAAAAATTATTTTAGATATTAAGATATATACAATGTGGGGAGAAGTAAAAAATTGGTCAATTACAAAATATAAAACATTCATTATTTTTACTAGCAAATATATGCACCCTCCGGGTGCAAGTATTTAAGTTTAATGTAATAAAATATTATATTAAATTAGAAAGGCTAATGAAATTAAATAAGAACCCAGATAAAAAGATTTGAAACAGAGGGAGTATAATCGAAAAATAGAACAACTGAAACTTACTCTTCCATCACTCTCGTCTTTCATTGTTATTTTTTCTAATTCAAGTATTTAGTTAAAAGAGGAAGTAAATAATAAAATGACAGTTATTTTTTTCTTGTTAATTTAAGATTTATTGAAGAGATTTTTGATTATATTCATTAAAATAAAACCAAGCAGTTAGAAATCAATAATACTAAGCATATATTTAATAAAATCACATTTTTAATATCAATATGCAAATTAGCCTTCCCATTCACACTGTAAACCACTATTTTGTTGTATATATAAATATAATTGCATGTTGTTGGTATGTAGACATAGTTAACAGTATTAATAATGTAAAACAATTTTATTAATAATTGAGGTTTAAAAAAAATAAATTCATGGTGAATGTGATGTCAATAACTAAGGGAATTGTGACTTGAGTAGTGATTTAGTTTCGGTTACAGACAGAAAAACACACAATCTCCATTATAATAAGATATGTGGATTGATGATTTAGAGTAACTAATTATAGTTTAAACTTTGAAAATTTGCTAATTTCTTTTTTCATTAATGATTGTTAACTTCCTATTATTGATTGCCTCATACTTATAGTCAGTATGTAAATATGTTTTCTAGATATTTTACAGGATTTTTTTAATTTTTATTTTTTTTAAGTATAGGTTTTTCTATACAGAAATTCAGTTAAAAACTTCATATTATTATTATTTACTCCTTTTGAGTTTTCACATCAGTGTTAGCTGATGGTCTTTCACTGGAGTCTGAGTGACAGCAAGTCTCCTCAGGTCTCCAGGACTCTTCTGAGTATTCTGGAAGATTGCAGCAGTGCAGTGTTCTGAATGGTTTCAATCCTTCCTCTGATATCCAAACTTTCCAAGCCCTTTTCTAATCCTTTTGGGACTGTTCCAAGTGCACCAACTACAATTATTATTATTATTATTATTATTATTATTATTATTATTATCTTTTGATGATTTTGTTTATTATGAATGCTGACTCCCAAAACTTACTCAATTTTAATTGGTTTATCTCGTAGAACATTATATTACTCTGGTTATGGTTAAACACACACACGCGCAAGCGTGTTTGTGTCTAGTATCACCCATAAATAAATACACCCAAACACTTTATATAAATATTTTTTTATTATTATTTATTATATGATAGTTTTAGTTTATTTTCTATAAATAGTTTATTTTCTTCTAAACCAAAGATTGTAGGATTTGATTATTTCTAGTGAAACATTACACAATCAAAACTGATATTATTAGGTATTATTTATTACCAAATTCCACAGAATTGAAACTGAAACCAAAAATTTAAATTGCATATATATATATATATATATATATATATATATATATATATATATAATGTGTGTGTAGTGTGGACATAATCAACGGTGCTTGGTTACTGACAGTTTTTCGTAAATGCTCTATCCAAAATATTGAGCACGTTCACTTATAGATATAGCACCCATATATATATATATATATATATATATATATATATATATACACACACACTTAAACATAAGAATTTTAGTATTAATCCCATTTCCAAGTTGTCAAGGACAAATTTTGCCAGTAACCATGTTTGTTTGCTAACACAAGAATGTTTCCCCACCTATATTTTTATTTTTGCATAAAGTGCCTAAAGGGTTTATAAGTGATACTAATTCTTTCATGTGTTATTTTTTGTTCTTATTTGATTAGTCCTTTTCTTTTTGTTAACCATGTAGGGTCCTTATTCCATCTTTAATTGTCCATGGTTTTCATTCATTTGTGGATTGTGGGAGGTGCAAATATGCTACTGGGTCACTGGGTGAATAATGTGCTTCAGTTTAAAAAAAAAAAAAAAAAAAAAAAAAAAAAAATACATCAGCAGACATAACACAGCCAGCTGGTCCCAGAAAATGAATTATTTGCTTGAATACCCTTTTTTTTCTCCCCCCCCCTCTCATTTCACTCTTCGCTGTCTGCCTTTTTTTTTTCTTTTTTCTTTTTTCAAGATGTCTGTCATTCATATTTTTATAATTCTCTGCTCCTTTTAGTTATTAATATTTTCAGTCTTTTTTTTTTTAATTGTCTCCCTTGATTATTAACCACAACTATCCCATTTTTGCCTGAAGTGATTTTAAACAAATCTCTAATACGTTCTTAAAAGTTAAGTTTTTAGGTGACTAAATTTGTTTAAAATTCTTTTTTTTAATTCTCTCCCTAAGGTAATTCCTTTAAAATGTTACATATCTTTTAAAAGTTAATCTGTTTTGAAATAATTTTTTATATGATTGTATAAGATAAGTTTTAAAAAATTTTTTTTTTGACCTAGTGGAAAATAGATCCCTCATAATAAACAACAATTAACACAATTTCTTTGGGAGAAAGATTTATAAGATACTGGGTTAAATCCTACTTAACGGACATAAATTCCACCATTGTATGTCACCCCGCCGAAAGAAAAAAATACTAAAAATCAAGGAGTTAACCGAATTTAATAATTTTCAGTGTTGATACATTAATGAATAAAAGATATAATGCACCAGTTATTTTATTTAAAAACTTTTACATTTTTTCAGGTCAGTTAACTTTGAACCACGTATGTTTGTGAATCTGTGTTACGCCTCAAATATATGTGTTTCAAAGTTAACTGACCTGAAAAAAATCTAAGAGTTTTCAAATAAAATAACTGGTGCATTATATTGTTTATTCATTAATATATCAACACTTAAAATTTCATTAAATTCGGTTAATTCCTTGATATTTAGTTTGTTTGTTTTTCTTTCGACAGGGTGACCTACGATGGTGGAATTTATGTCCGTTAAATAGGATTTAACCAGATACTGTTTATAATTTTCATCTGGGTCATTAACATTCCATGAATTATTCAGATATTTGAACTCCTTTTTTTTTATCATTGTTCTCAAACATTTCAGCCAACACATTCTCCAACCCTTTCCACTGGTGGTATATAAAGAAGAAAAATAAAGAATATGAATTTATATTTTCCCAGTCATGTAACGGATTTTGGTCATCTGACCATTGCGTTCATAATTTTCAATCAAGAGCGACGCTCTCCTTTTATTTTATTCTATTTTTTCTGGTTCCTTTTTTACTACCAGCCTTGCTTGAGGAAGGATACTTTTCTCTGCAGCTCCTAGAACCCCGGGATATTAAACAAATTTGCTGCCAAATAGTAATTCTGAACTTCCACAATTTCTAGAACTGAAGCCTCACCATCAGATATAATTTAGTGTCATACACAGGACACCCCTCATTTTTATTCAATGTTTTTAGGTGGGGTTCTGCAGAGAATACTGTCAGCCCCGCTGACAAGACAAAGATAAATTCACAATCAGTTTATATAATTTAAAATCTTGGCAGGTTTTCAGATAATATATAAAAATCAATATTAAGGGTTCTTTTTAAATTTATATTATATTTTTCTTCTTGATATAAACTAAATAAAGTCATCATGGTGGGCTAAAATCGGTATCAGCCAGACAATGAAGGAGTATATTCCCTTTTCACTAGTGCTACACCAAGGAGAGTGTTTTGGCGTCTGAGGTGGAGTGCCATACCTACCATCAGGTCCTCACTTTACCACACAGATGCCTGTGCTACTCATATGCCTGTTGCAATTTTTTGTAGATATAAGGCGGGTGATAGATGCCTACTCCTAAATATAGACTCGTTGACTACCACGTGACCTGGGGAAGATTTCTATTGTCCAATCACTAGCACTGCTGCTGCTGCTTCTGCTGTATTAATAGAGACCCCATTCTGAGCTTATGTCATTGACACTTCGATTCTCTTGGACGATGGACTTACAAAGAATACTGTAACACCGGATTCTTATTGGCTTGCTTACTTACTTATTACATCTGGAACTAAGGATGCCGACCAGATACTTAACAATGCCGAGTTGGCAAGGGCCAGTATTGAACTCGGGACCTTGCAGTTCCTAGTCGGACACTCTGCCAACTGAGCTAAAGTTGTATAACTTTTATTCTTTCTGCTCTATTTGTTTAATTTCTCATTTATTGCTGTTTGCACCCTTCCCCATTTTGATAACGAACATCACTAACCTAGTATTGTAACGAAGACAGATAGTATTCAACCATGCACTTTGGGCACAAAATTTATATTTGCTTCTGGAAAGAGTTGAGTTGATGTGTCATCTAAGTGCACTCTCTCTCTCTCTCTCTCTCTCTCTCTCTCTCTTCTCTCTCTCTCTCTCTCTCTCTCTCTCTCTCTCTCTCTCTCTCTCTCTCTCTCTCTCTCTCTCTCTCTCTCTCTCCTCTCTCTCTCTCTCTCTCTCTCTCTCTCTCTCTCTCTCTCTTCTCTCTCTCTCTCTCTCTCTCTCTCTTCTCTTCTTCTTCTCTTCTTCTCTCTTCTTCTTTAAGCCAGTGTCATTGAAAATTGGGTGTGGACCTCATTATAATTGGATTTAGGTAGGCTGTAAGGGTGGAGATCACCAACAAACTTTAGTAATTATGAAAGATAGTCCGGCACCAGGCACCAGTGTGTATACAAAATATATTAGCTCTGTGGGGGGGGGGCTTGGAAAGACAATGAAATAATCATGTTAGGCAAGGATGGATAGAAATAGTTATTGATAGTGTGGGGGTGGGGTTCTATACTGAACTTCCCTGCCAGACCTGAAACCATTTATTTTTTAAAGTCAAAGGTGTCACTCCATTACAAAAAACATGTTAATATATAAAACACAAAGAACTTTATTATTATTTTGTGTTTTCTTGAATCATATATTTTAATTTACAATCTAAGAGAAGGTATTTTCATTCTTGTAAAAAATCTTTGTGACAAAACTGAAAGATTCTTAGGATATTTTATCTGATGGTGAGGTTCCAGTTCTGGCGGTCTGGGGAATATGGAGCACCCCTTCATCACCATTGCTCCTTGGTCCACTCTGACCCGGAGTGGTAGTACCTGTTAGGATCCCATCTATGGCTTAAATAGAAAAATGTTTATAAAAAAATTTGAGTATCCATTAGAAATGAATTTATTTCAAAACTTTGTTGGCATTAAATGACCCACCGAGGTTGATATGCCATAAAACAAAACAAAATAAACCAATCAAACTTTGTTATAATTTTCATACTGTAGTATATCCACAGTCATGGTAGTAGTTAAAATATTGTTTGTGTGTGTGTATTATTATTTTTTATTTTATTTATTTATTACCATTAATAAATGATTAAGTTCCCAGTAAAAATGTCTCCTTGAATATGATTCCCTGTTGTCGGCATGGAAGATAGGGTGTCCTGGATGAGCATCTTCCCATTGTACTTAAAGAGACAGCACAAGGTATTGCCTGATATCTACTGCTTAACCCAGATGCTTCACAAGTATATATATATATATATATATATATATATATATATATATATATATATATATATATTTTTTTTTAAAGCTAACATATCTTGTGTCATGTATCAAGTATCATTTCCCCAAATTTAAATAGCCTGACCTGGATATCCGTTTTTGCTTTCATGGTTAGCAAATAGACTACTATCTCTGTTACATTTGCATATAGATTTTATGCATTAAATGTAGCAACTATTATGGGACAGAGGTGATATTTATCATCACTACTTATGCTGTTTTATCTCTTAGATGTGATGTTTTTAAATTGGACTGTAACCGAATCTAAAACGTTGACCAAAGTTAGGATATTTTATGGTCTATTGTTCTTTCTTATCTATGAGGTATTTTTTTTATTTATTTAGGCTTAACTTACTTTGTGTATCATTTAATGTATAGGATCTATTGACCTTCACTAAGCCTAGCTTACTGTGGAATTAGGCAACAAATGTGGGGCACTCAGTGAGAATCAAACTCTATTCACTTATAGTAATAAGGATCATTGAAGACTAGCCGGTGCTTATACAGAATACCCAAACCAGAAAAAATTTGTTAATTTTGCTTTAATGTATAATATATATATATATATATATGAAAATATGACAATTAATGACAAAGTAAATATATATACACATTCACTATCACCGGTTCTTGCTTTTTGTGCAAAAATCATGAAGATTTGATTTATATTAAAAGATATTCAAAAATTAAAATATACCATATTTGATGGCATATAGGATGCACTTTTTTCCAAAAATTTTGGCTAAAAAAAAATGCCCTGTGTCTTATACATCGTAGGTGAAGTTTGAGACCTCCTGTAGGCCTTTTTATTATTATCATTACTAGCAAATATATGCACCCTCCAGGTGTAAGTATTTAAGTTTTAATGTAATAAAATATTGTATTAAATTAGAAAGGCTAATGAAACTAAATAAGAATGCAGATAAAAAGATTTGAAACAGAGGGAGTATAATAAAAGATTTGAAACAGAGGGAGTATAATAAAAAATGGAACAACTAAAACTTACTCTTCCATCACTCTCGTCTTCATTGTTATTTTTTCTAATTTAAGTATTTAGTTAACAGAGGAAGTAAAGAATAAAATGACAGTTATTTTATCTTTTTAATGGATTTCATTTAAAATTCATTGAAGAGATTTTTGCTTATATTCATTAAAATAAAACCAAACAAATAGAAATCAATAATACTAAGCACATATTTATTAAATTCGATTTTTTAATATTAATATGCAAATTAGCCTTCCCGTTTACACTGTAAACCGCTATTTTGTTGTATATATAAATATAATTGCATGTTGTCAGTATGTAGACATAGTTAACAGTATTAATAATGTAAGACAATTTTATTAATAATTGAGGTTAAATAAAAATAAAATCATGGAGAATGTGATGTCAATGACTAAGAGAATTGTGACTTGAGTAGGAATATAGTTTCGGTTACAGACAGAAAAACACACAATCTCCATTATAATAAGATTTCCTGCTATTGAGATGTCTTGTGTATGCTTATTGCTTGCCTGTACTACCAAATTGATTTTATACAGCTATGTTTCTGTTTGTGTAATGCACAGCTAGACTGTTTTCAACAATATATGCTTAAATACACTAAAAGCTTTTTTTCCTGAATCTGACCCGCTGAAAAGGGGTGCGTCTTATATGCCATCAAATACAGTACATAGAAATAGCATTGAAATTTTACTTAAAAATGTCCAGCATTTGTAAATCTCAAAAGTAAACAAATTAATACACTAGGGTTTCTCCCTTCTACCCAGTAGATGCTGGGTAGCCACTTCTAGTTCTTTATAAATGTCCCACTTTCACTCTTAACAACTGTAGAGTAATTGAAACAAAACAAATATAAATATCTTAGTGAGTTTAGTTAGCAAGCGACTAAGATATTTACCAAGCTTATTAGTCAATTAAGTGGTTACTAATTGTTTATATAAATCATGTTGTCACAGGATTTATTAAACTGTTAGCTACATCAAAACTTCCAAACACTCTAATTGATTACTCTGATAGGGACAACCGCCCTGTCAGTGAGGCGTTAGAATGCACCTCTACAGAGGGGTAAGACTCCCCCAATGGGGCCACCTGTTAGCCGTGGGTGGCGACCCGTGATACTTAGGGATAGAGCCCAGGTGGATGAGCAGTTCATGACATGCAATACTCCACTTTGGCCCTATCTTGGGCTAGACGGGCGGTCGGAAAGGCCCCCTCCGATCAATCGGCTGGTCACGTCAAGCCCTAGCACCTATATGATTTTTCCAACCCTATTGCCCTTATGGCAAGCCCCAACCCATTTTATCATATGGGTGCTAGAAGGCGGTGGCTGTGGGTCTACATGTCCTGGGAATGACGTTAAACTCTATCTGATGGTGAGGTTCCAGTTTTGGAGGTTTGGGAATGTGGAGCACCCCTTCATCACCATTGCTCCCTGGTCCACTCTGACCCAGAGTGGTAGTACCTGTTAGGGTCCCATCTATGGGTTAAATAGAAAAATGTATTTATAAAAAAATTGTATTATCCATTAAGAATTGATTTATTTCAAAACTTTATCGGCATTAAATGACCCACTGAGGTTGATATGCCGTAAAACAAAACAAACAAAAACAAATCAGATAGGGACAAAGCAAATGATAAAAAAAAACTTACATATTTTTTTAAACAGTTTAGATTTAGCACAAGGCAGGGCACCCAGTAAGAATCTAACTCATTCTTTGTGATTTTCAAATCCAGCTTTCTATCCAGTATTCAGTAATAATTGATATACAAGAGTAGCTTACTACTCACTATGCCAAGATGAGGTGTCCCCAAAAAACTAAAAGTATAGGTTTGGCACAAGATCAGAAATAAAGAGCACTTTGTAAAGAGCAAGCTCACTACTTTGTAATTTACTAAGCTTTGCTTTTCTAGAAGTATGGGCACTCAGTGACAATCAAATTCACTTTAAAAGCATAGCTTAGATTTGGCACAAAATTTTATATATATATATATATATATATATATATGCTGATAGCTTAGTCGATATACTGGATTCTTACTTGTCTAACCTGCCCATAACTCATTGACTGTACTCAAACTCTGAATCATATCTGTCATTTGCCAATTTGGTTTTGGACCTCAGAAAATTATATAGTCTAACAATTGAATGTTTAATGTTCTATTTTAGACAGTGTAATGTTCTCTTATTTCTGGTGTTTAGTCAAAAGCAAAGGGTACATACATAGCCTTATACGAGGACTGCTAAACAAATGTTTGTGGTGTTCTCACTGCTCACAATAAGTCACTCTTTCGTATTGTCTCTATCCTTTTTGTTTTTCATCATAACTCAGTTCTTTGGTGTTTCTATTGGTATACAGTGATGCTGATAGCTATTTGATTTAGTGTGTCCTGGGACGCACATATTTGCTTTGAATGAGTCCCCGGGAAGAATTATGGGTCCCAACTAAAGTTTCTTAATAAATTGTAGGGTTTTTTGTTTTTCATCATAACTTGGTTTTTTGGTGTTTCTATTGGTATACAGTGATGCTGATAGCTTTTTGATCTAGTGTGTCCTAGGACGCACATATTTGCTTTGAATGAGTCCCCGGGAAAAATTATGGGTACCAACTAAAGTTTCTTAATGAATTGTAGAGTTTTTATTTATGATCTGAGGAAATAATTAAAGCCGGCTAACTCTTACCTTGTAACCTATACTGTGTAATTCATTTCTAATAAACTATTGAAATGTATTTACAGTTAGCTTGAAATGGTGAGGGAAGGAAAAACCCTGGTATGCATGGACATGATTTTACTGAGTCCTTTTAGATTTTTTGTGCGTCAGGGATGCAGGACTTATACCTATCAGCATTTCTGGGTATATACTAACTTATTTAATCTGAACTAAAATTGACTTGCTACTATCAATTCTTAGCAAATGGACAAGGATTGACTTGGGTAAATGGTAAGGTAGATTGGGCTTTTAACTTGGTATGGCAACCAGTCTAGGAAAAGGAAAACTCTGAATTTAAACCTTTTGGACTCCGCTTAAAAATTGATTTTGTGTCGCATCCTGTTCATGTGGAAGGGTTGGGTAAATACATACAATAAATAGTCAGGGATGATATAGTTTGGAAAGAATAAACTCTCAGATTTAAATACTTATATCGTTAAGGTTAATATGTATATGGTAAAGTTACAGCGCCTCCTGTGGCTGTGAAGTCTGATGTTTGAAAAAAATTCTGTGGTCGAGAATGTTTTTCAAACATTGGACTTCAGTCATAGGAGGCACTGTAACTTCAGGGGCACAAAAATTTTATTATAGACTTCCGAGATTGAAATGCCAATATGATATATAAGTGTATTACTAATGATTTTACTATTGAAATGCATTGTAAATTAAAGGGATTGTCAGTGGTCAGGAATTAAGGCAGGTATTGCATAGAGAAGAGGTGTAAATGTAAATGCATTGCTAATGATTTACTATTGAAATGCATTGTAAATTAAGAAAGGTGGTCAGGAATTAAGGCAGGTATTGCATAGAGAAGAGGAATATTATAGGTGTAAATGTAAATGCATTGCTAATGATTTTACTATTGAAATGCATTGTAAATTAAGAAAGGGATTGTTAGTGGTCAGGAATTAAGGCAAACATTACTGTTAGAAATGGTTATTGATGATGATGATGATGGCTCTGTTTAAGTTTGCTGTGGCTGAATAAAGCCAATCCTCAAATGACAGCCTTTGGCATAGCCATTGCAAACATTGATGTCTATGTTGGAAAAGACCTATTCATACTTTCTGTGTCACTTTCTTGGTCATCAACCACCATCGAGTTTGCTTGTTTTCTGGATTGTAGGACCCCCGAGAGCATCAATAAGGTTGTTATTTGTACAATAAAAACATTTTTTCCTTTTTTTTTTCCTGCATTATTTTTTATGGGTTATCTTTACTTTGTTTTATTTTTATTTTTTTCTAATGATAGTATTGAAAAATGCTGCCAGCTATTCTTCCCCTTCCTCCTGCTTTGACTAGGGGACTTCAATCAAAAAGTAAAACTTGGGTTTAGAAGGTTATCATTAAATTTGCATGGCCTTAGGTATCAATATGACCTGTGAATAACATCTAACTGACCCAGGGGGGTCACTGCTTGCTCACCCCCACACCTTTTTTCTTTCTTTTTTGATTTGACAACATTCACTCCTATTTTTATATACCTATTAAAGGGGACTGGGTCATTGTAGGGCACTGAATTCTATTAGGTTTACACACATCTCTTCTCTCACTAAAGGAGTCAAATGTCTTACATTCAGAAAATTGCTCAAATTATCTAGCCTTTCCACTTGCTTACATACACTTATTATTGACACACTCACATATACATTAATGTATACTAGCAAAATAAAAAGACGAACTCCGGGCGATGTAAAAAATAATTTTTTGAAAGATATTGACTAAGGGGATGGGAGCTGAAAATTCTATGTCATAGAGTGTGTACCATAAGTATGTAAAATCGTCAAATTTATTAAAGGAGTAAAAAAAAAAAAAAAGACAATTTGAAATGGAAACAGTTCCGATAACTTTAAATATTATATTAGAATAAAACAATCTATATATAAATATATAACGCAGAGCATCTATTTATTGAAACAATGAGGATTGACTAACGTTGCATGCTCACATTTTGAGTATATTTATTCTGTTATGATGTTGGATTATGTGTTGGGTAATGTGACATAAGCAGTTACGCAGTTTTTGTTACAGACAAAAACCCGGAAGCGAATCTCCATTATTGATAGATATGTGTGTATATTTTAAGGCTGTGTGTGTGTGTGTGTGTGTATATATATATTATATATATATATATATATATATATATATATATGAGAGCGAGGAGAGATAAAAGGGTATGAAAAACACACTTTTTTGTTAAAATTAATATATTTTTATATCCTTTTTCATTGCTGATATTGACAATATTTCGATTTATTAAAAATCATCATCAGAGCATAATGATAATTAGGTCCGTTTTTAGATGTAAATGTTTTTTAATCTGGATTCATCAAGAGAGAAATAGAAAATGGTAACTCCAGCCTTTAAAGAATGTAAAATTATAAAATGACAAATTGTAAACAAAACTGTAAAAAAGTACAAAAATATATAAATAAAAATAACATTCTACTTGTAAGATGTACTGTTTGTTATGAGTACAAAAGAAGAAGAGTTGCAAATGGGGGATGGGCGGAGTTGTGAATGTCGTGTCTGTCTTTTAATCTGTTTTATCTAGATAACCAGCAGGTACTCCAATATGCACTAATTGAGACCACTTTTTTTTTTGTGTGTGTGTGTGTTTTTTTCTCTCTCTCTCTCTCTCTCTCTCTCTCTCTCTCTCTCTCTCTCTCTCTCTCTCTCTCTCTCTCTCTCTCTCTCATATGCCAAATTGTAACTATGAATGACTCCCAACCCTTCATTGTTGGCTATTAACTTTCTTCTGTTGACACGTGTGTCTTTTTTTTTCTCTTTCTCTTTTTTCTCTCTTTTTTCTTTTTCTTTTTTTCTTTTTTCTTTTCTTTTTTCTTTTTTCTTTCTTTTCTTTCTTTCTTTCTTTTTTCTTCTTTTTTTCTTTCTTTCTTTCTTTCTTTTCTCTTTTTCTTTCTTTTCTTTTTTTCTTTTTTCTCTTTTTCTTTCTTTCTTTTTTTCTTTTTTTCTTTTTTTCTTTCTTTTCTCTTTTTCTTTTTTTCTCTTTTTTTCTTTTCTTTTCTTTTTCTTTTTTTTTTCTCTTTTTCTTTTCTTTTTTTTCTCATTTCTTTTTCTTTTTTTCTTTCTTTCTTTTTTTTCTTTCTTTCTTTCTTCTCTTTCTTTTCTTTCAAACACAAAAGATTGAGACACAAAAAAACAAAGAGAGACTTGTGGACTTGTTAGCTTGACATTTTGTACTTCATTGACTGGTTGTCGTCTTGTTATTTTCTAAAATGTTTGATTTACTACTTTGCAACCCAAATCAAAAGACATGTGTAAGTTCTTATTGATGTCTTTTAATTCTTCTTTATATTTTGAACTTGGTCAATATTTGACTGTCACTGTAAAAGAAAGAAAAAAAATGAATGCTTTTTATGTTTGTATGAGCTATATAAAGTTCCTTGATTAAAGTAGTTCTTATATTTCATTATTTAGATTTTTTGGACTTTTGTCCTTATCTTTGTTATATACACAACATTTCTGTCAATGTGCTCTCTGGTCTTCTTCAGATGTTTCTTATTGAACTCTGTAACTTTCATTGACCAAAACCATATATATATATCTGAGAGAGAGAGATGCTGATAGGTATGTGTCATGCGTCCCTGATGTAGTAAAATCAATCATATCCATGCATCCCAGTGTTTTTTCTTTTTTCTTCCCTCACCATTTCAAGCTAACTGTAAATACATTTCAATAGTTTCTTAGAAGGAATTACACAGAATAGGTTATAAGGTAGGAGTTAGACAGCTTTAGTTAGGACCCATGAAATTTTCATTCAGAGCAAATATGTATCCCAGGACACATAAAATCAAAAAGCTATCTGTGTGTGTGTGTGTTATATATATAATGAGGACAACAGTCCATAAAAATCTAAATTATAGACCCCCCATTAAAAATTTAAGGCAAACAGTTTTTATTATTTGTCTGCATTTTTTACATGAATTTTGATGTGAATAATTTTGATGTTTCGAACTGTTGTCCTAATCTTTATTGAGGTATTATAAAACAATTGAACAAGGTCTGTGGATACAGCGGTCTGAATGTTATATTTATACATACTACAATAAAGATAAGATGAGGACAATAGTCTGAAACCTCAAAATTATTCAAATATTCGAATAGTGGTTATTTCCTATAAGTCTAGCATGATCAAAGGGAACCACTCTTGACAAATTATTATTTATTAGACATATAAATAAATAATTTATCCAAGAATAGTTTAGGAAATAACCTAAATAGTTGTTTTTTTTTAAATTAAAAAAAAAATCTTGTTATATAGTAAGGTCAGTATTAGTAAGAGAGTCCATTGTCTAAGTACTTCAAGTGAGTTCTGCACAGAGTAATCTGTGTGTTCTTAAATAGTAGCTAGAACCATCGCCACTATTAAGGTACGGGGGAGATGGGTCATTCCATTATATCAATTCTTTAAAGATATAGAAGAACAACTGTAAAATACTTTAGCCAAATGCTTCCAAGATTATACCCTGGTGTAGTAGTACACCCCCCAAGATACACCTGTAGTGATGCTGATAGCTTTTTAATTTAGTGCGTCCTGGGATGCACAGATTTGATTTGAATGTGAGTCTCCAGGAAATTTGATGGATTCCAACTAAAGTTTTTTGATAAATTGCAGAGATTTTTATCTATGAACAACTAAAGCCGTCTAACCCCTACCTTGTACCCCATACAGTGTAATTCGTTTCCAAGAAAATATTGAAAGGTATTTACAGTTAGCTGGAAATGGTGGGGGAAGAAAAGAAAAACATTGAGACATGGATATGATTTTTCTGCTTCCTTTTAGATTTTTATGCATAAATGATGCAGGACGCATACCTATTGGCATCTCTGCACCTATGCACACCACGAAAAAGTATATGCAAAATAAGCATCAAAGAAATTACTCCTGTTGTAGTAGAACATTTGACAAAATTGGAACCGTGATTATTTAAACACACAAGATTATGATTGGGTTACAAATCCTTTCATAAAAATTTCATTCTGTATTTGAAATTTTATATAGGGCCTTTCAGAAAAATTTTATTCAGTATTTGAAATTTTATATAGGGCCCTTCAGAAAAATTGGTATCATTTTGTAACCCAATAACTTGACCAATTCTCATTTCAAATGATCTCAAATTTTATGTAAAATTCTATGTTTAATGTTTAAAACTTTTTCTTTTTTAGTGAATGACATTTCTATATCTGAAAAAAACAGAAACATAAAACTTTGAGTTGTTTCTTCATGTGCTGTTACAATTTGAGATCATTTGAATGAAAATTGGTCAAGATATTAGATTAAAAAATGATATATTTTTTAACACCCTGTAAAATTGTCTAACTCTCCCGATGATCTGATGAGTCAGACACTTTGTCTAAGCTCCCTGAATTAGACTATAATGCTAATCCTCTAAGTCTTTTGTTAATTCTTTACTTATACATATCATATTTGTATATGTATGTAATCATAAACTAATAAAGATGGCACATTACAATAAGATTTTTATTAGTGTAATACACTTGGAATACTCTTTTAGAATATAGCAATTTCCAGTTCAAATGGTAACAATAATTTTGGGGTCTGACTGAGTTCACATTGAACATTATTTTTAATCATCAAAATTCTCAATATAACAGATATAGTATTGTCTGCGTTATTCGGACTATTGTCCCCATCTTCATTGTTATTTGTACAAAGTTTCGGCTGATATGCCCTCCGGCCTTCTTCAGGTATTTCTTGTTGGACTAGGTTCAAAGTTCCGTGATGGCTCCCGATTACGACAAGAAAGTTCCCGAGTTCGAAAAGGTTCCCGAGTCCGACAAGAAATACCTGAAGAAGGCCGGAGGGCATATCGGCCGAAACGTTGTACAAATAACAATGAAGATGGGTACAATAGTCCGAATAACACAGATAATACTAATCTTCAAGCCTCATCTCAAACATTCAGAGAAATAGTATAACAGATATAACTATGAAATATTGATTAGAATATTTTACTCTTTTCTAAATAGAAGTATCATCATAATCATGGACCTGTTTTCTTAGGAACAGGGTTTCACAGGTCGTCTAGTGCCATTTCCCCCTTCATAACTTGGGTAATAATTCATTTATCAGCAAACTGAAAACTACTTCACCAAGTTGGACGCCTCAAATGCCTTCTGGCAAATTCAAGTTTAAATGAAGAAAGCTACAAACTCCTCATCTTCAATCCACCATTACCTATGCATTCCACATTGCAGCAATTCTTTCTGGGGACACACAATATCCAACAAAGGAATAGCTATTGCAAAATACTTCAATATGTAAAGACTAAAAACAAGCCCAAGTACACCTACTAGATGTATATGGAAATCAGATAAGGGTTAATCTCAGTGAGGTGATACACATCCCCTCCTACCCACACAATATATTTCTGTCATATTTCGGAGTTCACACAACATTGGTATTTCACAAGCATTAGGGAATTTTTAGTTTCTATTTTTTGTTCGATGATCATTTACAAGTTATCTAGTAAAGAAAAAAAAATCAAGACTGTATAAATGCCAATCATATAAATGCTTACAGAAGGATTTTTTAGAAATATTATTAGAGTAGAAATAATCTCAAACTGAATGTCTGTTAACAGTCATGGCCAAATGCTTAATATAAAAATGACTTTGATAATAACAGAAGAAATTAACTATAGTAAAAATAGTAAAATGTCTTTGCATTTTTTTTCTTTTCTACGTTGTTTGAATTGAGAGTCGTCCTTCTAGGCTGGTTTCCCCACCACCATGACTAGAGAGCTCAATCAACCCTGCTATTTGTTGTGTTAATAACCACTGGCCACTCAAACCTACAGACACACACCAATAATTTTCATAGGTAGCTTTAAGATAGCAACACTGCAAATACCAATCAAGTGTAGGAAAAGGTGGTGGTGATGAGAAGTAAATTGAATTCAATAGAATAGTATAGGTTTCCCCACCACCATGACTAGAGAGCTCAATCAACCCTGCTATTTGTTGTGTTAATAACCACTGGCCACTCAAACCTACAGACACACACCAATAATTTTCATAGGTAGCTTTAAGATAGCAACACTGCAAATACCAATCAAGTGTAGGAAAAGGTGGTGGTGATGAGAAGTAAATTGAATTCAATAGAATAGTATAGATATCTGGTATCCCTTTCAACGATCTGCTTGTCATGTGATACTTGTATCATATCAACTTTCAATCACTGCTGTCAAGGTAACTGGACACACAAGAAGAAACATCAAGGAAACTGGACACACAAGAGATATCAAATTTTTAAAAAGATTTTGACAAGCAATTCTGAAATAGAAGAGGAAGTCAACCATGAAATTCTGTGGTCAGATTGCGTGTCCAAAATGCAGCCCCACCACCTGGATAAGAAGTGAACCATGCTTAGCTAGACCTAGTGTTAATTCACAAGAAAAATAACTTGTCATCTAGTAGATTTTACTGTCCCAGCGGACAATACGAAAAAGAAAGCAAAAAAGTAAGCAAATACTTGGATCTTGCCAGAGAGCTGAAAAAGCTGTGGAGCATGATGTTCATACCAATTATACCTGTTGCACGCCAAAATCTTGCATAACTTGGAAAGAGGACTGGAGGAAATGAAAATAAGAGGAAGAATCAAGACCATATTGACCAAAGCATTGTTATGATCAACTAGAATACTTAGTAGAGTCCTGGAGACCTGAGGAGATCCCATGAAAAACCACCAGTTAAAACTGGTGTGAAAAACTCACCAGGAGTATAATAATTGAATTGAGGAGGTAAAATAAATTTATAATTAGTATTATTTGTATTATTCGGACTATTGTCCTCATCTTCATTGTTATTTGTACAACGTTTTGGCTGAAACAACAATGAAGATGAGAATAATAGTACAAATGATATTAGTTATCAAGCCTCATCGCAAATTCTGAGAAATTTGTAATTTTTAATTGGAACATTTTTAAAGTCAATCTTTAAGTGGAGTATAGAAGGTTTAAATCCAGAGTAGGGGCCGGTTTAGCTCAGTCGGTAGAGTATTCGGCTAGGAATCCCAAGGATCTTGGTTCGATACCGGCCCTCACCAACTCAGCGTATGAGTAGCACAGGGATCTTGGTTTGATACCGGCCCTTGCCAACTCAGCGTATGAGTAGCACAGGGATCTGTGTGGTAAGGTAAAGAGCTAGGTGTAGCACTCCACTTCAGATGCTAAAATAATCTCCTTGGTCTAGCGCCAGTCAAAAGGGGATAGACTCCCTCGCTGTCTGGCTGATACCGACATTAGGCCATCCCGACGACTTTACTTTTACTTCTAAACTGGTTGCTAAACAAGGGTAATTAGTATTATTTGTATTATTTTATCAGCAAGAATAAACATTCAGTTGCTACTTCTTCACTACAGATTTCACTTCCTCGTCGCTTAATTGTAAGTCATCCATGATGATATTGGTGCTTCTATTTAGAAACAAGAGGAGAATTCTAATTAACATCTCGTAATTATCTCTATAACGACAAAAAATTGACACTCAGCAAGAATAGGCATCTACTCAACTATTCCCACCATTTACAATGGAAAATATACAAGTGAGTAAAGAACGTATTATTTGTTCTTCATTTGGATCAAAATAGTTTTAAATCCATTTACATCTGATCAATAACAACTTGTGACACACGAGTATATTTTTAAAAATCTCAGTTTTTTGTGCTTATATTGTCGCCAAAAATCTATGCTAAGAATTATAAACAATTGTATGTCTTTCATAATTTTTTTATTTTTTTATTTAATGAAAACGTGGCTTTAATAAATAAATATACTCAGATGACATTTCCGATATTTATGACTAGGAACCATGAACTCTGAACTGCTTAATTCCAACATGAAAAATAAAAATGTCGATTAGATCTAATGCAGTGGGTCTGGAAACAGGATAAGAAGGACGTTTTTTAGAATATTGTGTGGGACGAGGGAGAGGAAAAAAATTGTCTGGAAAGGTGCCAACCTTGCTTACATTTCTTTTTAATAGTTACCACCCCCTTTCCTTTTTACGTGTGTGTGTGTGTGTGTGTGTGTGTGTGTGTGTACGCTGGTAGAGTAGGGTCAGGTTAGGGCAAAAGTTTTCAATAAAGTTGACTATGTCATTACATTAAGTTTACTTATCAGGAAAGATGATAGCATGACACAGTATTGCTAATGTTCATTCATTGCTTTAAATGAGATTTCTTATAAGAAAAGGCATTATTATATTTGGATATATATATATATATATATATATATATATATATATATATATATATATGCACACATAATATGTAGAAACCATAAATAAAGAAACAGAATAATAAATATTACAAATGAGAAAGATCACCTTTGATGCAAGTGCAAAAATTGCCAAAAGTTTTTTGGCAGAAAAATCTACAAATAAATTGCAACCTGTATGTGTTTGTTTGTTTTGTGTGATTACACCAAATGACCCTTAGACCCATTGGATACTAAGTAGAGTCCTGGAGACCTGAGGAAACGCTAGTGAAAAACTCACAATGAGTAAAATAATTGGATAGGGCATGTAAAACAAATTTGGAATCATTAATAGGAATATTTTAAAGGTCAATTTTTAAGCGGAGTATAGCTGGTTTGAATTTTGAGTTTTCCTTCTTGTAAACTGGTTGCCTAATTCCAAACTAATTCTAAAAATGGCCAAAAGGTTTGGTGGTGGTGGTGGGGGAATCTAGAAATAAATTATAACCTGTGTGTGTGTTTTGTACAATCATACCAGATGAACCTTAAACCCATTGGGTTTGAATTGTAAGTCATCCATAATGATATTGGTGCTTCTATTTAGAAACGAGAAGAATTCTAATTAACATCTCGTAATTATCTCTATAACGACAAAAAATTGACACTCAGCAAGAATAAACATTCAGTTGCAAATTGGACTGGAAATTATGTATGGCGTAATGGTTATCATCTTAGGAATGGATACGGGGACCAAAGTCCAAATTTTGGATGCAGCTGTTTTTTTTGTTTTTTAAATAGATCACTAATTAGGACTGAGCCTATTCTAGTAGTGACTACCCCAAGAGGATTTAACGGGTTTGAATTCAGAGTTTTCCTTCTCATAGACTGTTTGCCTAACCAAGGTTAAAGAGCCCAGTCTGCCCTACTATTTACCCATAGCTGGAGGGAGAGTAGTGGGATTCATACCTTTCTCTAGGGTATTAGCGCTGTGTGAACTGTGGCTCCATCCAGAAATTGAACTCTGGTCAACATGTCCATTTCCATTGGTGTACTGGTTAGTCACAGGAAATGGACTCGTCAACCTGAGTTCAATTCCTGTGACTCTAACTAATACACCACCATGTTTCCTCCAATGTGATGTGGTTGTAGTACCATAATTATTTGCATATGTGGAAATTAAAATAAAATTTGAATTTAAATTTAAAAAGATTAAAAAATAACAAACTCTCCTGAGAGTTCAGGCCGGAAGAACCCTCTGTGCGTGTACGAGAAAAAGGACCCACCTCCGACCCCCAAGATAATCTCTTGACCATGTCTATGATTTGAAATCGGGTCAACAAGTCCATTTCCTACAACTCTAGCCATTACACCACACAGCTCCAACTATTCACTTTGCGCTAATATCCTTATTTAAGGCATGAACTCATTTGTCCTCCCTCCAACTATTGGTAAATAGCAAAGCAGACAGGGGAATTAGTGCTATGTGAAATGCAAACAGTCTTGTTCAGGATTTGAATTCTACTAACCAAATCCACTTTCTACGATAACTGTTACACTGCGAGTGCTTCCATTTTTCCTTTTGTTTCTGAATTCTTATTATTTTTCCACCACATTTTTATTGTCTCTTCCGTTCTCCTTGGGTCATATCTTTGCCCACTGGCTCTTTGATATAGTATCTTCTGGGAGAGTAGATCATCTTTTTTTTTTTTTTGTATCTTATTTCCTTGAGTCTTTAGCCTTGATCATATTGTTGGCATCCTTCCGTCTGCAAAAGACGATGGAGTAGTGTCCCAAAAGTTGTTTTCTGAAACTCTGAATTGAAAGCAACACTAGTCGGTTGAAAAAAAATAACCATGTGTCACATTCCTTTCTCCTTGGGTCATATCTTTGCCCACTGGCTGTGAATTAAGTCTTTGATATAGTATCTTCTGGGAGAGTAGATCATCTTATTTTCTTGAGTCTTTAGCCTTGATCATATTGTTGGCATCCTTCCGTCTGCAAAAGACAATGGAGTAGTGTCCAAAAAGTTGTTGTTTTCTGAAACTCTGAATTGAAAGCAACACTACTCAGTTGAAAAAAAAATGACCATGTGTCACATCCTGCCCATGGCGGAAATGGCTATGTAAATACATATTTTCTAAGAGCATTTGAAGTGTATTGCTCTAATCTAAAAATCTTGCTATGACGTAATGTTTTGCTGGATTATAGTTACATATTAGATATCATAATCAGGTTGTGCTGACAGCACAGGTTCCCATGACTCTCTTGCCACCCATCCCTATTGGTCATTGCCCTTGGCATGTTTTCCACACAGCATCCGCACAGACCTGATTGATGTACATTATTGGTCGGCCTACACTTGTGTGCCCATGTGTAAATATAATGAGAATTGTTTATATATATAACTTTTTTTTTTTTTTTTTTTCATCTAAATGTGCTACACGAAAATAAAACTTTTTTTTTTTTTTAAAATAATTATAATATAATTCTATGAATAGCAAGTAACTTGACAATGAGCTTAATAGCCACCTTTAGTGGCCTTTAAGTGGTTAATAATGATAATCAGAGATCTTCAAAATTTTAAATTTCAAATCTTGCTGCAAAAATTTAAAAAACAGATTAGATGCGATTAATTTTAAATCCCCAAGTTTTTTGGAATTTTTTTAATTTTAAAAAGATTTTTTTTTTTTTTTTTTAAAGATTTATAAGATTTTGTGGAAGTTTTCTTTGTTAATCTTCTTTGTATTAAAATTTGCAACTCAAATTGTTTCAGGATTTATAGTTATTAAATAAAGATAAAAATCATTTGAACATTTTTAGAGACTGGCTTAGAATTCACATATTCTTGTAGCTGTTTGAACAAATAAATCAATCTTCATTGTTATCTATATATATATATATATATGCGCGTGTGTGTGTGTATTTATTTATTTATTTATTAGTCAGACTTAATTGTGTAAAATTGGGAATATTTAAATAAAATCTTTCCTAAGAATTCACACACTGTTCTTAGAAAAAGATTAGAATGATCAGAAAAATCATTTTCTGAAGTGAATAGACATGAATGGAGTTCAGACTGTAGTTCTCAAACATTTTTTTTTTTTTTTTTTAAATTGGGTGAACTTTAGAAGCAACAAAATATATGGTTTAATTTTAAAATTAGGTGCCTGTTGTGTAATGGTTATCATCATAGGAAATAAACACGTTCAAATCCTGGATGAGGCTAGCTGCATTTCATGTAGCATTAATACTCTTGGGAAAGGTTGACATCCAACTATTCTCCCTCCAGCTATGGGTAAATACTAGGGCAGACTGGGCTCTTCAATTTTAGTATGGCAACTGGTTTAGAGGAGGGAAAACTGAAATGTTTATATTTAATGTTGATAAAAAGGTAAAAAAAAAAAATCACAATTTAAAAATAGTGGAAAAAATAAGTTAAAAAAAATCTTTTGAAGGATACTATCCTTTAATACAAGGGTGAGTAAAAAAAGTAATGCCATTTTATTTAGGACAAGTATTATTACCAACACAGGAACATGTGTCATACATCAAAATGAAGATGCTCCTCTGAAGATGCTATTCTCCACATAATCACTGTTTCTCTCAATAGCAGTGTTCCACCTTCCACCAATGAAAGCATGTATCCCTGCCCTGTACAATTCTGTTGTGACGAGGAAGGGAAATCTATAGTGAAGAAATGGTTCAAAGAACAGTCAACAGAATTTTTATAACTGACTCTAACCATTTGACTATGGGTGTCCAACAATGTTAATATTAATGTAAGTCTTCACCAAAGCATTTTTGCCTTGTGCCATACTAAGCTAAACATAGTTCACTTCTCATCCTGAAGGTGGGGCTGAATTTTGGACATGCAATCTGACCACAGAATTTCATGACGGACTTCCTGTTTTATCTTGGAATTGCTTGTCAAAATCTCTTTTAAAAATTTGATATCTCTTCCATTGATGCTGATAGCTTTTTTTATTTAGTGCATACTGGGATGCACATATTTGCTTTGAATGAGTCCCCAGGAAATTTTATGGGTCCTAACTAAAGCCATCTAACTCCTACCTTGTAACCTATTCTGTGTAATTCATTTCTAAGAAACTATTGAAATGTATTTACAGTTAGCTTGAAATGGTGAGGGAAGAAAAAAGAAAAACACTGGGATGCATGGATAGGATTTTACTGCATCCTTTTAGATTTTTGTGCATCAGGGACGCAGGATCTCTATCTCTTGTGTGTCCAGCTTACTTCCAGCTTACTTCATATTTCTCCTTGTGTGTCCAGCTTACTTCATATTTCTCCTTGTGTGTCCAGCTTACTTCATATTTCTCCTTGTGTGTCCAGCTTACTTCAATTCTCCTTGTGTGTCCAGTTTACTTCATATTTCTTCTTGTGCGTCCAGTTTACTTCATATTTCTTCTTGTGTGTCCAGTTTACTTCATATTCTTCTTGTGTGTCCAGTTTACTTCATATTTCTTCTTGTGTCCAGTTTACTTCAGTTTCTTGTGTCCAGTTTACTTCATATTTCTTCTTGTGCGTCCAGTTTACGTTTTTACTTCACATTTCTTCTTGTGTGTCCAGTTTCCTTTCTTATTAGCTTAAAATCCTGCCTATGAGCAGGTTTTCAACTAGTCTATTAAAGTGGTTCAAGAGTGTACATTTGTTTCCAAGGTGATTCTGACTCACAAATTCTTTATTTATAGCATTTGTAGATTTAAATCTCTTACAGAGATAATAACTGATATAGATCGATTAGCCATTATTTTACTGAGTGTTATACAAAGGCTTTGTGATATAGATAAAAAAAGAGCTTATGTCACTATAAATTCCTTTATAGATTACAGATTTCAAATATGTAAAATTAATTTCATATACTAATCTTAATACAAAAGGAATTTGGTGCATATCGCATAAATGCGTCTTAGCCTTCCTACTCTAAAAAATGCTAAGCGGTGCCTGCTGAAAATTCTACCCGTGTTACTTATGAACTCCCTGTTTGAAGGCGTTTTTCCCAAAAAGTTAATGCAATAAGAAAGCAATATTTTATCCCCCCCTCCCAAATCCTTTCTCATCGAGTATCTGTAAATATCCCCCCCCTCTTTAAAATATATTTTTTAGCTGTTTGAAGGCGTTTTTATTTACAAATAACTTTTTTTAGTGGTTTGAAAGTGTTAAAGAAAGTAAATGTAAATATACACCTTCTTAAAATATCTTTTTTTTCTTTGGTATTTTCATTTTATTTTATTTTAAAACAACTGTCACGAATTTCTAAATAAATACGACCGAATTTCGAAAATAAAAACAATCAATACATTATTCAAACAGCTAGGAAGTTCATAAGTAGCACAGGTTGGATTTTCAGCAGGCACTGCTTAGTGTCTTTTAGGCCAGGAGGACGGGACGCATTTTATGCGATATGCACCAGGAATTTTATCAAAGTTCCAAGAAATGTTCCTATTTTGTATGCGTAAATATATTCAACACAACTCTTTATGAGGTGTGATATAAAAATATTGAGACTAATTCTTTGAATTCTTTTTAATTTTAAAATTCAAATTAAGACACTGTTGACCAAATTTTCTAATCAAGGGATGATGTTTAGATGTCTATAATGCTGCCTAAACAAGTCAGTGGGGTGCCTGTGGTGTAATGGTTATCATCATAGTAAATGGGCATGGCTACATTTCACATAGCACTAATACTCTTGAAATAGGTATGCATCCAACTATTCTCCCTCCAGCTATGTGTGAATGGTAGTGCAGACTGGGCTCTTTAACCTTGGTATGGCAACTGGTCTTGGAGAAGGAAACTCTGCTTAAAAATTGACCTTGTGTCACACCCTACTTGTGCGGACTGCAACAGTGTAGTTAGCGAGTTTAAATTCCAGTCATGCTGTTATGTTCATTTTTGGACTAATATTCTTGGGAAAGGTATTAACCCCTTCATCTCCCTAGCTATGGGTTAAATAGCATCACTACTGTTCTTCTACAAGGATGAATTTGGTATTAAATAACCCTTGAAGATTGATGTGCCATTAAAACCAAAAATACCAAACAAAACTAAATAAGATAATAATCTGGCATTTAAACTAATTTTGTTGCACTACAATATGACTAAATAATAATAATAATAATAAAATTCTCTGCTCATTTCTTGTTTTTTTTTTTTTTGTTTTTGTTTTTTTTTCTTGAAAGAAAGAATGCAGAAAGTAGACAATTAAAAAAAAAATCTTTGTTGTTATCCAGTTTTACTTATATACATTTATTTTTAACTTGCCATTATTTCTTGAATTTGGCCACTTTGAAGCAATCAGGCAAAATAGAAAGTGTTTTTCTTACCTCTAATAATTAGAGAGTTACACAATCTGTAATTGGTTATTGGTGTAGAAAGTGGAAGCTGTAAGCAGTTCAAATTCTGGTCAAGGCTCTTATCATTCTCATGGGGGTGGGGAGCCTGAATCCATCTTTTCTCACCTTCCCCTAATTATGGGTAAAGTAACTTGGCTAACTTAGTTCTCTAGTTTTGGTGGCCAATGAAGAGAAGGATAACTTTGAATTTAAGACCAGTAACTTCAGTTCCTAAACTAGTCTGATGGTTTCTGGCAACTTTTGCAATGAAATTGGTGCCAAGCTGTATTCTGATTATTGAAAAAAAAAAAGCTTTAATTTGTATATGGAAGTTAAATTAAAGATTAATACTTTTCTTAAATTCATATTTTCATCTTTCTTGTGTTAAACCCAGAGAGAGAGAGACAGAGACACACACACACACACACACACACACACACGTTTGTGTATATATATATATATATATATATATATATATATATATGAGTTTGAAACTATAAGTACAAATATTCCATTTCAAATATCTATGAAAAAAAACAAAAAACAAAACTTTTAATTTTACAATGACATTGTAAGTAAAGTCGTCGGGGTGGACTAAAGTTGGTATCAGCCAGACAGTGAGAGAGTCTATCCCCTTTTCACTAGCGCTAGACGAAAGAGATTGATTCGGCATCTGAGGTGGAGCACCACACATACCATCAGCTCTTTAATTTATCGTACAGATCTTATGCTACTCCTATGCTGAGTAGGCAAGAGCCAGTATCGAACTCAGAACCTTGTGCTTCCTAGTCGAATGCTCTACTAACTGAGCTAAACCTGCATCTACTAGTATCTTCAATAATTCATCTTCTATCCAAAAAATAATTCAAGACAAATTGAGTTTTATTTGTAAACTTAAAATAACAGAAAATTCTAATTCTACTATATCATCAGAAGAGTCCATAACATATTGAGGAGTAAACTGTCCTTTGTCACTTTTTCCCTTTCAACTTCAGAATTTGGCAGTTTAAAAGAATTAGTGAAATAGATCACCAATTAGGACTGAGCCTATTCTAATAGTGTTCACCCCAAGTGGAGTTTAACAGGTTTGAATTCAGAATTTCCCTACTCCTAACTGGTTACCTAACCAAGGTTAAAGAGCCCAGTCGGTAATTTCAACTTGTTCCTCATAAATTCCTACTATGAAATAAACTGAACCCTCATTTTATGTCTGTTTTTGCAATAAATGTTTTAAATATGTTTGCAATAAATGTTTTTAAATAAAGAAAATATATATGTTTGCAATAAATGTTTTTAAATAAAGAAAATATATTCAGTATTGTAAAATAACGGGTGCAAGAAAAATAAAATATTTATTGCAAAAACACGGACATAAAATGAAGGTTCAGTTTATTTTATGGTATGAATTTACGAGGATTACTGCCCAGTCTGCCCTACTATTTACCCATAGCTGGAGGGAGAATAGTTGGATTCATACCTTTCCCAAGGGTATTAGCACTATGTGAACTGTAGCTTTGTCAAGGATTTGAACTCTGGTTGACGAGTCCATTTCCTACGACTCTAACGATTACACCACACACCTCCAACTAAAATCTTTATTGACTGCTATTATAAAACTTAAATGTAAACAAAGTTTTAGATTTTCTAATAACATCTTGAAGGTGAGTATATTATATGTTAAGTAAGTAAATAGGTATTTATCCAATCTTCCACAGTGCTGGAATGTTGGTTTAACATTTAACAAGGTTGGTTTAATGTAGGGACCCCAAAGGAACTAAACCTCCTGGAATTTGATGCCTAAAATAACTTGCTCTGCTGGTATTCCCCTTTTGGGGCACCTCAAGTACCATGCAATAAACCCAGCCTTACCCCTTTGAGGAGTGGGGCTGGTGCTGCTTGCAGGGGGGAAAAGGGCCCCCTGGAAGTGAGCTTATTTCTTTTTTACATTATCCAATGGACCAGGTAGTTCCAATATGCTAAGTAATGTAATTAAGAATCTTGTAAGGAAAATACGAAAAGGAAATCATGTCAACATTGAACGAGGAAAAGAAATATCTAAAAAAATAAAAAAATAAATAAAAAAAATGGCCAAAGGGTTAGCAAGCTAGTCATGCAGTCTCTAATATGGAATAATGAGTTCAATCCTTGCTGGCTGCCCCATACCTGTGACCTTGTTTCACATCCTATCATTGACAAATGGTTTGGGTGAATACTTATTTTTAACAGCATCATTTTCTTTTCCTATTTTAATATGACCCCCCAATTAGATTTGAACTGAAATCAGAAAACAAAATCTTAAAATACATAACTGAACACTCATCATACACTTACCTTCAGGGTGAATTTCATCACTGAGCAAGGATAATTGTAAAATTCCAAAATGTACCAAAATTCTTTGAAGTGAGCCTTTTTTTTCTTTTTACTTAATTTTGAGGGTTTTTTTTAGCAATTTTTAAACAAAGAAAATCTGTTGTTCCATTGTTATTGCAATTTTTTTTTTTTTTTTCGATAGTTACAAAATAAATATTACAAATAGGAAGTGACTTGACATATATCCCTCAGCTACCTTTTTAAGCAAGTAAAACAGAAAAGACTGTGTTAACGAATGTTTGAATTTTATAAATGGAAAATACATCAATTTTTCTCAACTGATGTGGAAGATATTGGATTAATTGTTCTTTTCTGTCTTTGAAATAATTCCATCAGAAAGTAACATTAACTTTACATACCTTTTATGCTTAGTTTAACACTAATTTATTACTAATTAACATGTTTAAAATACATTTATGGTCTTCTATTGTCTTTTAAATTGAAGCAAATATAATGCTGGATCTTTTTAAAAATAAATTTTAGTAATGTTCAAATAAGAGTTGATAGAATGTCAGCCATAATGTTTCTGGTTCGATACCGGCCTTCACCAACTCAGTGTAGGGAGCTGATGGTAGGTGTGTGTGTGTGTATATATATATATATATATATAATATATATATATATATATATATATACACACACACACACACACCAAGGTGTATCAAAAAAGTACCAAGTTTAAATCTATATTTACCTAGATAGAAATGAAGAATAAATGGAAAGTTTTTTTTTTTTTTTTTTTTTTTCAGAATACAAGGTGTCAAAAAGTACAAGAAATAAAGATACTTTTTGACACACCTTGTATATATGTTAATAAGACTTAAGCCGAAGGCCAGTTTATGAGGAATTAATTTATTGTCAATGGCTTTTAAGATCTGCTATTATTGGCTCTACATCAGGTATCCCTATATTCAATACAATATAGCCTGACTCTGCACTCATACAAAAATGACAACTAAAGATTATCAGTAAAAGAGCATAACAACTTTGTCATCTGTTTGTGTAAAGTAAGTAGTATCTGTCAAAGAGAAATTTGAGTCAAGCCGGGGTGGGGGCGGGATGAAACTATAAACTATTTCATCCTTCCTTTCTAACTGCCATGTCATGTATTTTCCTGTCTAAAGTAGTCACAATTTGAGGTATTGAGTTTACTCAATTGAAAAGAAAATCAGATTAGTCTCTCTACTTTTTGCACTAACACCTGTTTCTACTCTTTGTCAAATATTTTTATATTAGAAGGGACTACCTGGCGTTGCCTAGGTAGAGGGGGTGTAAAAGAAAATTAGTCTTGCAGAGCCATTGATTGTTTTGGTTTTCCATAAATGATGCATTTATGTTTTAATCACAAATGACACCAATGACTTTCCTTTTTCTTACAATTCAAATCCTAATTTTTAAATATCTTCGATAATATAAATAAAATCTTCATTATTTTTGCTCAAAAAGCAAGCTCTGGTGATAGGGAATGCATATATATATATATATTATTTACTTTGTTGTTAATTGTTTTATTTTTGTAGTTTCTTCTGGACATACGTACATACACACAACTGCAATTTTTATATATATATATATATATATATATATATACATACATACATATAAAAAGGAATGAATTACCGGTTAAAAATATTGGGTTGGTCTCAATATTTGGTTGGTACAAGTGTTACTCGGATAAGTCAGCGTTATAACAAATATAAAGTGCTCAATACGTAAGTAGAGTAGATTTATTATTATAGTGTGTACAGAAATAACCTACTCGAGTTTCACCATAAGATTTAAACCTGAAGATCCTTATGGTGAAACTCGAGTAGGTTTTCTGTACACACTATAATAATATATTAAATTTAGTGATTTGAAAACAGAAAGTTGGTGTTTAAAATATTTTATTTTTTGTGTAATATTTCAAACGCAATTGGAAAGGTTTGAAAATGCTCACACAGAATAAAAATTTACACTGGAAATAAAACTATTTTAACAGTAACTTCAGGCTTTCAAGTCACAATTTCTTGCCCTTTTGTTTGATATTATATCCAATATACGAGGGTGTATCAAAAAATAATGCCATTTTGTTTAGGACAGATATAATTACCAACACAGGAACATGTATCATACATAAAATTGAAGCTGGTCCTCTGTGAATCACATCCCTACTTCTCCACATAGTCACTGTTTCTCTCAGTAGCAGTGTTCCACCTTCGAATGAGAGCATGTATCCCTGCCCTGTAAAATTCTGTTGACTGTTCTTCGAGCCACTTCTTCACTACAGATTTTGCTTCCTTGTAACTAGAATAATGTTTGCCTCTCTTCGGCCCCATGAAAGAGGTTTTGAGACCCAGAGTGGTATACCTGTTAGGGTCCCAAGGAAACTGAATGTTTCAATATAATATGGAACTTTATAGAACTTGTCAATGTGTGATATATTGATCAATAAAATATTTCATCAGCTAAACAACAAAGAAATTGTTCGTATTTTATCAGCTGGCTCCAAATTGTTAGATATACCAGATTGAATTTTTTTCCAATGAAAATTTGATAATTATCAACATTTTCATATTTATTTCTCTGAATGTTTAAGATGAGGCTTCATTATTAGTATTATCTGTGTTATTCGGAGTATTGTCCCCATCTTCATTGTTATTTGTGCAACATTTTGGCCGTTATGCCCTCGGCCTTCTTCAGGTATTTCTTGTCGGACTCGGGAACCTTCTTTTCGAACTCGGAACTTTCTTGTCGTAATTGGGAGCCATCACGGAACTTTGAACCTAAAACTTTATTTAGTCCACGGGGTATCCTGTTCTCATTCCGCTAACCATAACTAGGGTAGGAGTTGTGTTAATTATTTTTCTATGTTAGTTACTGCCTCTACTCAGGATTGAACCCGGAATCCAGAGATAACTGTCACTTAGAACTGTCTTAACCTAACTACCTTATCCACTAGTCCATGTGTCCAATTTTTATATTTGATACAATCACTATTTGATATCATCTCATCATGCTTGGTCTCATAGTCTTCGTGTTGTATATTGAAATAACACATCACTCAATAAGTCTCGGGCCTGACATATAGATGGCACCACTAATAAAAAATCTATATGATTTTTATAAAGTACTAACCTTCAAATGGCACATGTCAAATTTTAAGCCCAACCTGATTATTAGTTTACAAATTAGTTATGCTGCGTGTGGTCTTGAACAAGTCGTAGAAACAGCACCCCCACAAGCCCCCCCCCCGTCTCACAAATCATCCAAGTGAGACGGACAAGGCATGCTGGAGAAGCAAGGATGAGTTCATAAGTGACGTTCTCCTGTGGAAGCCAACATATGGACATGCTAATGTGGGCCGCCCACCAAGGACCTTCATTGACCAACTATGCGAGGATGCTGGATGCTGCATAGAGGACCTCCCTGGGACAATGAATGATAGGGAAGGTTGGCGAGAGATTGTCATGGATATCCATGCTAATTGCGCGACATAATGATGACTGTTGCAAATTTTCTAAAGAATGGACCATAAAACTTGGTGAGACTACTATTTTTTCAACGTTAAAATTCATTCCTTTTATGAACACCTTACACCTTCTCTTCTTTAAGGAGGTTTGTATAACTGAGAAGTCTGTTAACCTTGTGTTACACTCATCTCAAAGTTCCTACCATGGGACAGGCATATTGGGCAAGGTTTTTCTCCATTGGAATTTATTCATTGTTTCTGTAGGTTTTGTTGGTCTGCGGTTCTGGCTTGATGCCCAACACTCCCTAAAGGGACTCAGGATTAGCTATGGCAATAGTCATGCTGTACAGAATTATATCTTAACTAGCTCCCTTACAGGGTTAAAGGGCTCCAACTACCCCCCCCCAATTTACTCATAGCTGGGGGGAGGGGAGATATGGATTCATACCTTTCCTGAGAAGGTGCCAAGTAATGTATTGGTTACTGACATGGAAAAAGAATTTAGTGTGTTTGCAAGATGCTTATATTCCCTTTACATGAATGCCTTTGACAGTGTCAAAGAACACTTGCCACCCTCGCAGGCAATCGTGCCGGGTGGTTGCCGTGATAGAATAAACAGCTCAGTTCCGGAGAGGGGGGGCTTCCCTCCAGGCAGCACCTCCTCCTTCGCCTAAATGGAGTAAGGGCTGAGTTTATTGCACACCATCTGAGGTGTCCATCAAAGGGAATACCGATGGGACTGAGCAATTCCACCCCACCCTCCTAGGCTTGTCGCCTGAGGGCCACCCCACATTATGCTGATTTTTTATGATATTTTGGCTCCATGGGGAGCTAAATAAATCGCATGCCATAAAGCATTTTAAATATTCTTCTCTCTAAGAATGTTTTATTTTCAATACCCCTATGATCCCCTTATGCTAACTCATTTACATACAGGGTTGGGCAGAATTAAGGGTGCAATGATTCACCAGGTGTATCATTTTTTAAATATTTTTTTATATGCTGATATATAACATTTCCTTATGAGCATGGTGTAATGATTGGCAAGTTAGATTAGCAAACCTTTGTTAGTGAGTTCGATTCTCACTGGGTGCCACAACTAAGCTAAGCTTAGTAAATAAGTATATAACATTTCCTTAATAACATTATTCATGATTCTTGTATTTTTCTTCTAAAGGAAGACAAATTTTCATAAATGTTGTAAAACTGTTTTAAAGTTTTATTTACTATTATATACTGATCACTGTAGTAGTAGTAGTAGTAGTAGAGTGATTTATAATAAAACATTTAATATATTTTGGAAACACCCTTTTAAACTTTAGAGACGCATTAGTCTGGCATTTCATTAAAGAAATCTTGTATCACAATACGTATAAAGTGTGCGGAGTGACCTATTGTTAGTATCAGCCAAACAACGAGGGAATCTATCCCCTTTTTGCTAGTTCTGGGAGATTGTTTTGCTGAGGTGGTGCGGCACGCCTACCGTCAGCTTCCAGATGCTATACCATACAGATCAGATTACGAAGCAGTGATACTCGTACTCTGAGTTAGCAGGGACCGGTATCAAACCCGGAACCTTGCGATTCCTTTAGCAAATGCTCAAGTCAAGCTGCCCCCCCCCCATCATGATATTGTATTCTGAAAAAATGATTTTTTTTTTTCAGTCATAGGCAGAAATAATAAGACAGTTGATAATTTTATTGTTATTGACCGGCTTATTTCTTGTACCCCCTTCCTTCCTGTATTTCTCTTTAATAAAATATTTCCATCACATTTTTGTTTTTTAAATTCTTAGGAATCCTTTTAAAGAATTCAGATTGACGGAGAACGAGAAAAGAAAAAGAGCAAGACATTGTCTTGCCTGCCAGGATCGAACCCGCGTGCAAAAACAAATGCGACTTAGGCACTGGACGGATGTGAGGTTCGATTAATGTGCCCAGATGTTTGGGTAATATGCCCATAAATAACCAAAGCGAGTCAAGCGTTGGGTGACAAGCAGAGAAGCATTCGGTTGGCTTACATGAGACGGCAGTCAGAAAAGATTATTTTGATGACGTATTTTAAGCTGCTGGTCGAAGACAAAGACTGTGTTGACCAAAAGAAAGTTTGGCCTGAGAGAAGACAGTGAACTTGCTTCTCTTTGCCCCCCGCCCCCTCAGCAGGAACTTGTTGACTCGAATATCTATTCCCCCCTCCTATTTTTTACCCCTTCTATAATTAACTAATTCTTTTCTAATAAAAATCAAATGAATTTACTTAATTCAACATGTAAAAAGTAAGTAAAGTCGACGGGGCGGCCTGAAGTCGCGAGGGAGTCTATCCCCTTTTCAATAGCGCTAGACCAAGGAGATTGTTTTAGCAGCTGAGGTGGAGCGCCACACCTACCATCAGCTCCTTACTTTACCACACAGATCCCTGTGCTACTCAAACGCTGAGTTGGCGAGGACCTGGTATCGAACTAGGAACCTTGTGGTTTCTAGCCGAATGCTCTACCGACTGAGCTAACCCGGCCCATTAATTCAACACGTAGATGCCATTTACTTATAGAAATTTGACCTTGTAACTGTTTTCTTTTCTTCACTTGAAATTGAAATGTTTTGTATTTTTTTTGTTCAGTTTCTTTTACTAATGACTTTATTATTTACTGATTTACTCTGACTATTATCCTCATCTTGGTTGTTATTATATTCACAGCGTTTCGAATATTGTACTCTCCAGCCTTCCTGCCCATTTAACTGTGCTTAGAATAAGCTGACTGTATCCTCTGAGAATTATAGACGTACAATGAATACAATTCCCTAACATAGGCATAATATAACACTTAGTGGGTTGTCATGCCATTAAATTCAATCAATCAATCTCCATCCTTTTTGTGTCTGTCATAGTAATTTTGACCTGAACCGTTCATTCAGTCCTCAGAGTAAATTGTTCTTATTCCATTGTTTATGCTTTATCTATTGCCTGTGTCTATAGTTCCATAGTTTTTTTGTCAGTGGTTGTATCAAAAATAAATAAATGAATAATTCACTGCATTTACATTTTTCCTAAATCTTTTCCTGATGTACTAAATACTTTGACATGGAAGAATAACCTTATTTCCGTACTTTTTTTTTCTTTTTCTTCTTTTTTCTTTTTTTTTCTTTCTTCTTTTTTCTTTCTTTTTTTTTTTCTTTCTTTTTCTTTTTTCTTTTTCTTTTCTTTCTTATTTTTTTCTTTTTTTTTTTTTTCTTTCTTTTTTTTTTCTTTTTTTTTTTTTTTTTTTTTTTTTTTCTTTTTTTTTTCTTTTTTTTTTTCTTATTTTTTCTTTTTTTCTTTTTTTTTCTTTTTCTTTTTTCTTTTTTCTTCTTCTCTTTTTTCTTTTTTCTTTTCTTTTCTTTTCTTTTTCTTCTCTTTTTTTTTCTTTTTTTTCTTTTTTTTAAGCATATCATCTTCATTTTTGTTGTTTTTATCACATTTTTGTTTCCTTCTGAAATATTCAACCTTCCTCAGATGTATTGCACCTGGAATCTTCAGAAAGTTACTCAGTACTTTTTCTTAATTGTTAATCTTCTCAACACAAACACCTGTTTGTTGTTGAGCTTTACTAGTCAAACTATCTATTATTATTTCTACTCTTGTCTGCTGCTTGGATGACATTATTCCATATTTCTCTGGAGAGTTTTGAACATCAAATAATTTTAAAAAAATTGTTTCTTTGTTCTATTTTCTGTTAGCCTCATGTTCATGATGAGGAGATGCAAAAAAAAAAAAAAGAAAAAAAAGAAATGTACCTATGACTTCAAAATGTACTCAATGACTTCTAAAGATTTGACATGAATCTGAGAATGTTAAAGAGAAGAAATAGAAGCCGAAATGTGTTAAGCAAAGATAAGTTTGAAAAATATGAAGCCTAATGAAAGATAATTCTGAAAAGACCTGGAGGTCTGTAAACATTTTGTCATCTCGGGTTCCTGCCCTTATTTACGCTATGTTTTTCCTTGACGGTGACAGTTGATAACAAGATGACACACAATCAATTCAGAATAGGATGACCATTTTTATCATATGGGTGCTAGAAGGCAGTGGCTGAGGGTCTTCATGTCCTGGGAAGGATGTTAAACTCTATCTGTGAGGTTCCAGTTCTGGAGATTTGGGGAATGTGGAGCACAACTTCATCACCATTGCTCCCTTGTCCACTCTGGCCCTGAGTGGTAGTACCTGTTAAGGTCCCATCTATGGGTTAAATAGAAAAATGTGTTAATAGAAAAATTGAGTATCCATTAAGAATGAATTTATTTCAAAACTTTGTTGGCATTAAATGACCCACTGAGGTTGATATGCCATAAAACAAACCAAGCCAAGCAAGCAGAATGGGATGAATTGTGCTTAGCTCCATTCGGCAAAATTTTTCTCTCAAAAAAATATTTGTACACATACAAATTTTTAATTTGTTGTATTTCCAACTAATGAATGAACATACTTTTCATATAATTAGTGGCCTAATATCAGTATCAGCCATACAGCGAGGGAGTCCATCCCCTTTTTACTAGTGCTAGACCAAGGAGATTATTTGGCAACTGATGTGGAGCGCCACACCTACCATCAGCTCCTCACTTTACAGCACAGATCCCTGTGCTACTCATATGCTGAGTTGGCGAGGGCCAGTATTGAACCAGTAACCTTGTGGTTTATAACCAAACGCTCTACCGACTGAGCAACATCTCTCGGGGCGACC
>CM042137.1:112430354-112520700 GCA_023376005.1 Doryteuthis pealeii | reverse complement strand
AAAGAGAGAGAGTTCAGTCTCGGGAAGAAGAAAAAAAATTTGGAAAAAATGGCATTTTAGAAAAAATAAATATACATACATAAAAATGAAGGGAGGCGGAGGATGTGGTAGGTGAGGATAGTGTAGTAGGAGCTGCACTACTGGTCATGTCGTCTTTGTTTGTCCAAGTAATCCATCAACATTGTTTTTTTTTTCTAATTCTGGCAAACATAAACATGACAATGCACAAGAATTTTCAGATTTGAAGATTTCAAAAGACTTGAAATGGTGATATATTCAGTTCCATCAAGCAAAACCAAAGTAAAATATAACTTTAATCTACTTAGATATAAAACTAGATGACTCCTGAACCCATTGTTTGCGCATCTTATTGTAATGGAGATTCTGTAACAGAAACTACATCATTGTTTACATCACAATACCCTCAAGAAATGCACAACTTTATAAATGAGTAGTTAATTTATAATTAATCATTAATACACAGAATAAAACATTATCAAACGATATCTCTATGAAACCCGATTTAGATTTGCCTCAAAACACCCATGTTATTAGTGCGTTAAAATCCTGCAATGTGTCTTATATATCACTAATAAATAAAAGGTTAATTATATATGGTGTGGTTAATTTGCATACTGGTTTTAATAAACCGGGTTTAATAAATAATTATTTGTTATTATTGATCACTAATATTATTGTTTTATTCTGTGAATGATTTTATATAGAAATCAGTTGAAATATAATTAGAATAAGTAATCTTTTTATGTTAGTCTTTCTAATTTGATATATTTATTATATTAAACCTTAAATACTTAATACTGGGGGTCACATATTCTTGCTAGTTAGAATAATGGTCCTTGATGATATTGATACTTCTATTTAGGTAGGAGTGAAGATTTCTCTTTAGAATTTCATAGATTCTCTTTGTTATATCAAAATATGATGATCAAAAGTGATAAGTAGGAACACAGACCCCACTCCCCACAAAATTATCATTACAAATTAGACTGGAAATTGCTTTATTCTCAAAGAGTATTTGAAGTGGATTGAACTAATAAAGACAGTGCAATGATGTACCGTTTTTGCTATGATTAGATGTATACAAATATGATGAGAATTATTACATAAGAGAAAGGAGAGGTGTTTCATATAGATGTATAATTTCTTATCTTTAGCAATTTATGGTTTTATCTTCATTATACAGAGAGAGAGAGAGAGAGGGGGGTAGAATATATGAGAGAGAGAGAGAGAGGGGGGGGGGGGGTAGAATATATGAGAGAGAGAGAGAGAGAGGGGTAGAATATATGAGAGAGAGAGAGGGGGAGAATAATGAGAGAGAGAGAGAGAGAGAGAATATATGAGAGAGAGGGAGAATATATGAGAGAGAGGGAGAATATATGAGAGAAAGAGAGAGGGAATATATGAGAGGGAGAATATATGAGAGAGAGAGAGAGAGAGAGAATATGAGAGAGAGAGAGAGAGAGAATATGAGAGAGAGAGAGAGAGAGAATATGAGAAGAGAGAGAGAGAGAGAGAGAGAGAGAATATGAGAGAGAGAGAGAGAGAGAGAGAGAGAGAGAGATATGAGAGAGAGAGAGAGAGAGAGATATGAGAGAGAGAGAGAAGAGAATATGAGAGAGAGATGTTCATTCAAATCAAGACAAACAGGAATGAAAAAAAAAAAAAAAAAAAAAACGGTGACAATAGTAGGATTAAAAATAATAAACAACTAAAATTTTCTTTTGTTAAGGATTTGAGTGTCTCTTGTGCACACGCATCCATCATCTTATTAGATAGTGTTATTCTAAGATATGGAGGACACTCTGGCCTCAAGGGTATGCCCCATTTTTTTTAAATAAATAAAAAAGATAATTAAATGAAATAAAAGTAATAATTGGCCTTGGAAGACAGGGTAAATTTTCATGCAAGAGGGTTGGGAATTAGTGTCTTTGATGCCAAAAAATACCATTTATTATATTTCCAGGGATTACTGTTATTGTGCATATCATGACTGGAACATTTATATCAGCAATGCATTCGTATTATAGGAAGTATTCTTGATACAGATAATTTGCACAGTTATATGGTTTCAAGGATTCCTACTTAATACAAATAATTTTCAATAGATCTATTTGACCTAGAGATGATACCCTAACAGGTATTACTACTTGCTATGAGTGGACCTGGAAGTAATGGCTACAAAGCGAGGGACTATATACTCCCCAGGGCAATCTTATTTTATAGTTATAAGGGCCGGTTTAGCTCAGTCAGTAGAGTATCTGACTAGGGACCACAAGGTTCCAGGTTCGATACTGGCCATTGCCAACTCAACGTATGAATAGCACAGGGATCTGAGTGAGGAGCTGATGGTAGGTGTGGTGTCCCACCTCGGGTGTCAAAACAATCTCCTTAGTCTAGTGCTAGTGAAAAGGGGATAGGCTCCCTCGCTGTTTGGCTGATACAGACTTTAGGCCACCCTGACGACTTTACATTTTTACTTATTTTATAGTTGAAAATATATATTGTATGTGCAGAGATACTGATAGGTATGTGTCTTGAGTCCCGGATGCACAAAAATCCAAAAGGACACAGTAAAATGATATCCATGCATCCCAGTGTTTTTCTTTTTTATTCCCTCACCATTTCAAGCTAACTGTAAATACATTTCAATAGTTTCTTAGAAATGAATTACACAAGATAGGTTACAAGGTATGAGTTAGCCGGCTTTACTTGTTTCCCCAGTTCATAAATAAAAACCCTACAATCTATTAAGAAACATTAGTTGGGACTCATAAATTTTCCCTGGGACTCATTCAAAAAAATAAGTGCGTCCCAGGACACACTAAATCAAAAAGCTATCAGCATCACTGTATGTGTACAAAATCTTGAGGTCCGTGTCACTCCAGGTCTTACCTATTGTCCCAAATGTAAGAAATAGCATACAGAAATAAGTCAAGCTTCCCCCCGACACCACCAATCTATCCTCTTCCTTCCCTCAGCTAACAAATTATACCACTTAACTCTGTTTAAATTAGCAGGTAACAACTACTTCACAAATTCATCTTTTTGCTCTCACCAAGTACTCAGCTCTACAAGATACGAGTCAGACCAGCATTATCATAAATACTTTCAAAGAGTGAGCATTACTGAAACCTATTCTTCAAATAACAGAAATTTCCATCTCACTCACTCACACACACACACACACACACACACAGAGGAGGTGCGTGGTGTAATGGTTAGAATTGTAGGTAATGGATTCGTTGACCGGGTTCAAATCCTAGACAAAGCTGTTTACATTTCACATAGCTCTAATATCCTTGGGAAAGGTATGCATCCAACTACTCTCCCTCTGATATAGGTAAAATAGTAGGGCAGACTGGGCTCTTTAACCTTGGCTAGGTAACCAGTCTAGGAGAAGGAAAAGTCTGAATTCAAACATGTTACACTCTGCTTAAGAAATTGACCTTGTATCACATCCTGCTCGTACGAAAGGGTTGATGTGTGTGTATATATATATATATGGTATTTGTGGAAAAAGTGACTTACCGGTGAAAATGGTCACAATGGTTAGTTGATGCAAGTTTCACAATGATAAGACAGTGATATAACAAATATAAAGTGCTCAATAAGGATGACACGCAAATTCGTGAAGCGTTCCATATTTTTGGTTATTACTGTGTACCCTTATGATTATATATACACATATACATATACACATATATAGATATATATATATAGATATATACTTCTTTGAAAATATGATTTGTAAAAGGTTTTATATATATATATATATATATCAGCCTAACCAGTTTCTATACACATGTGCTGTGGTTGAAAAAGGAAAAAGTGGATATAACATAACATGCTAAATACTGAGGCGAAATATCAATTGAATTTAGTTGTTGTGTTGTTATATCCACTTTTTCCTCTATTTTCAACCACATTATGTTGGATTTACTCAAATCTTCATTCCTCACAGATGTGCTCTAACTCGTCTCCTCATCTTGGTTGTTATAGTCAAATTTCAGCCGTTATGTCTTAAGGTGTCTAATAATTAGTAACCTTCTGGAATTCCAAACCCAACAGAATTAACCAATACAAAATATTCACTAAGCATAGACAGTGGAATTAGGATCATCTCCCCCCCAACCCCCGCACCCCGGTTTGAATGTTGGGATCAGTCTGATATTTCTAGACTGTTATCTATGAAAGACACCTCAAGAAAGCTGGGGGGGGGGGCAATATAGCCTAAAATGTTATTACTAGATGAGATCACTAGTCCAAATATCTCTGAGTAGGATGATAATTATCACTTAATAAGGCTAAAGGGTACAACACCAGAAACATTGGGACTATTTTAGCAACAAAGTTGAAGATAATAGTCTGATTTACACCAGTGAATAATCATAATTCTTTATCTCAGAAATCCAGAACACCCAGTTGGATTATTCTTGGGTATAAGCCAAACAATTTCCGGTTAAATCGAACTTAACGGACCTAAATATCACCATCATATGTCAACCCACCAAAAGAAAAAAAAATACCAAAAAATTAGGGAATTAACCGAATTTAATGAAATTTTCAGTGTGATAAATTATTAATGAATAAAAAATATAATGCACCAGTTATTTTATTTAAAAGCTTTTACCCCATCTATGGGTTAAATAGAAAAACATAAGCTGATAAACAAAATTGTATTATGCATTAAGAATGAATTTATTTCACAACTCTGTCGGCATTAAATGATCCACTGAGGTTGATATGCCGTAAAACAAACCAAACAAAACAAAAACAAAAAAGCTTTTACATTTTTTCAGGTCTGTGAACTTTGAACCACATATCTTTGAGGCGTAACACAGATTCTCAAAGATACATGGTTCAAAGTTAACTGACCTGAAAAAATGTAAAGTTTTTAAATAAAATAACTGGTGCATTATATCTTTTATTCCTTAATATATTAACACTGAAAACTTCTTTAAATTCGATTAAATCCCTTTTTTTTTTTTCTTCTTTGGGGGTGACATATAATGGTGAAATTTAGGTCTGTTGAATTCAATTTAACCCAATTTCCTGTCTGATATAAATATACATTGCATTCTGGGAAAATTAACAAAAAACAAAAAAAAAAACAAATGCAAACCATTTAATGTGGCATTTTCTACATGGAAAAGGACATTTTGTCAATGTTGGATTCACTATTTAGATTTGCCAATTTGAAACTATGAGAACAGTCTCCCAACTGCCAAAGTCCCCTGACCAAGTCTTTCCACCTACAACAATTTCACAGCAGTCCCCCACCAAAGCTCACATGTCTGTGTTCTCGTTAGCAAGATCAAAACGCAACTGCCCTGACCAAGATCCTACATCCAGGCCAATCGCTGCCATCGCAATATAGATATTTGCATACACACCAACAAGGTAATCTGACTTAGAGCTATGACTCACAATCAGAGGGTTGCGAGTTCAATCTCTGTAGTCGTCTGCTACACTCCTCCCAATCCCATATCTAATTTTGCATGCCAGACATGTTTGTGCTCGCTTTGAGCTCCCACGTAAGTAATTTCTCTTGCTACAGAAACTTTGCCCTTTCTGAATTTAATGCTGAACTGGATTATATAATCTTTATTGACTCAGGACGTGATACCAATTATTTGTTTGGTTTATTAGTTTAATGGCATATAAACCTTCATAGTTTATTTAATGTTGAAGGTTTTGATTTGTTTTGTTTTGTTTTACGGCATATCAACCTCAGTGGGTCATTTAATGCCGATAAAGTTTTGAAATAAATCAATTCTTAATGGATAATATAATTTTTTTTATAAATACATTTTTCTATTTAACCCATAGATGGGACCCTAACAGGTACTACCACTCCGGGTCAGAGTGGACCAGGGAGCAACGGTGATGAAGGGGTGCTCCACATTTCCCAAACCTCCAGAACTGGAACCTCACCATCAGATATTAATGTTAAAGTCAATGTAAAAGAACAGTAGTGGTACTATTTAACACTTAACTGGGCCAATCATCTGTGAGTTAACTGTAACTGAATATTTTTCATATCTTTATTAGCATTTAATATGACCCCCCCCCCCGCCGTCCCTAAATAAAATAAAAAAACCTCCAAAATAACCAAATTTATATGAATTAATTTTTTTTTTTAATTCAGTAGCAAAAGATAGGAACAGAATTTTTGCAACCATTTGGACAATAAAGAGTTAAAGCAATTTTTAACAATGAAAATTACATTTTAATTTAATTTGAAGATAAGTAAAAAAAAATTCAAGTGCAGAATAAGGAGAAAAAGATAAATAAAATAAAGCATTAAAAATTTACTTTAAAAAAAAAAAAAAATTCTATTAAAAATGTTAAAGGTTAAAGCTAAAATTTCAAGATAAAATAACACAGACAAAATAAATCACCTTTTGTGTTCAAAAGTAAAACACCCATACTAAGTAAAATAAATAAATAAATAAATAAAATAAAAATAAAATAAAATAAATAAAAAGACCCAAATAAATAAACAAAAACCAAAATTACTGATAACAACTTTGAGATTTGAAAACAATGCTTCCTTTGTTTTTATTATTAAATGACAATAAAACAATAGGAATCTAATTACAAGACTAATTTACTCACCAAGTGTTCTTAGACGTTCATAGGATTTATTTTCACTATGATAACATTTTATTAGTTTTTGACTAGATTGCTACTTCACCTCTGTCCCATAAGAGTTATTACATATGCATATATATATTTTATACATTAAATGTAACGGACCATATTACCTTTAGGCACCCCTTTTAGATCTCGATTAAGAAAGGACGTTTTTCATTTACACTGTCAATATCCGGTTGTGGGATAGGGTTAGGGTTTAGTTTTATCATTTTTTTTAAATCTAAAAATCGTTTGTTAAAACAACCGGATATTGACGGTGTAAATGAAAAACATATCCTTTCTTAATAGAGATCAAAAAGGGGTGTCTAAAGGTCATATAGTCCAATGTAACAACTATTATGGGACAGAAGTAGACATTTTGTTAGTATATCTTTTTAATCTCAACATTCTTATCAGATTTCTTTATTTGCTTATCAAATTAAACTGAAGGGATTCACAAAAACTCATGTTATACAATAATACTTTATCATTTAAACCTACCAAAGATGTTATGGGCCTGGGTACAAAAGCTTTCTACAGTTTTCATTTTATTTCAAACTAAATACATTGTTTTGTTTTCGTTTATGGCATACAGAGATGCTGATTGGTACCTGTCCTGCATCACAGACGAATAAAAATCTAAAAGGACACAGAAAAATCATTTGTCCCAGTGTTTTTTTTTTTCTTCCCCCACCATTGTAAATATATTTCAATATTTTCTTAGAAACGAATTACACTATATGGGGTACAAGGTAAGAGTTAGACAGCTTTAGTTGTTCATAAATAAAAACTTAAATAATTTATTAAGAAACTTTACTTAGGACCCATTCAAATCAAATACATGCATCCCAGGATGCACTAAATTAAAAAGGACCCATCAAATTTCCTGGGGACTCATTCAAATCAAATACATGCGTCCCAGGATGCACTAAATTAAAAAGGACCCATCAAATTTCCTGGGGACTCATTCAAATCAAATACATGCATCCCAGGATGCACTAAATTAAAAAGCTATCAGCATCATTGGGCATATCAACCATGGTGGGTCATTTAATGCCGACAGTTTTGAAATAAATTCATTTTTGATTTACTTTTATATAAACATGGATTGCTCAGCCACCAAGATTCCGTCCTTAAGCATCAAGGGTTGCCACCCACAGCCAAAAGGTGGTCCCATTGGGGGGGGGGAGTGTCATACCCCTCTGCAGAGGTGCAATCGGTTTATTCTAAAGCCCCAGCCAACAGGGCTTAAATACATGGCCCAACTGGGTGGGAAAGGTGATCCACTGGGAATTGAACAAGAGACTGAAATTTCGCCATACTGACAAATGGCATATGCACAAAGCAGAATCTGTCCTTGAAAATAAAATACACAAGATTCTCTGGGACTGAAATATCAAAAAGATAATCCAATTCTGGCCAGAAGACTTGTAGAAGAACAGTAGTGGTACTATTTAATCCATAGCTGCTAACATAAGGGTAATTCCATGTCAAATCATCAAGAAAAAGGTTAAATTGTCACCCACTCCCTTCAATTTTTCTGAAAATTTTTCCAGGTGTGGACTATGTTAACACTAGTCAATTTGAGCTTCCAATTCCAAAAATTGGCAGAGTTATGTTGATTTTCAGCTTTTTGGGGATTGTCTAACTTTAACATAATCCACACTTGGATAAAATTTAAGAAAAATTGAAGGGGTGGGTGACATTGCCTGGATGATTTGACATGGAATTATCCATAGGAGGTTTATACCTTTCTCAAGGGTATTAGGCCAAAAGTGAATGCAATAGCCTGACTAGAGTTTAAACTTGCTTACTGTTGCATGAAGATGTTGCTGGTTGGAATATTGTGTAGGAAAGATAAAGAGAAGGTTGGATAAAAAATAAATTTGAAATAAATCATTGAATATTAACAACTCATCTCAAATCTCATCAGAAAAGAAAGTAAAATAAGCCATTGTAAAATTGTCACTTTAATATCCTGCAAAAGAGAGAAATCTTAAAGAGGTAATAAAAACCAAAGTATTACTTTTTTTATTATCAATCATATAGACATCTTGATATTTAAGGATTTATGACTTCAATAAAACCAAAATATACATTCCACTTTATTATATATATATATATATATATATATATATATATGTGTGTGTGCTTTTGATTTATAATGTGAAGGTATGTGAAATATATGCCCAAAGCATCTTCTGAGGTCAAATTTAAATTGGCTATCTTAATAGTTTTTTTTTTTTCATTTTTTTTTTTTACTAATAACAACTACTACTAGTAATAATAACTAAAGTCAGCAAATTAAGTTCAAATTTTGCCCTTCACTTCTCCCTATCATGCATCTACTTTTCTAACAAAGTATGTCATGATGGTTTATAGTGAAGAAAGTTGGTGAATAAACACTAGGGAAAATTTTTCTCATTATCACCAGACCGGCTGAGGCAGTGAAAAAAAGCTCTTGCTTTCATATTCAACCTTGACAGGAACCAATAGAGAGAAGAGGAATCTTAATGATCATCATGCCATGCCAGCAGCGCAGATATCCATTATTAATTGACTCCAGGAGGTCCTCTGCACAGCATGCAGTATCCTCATAGAGTAAGTCTTTGCCGGGCAACATGCACTAGCATGTCCATGTACTGGTTTCGACAGAAAGACGTCCCTTACGAGTTCATCCTTACTTCTCCAGCAGTATCAGAGACTTACCATTTAATGAGAAGATGGCACCATCTTGATTAAAACACAGGAACCCTGTTTTATCTGAGTTTACATAAAGAGATGGGCCAGTTAGCTCAGTCGGTAGAGCGTTTGGTTATAAACCACAAGGTTACTGGTTCAATACTGGCCCTCGCCAACTCAGCATATGAGTAGCACAGGGATCTGTGCTGTAAAGTGAGGAGCTGATGGTAGGTGTGGCGCTCCACATCAGTTGCCAAAATAATCTCCTTGGTCTAGCACTAGTAAAAAGGGGATGGACTCCCTCGCTGTATGGCTGATACTGATATTAGGCCACTAATTAATTATATGAAAAGTATGTTCATTCATTAGTTGGAAATACAACAAATTAAAAATTTGTATGTGTACAAATATTTTTTTGAGAGAAAAATTTGCCGAATGGAGCTAAGCACAATTCATCCCATTCTGCTTGGCTTGGCTTGGTTTGTTTTATGGCATATCAACCTCAGTGGGTCATTTAATGCCAACAAAGTTTTTGAAATAAATTCATTCTTAATGGATACTCAATTTTTCTATTAACACATTTTTCTATTTAACCCATAGATGGGACCTTAACAGGTACTACCACTCAGGGCCAGAGTGGACAAGGGGCAATGGTGATGAAGTTGTGCTCCACATTCCCCAAATCTCCAGAACTGGAACCTCACAGATAGAGTTTAACATCCTTCCCAGGACATGAAGACCCTCAGCCACTGCCTTCTAGCACCCATATGATAAAATGGTCATCCTATTCTGAATTGATTGTGTGTCATCTTGTTATCAACTGTCACCGTCAAGGAAAAACATAGCGTAAATAAGGGCAGGAACCCGAGATGACAAAATGTTTACAGACCTCCAGGTCTTTTCAGAATTATCTTTCATTAGGCTTCATATTTTTCAAACTTATCTTTGCTTAACACATTTCGGCTTCTATTTCTTCTCTTTAACATTCTCAGATTCATGTCAAATCTTTAGAAGTCATTGAGTACATTTTGAAGTCATAGGGTACATTTTCTTTTTTTTCTTTTTTAAATTTTCTTTTTTTTTTTTTGCATCTCCTCATCATGAACATGAGGCTAACAGAAAATAGAACAAAGAAACAATTTTTTTTAAAATTATTTGATGTTCAAAACTCTCCAGAGAAATATGGAATAATGTCATCCAAGCAGCAGACAAGAGTAGAAATAATAATAGATAGTTTGACTAGTAAAGCTCAACAACAAACAGGTGTTTGTGTTGAGAAGATTAACAATTAAGAAAAAAGTACTGAGTAACTTTCTGAAGATTCCAGGTGCAATACATCTGAGGAAGGTTGAATATTTCAGAAGGAAACAAAAATGTGATAAAAAACAACAAAAATGAAGATGATATGCTTAAAAAGAAAAGAAAAAAAGAAAAACAAAGAGAAGAAAAGAAAAAGAAAAGGAAAAAAAAAGAAACAAGAGAAGAAAAAAAAAAAAGAAAAAGAAAAAAAAATAAGAAAAAAAAAAGAAAAAAAAAGAAAAAAATAAGAAAAAAAAAAGAAAAAAAAAGAAAAAAATAAGAAAAAGAGAAAAGAAAAGAAAAAATAAGAAGAAAGAAAAGAAAAAAAGAAAAAAGAAAAAAAAAAGAAAAAAGAAAAAGAAAAGAAGAAAAGAAAAAAAAAAGAAAAAGAAGAAAAAGAAAAAAAAAGTACGGAAATAAGGTTATTCATGTCAAAGTATTTAGTACATCAGGGAAAAGATTTAGGAAAATGTAAATGCAGTGAATTATTCATTTATTTATTTTTGATACAACCACTGACAAAAAAACTATGGAACTATAGACACAGGCAATAGATAAAGCATAAACAATGGAATAAGAACAATTTACTCTGAGGACTGAATGAACGGTTCAGGTCAAAATTACTATGACAGACACAAAAAGGATGGAGATTGATTGATTGAATTTAATGGCATGACAACCCCACTAAGTGTTATATTATGCCTATGTTAGGGAATTGTATTCATTGTACGTCTATAATTCTCAGAGGATACAGTCAGCTTATTCTAAGCACAGTTAATGGGCAGGAGGCTGGAGAGTACAATATTCGAAACGCTGTGAATATAATAACAACCAAGATGAGGATAATAGTCAGAGTAAATCAGTAAATAATAAAGTCATTAGTAAAAGAAACTGAACAAAAATACAAAAACATTTCAATTTCAAGTGAAGAAAAGAAAACAGTTACAAGGTCAAATTTCTATAAGTAAATGGCATCTACGTGTTGAATTAATGGGCCGGGTTAGCTCAGTCGGTAGAGCATTCGGCTAGAAACCACAAGGTTCCTAGTTCGATACCAGGTCCTCGCCAACTCAGCGTTTGAGTAGCACAGGGATCTGTGTGGTAAAGTAAGGAGCTGATGGTAGGTGTGGCGCTCCACCTCAGCTGCTAAAACAATCTCCTTGGTCTAGCGCTATTGAAAAGGGGATAGACTCCCTCGCGACTTCAGGCCGCCCCGTCGACTTTACTTACTTTTTACATGTTGAATTAAGTAAATTCATTTGATTTTATTAGAAAAGAATTAGTTAATTATAGAAGGGGTAAAAAATAGGAGGGGGGAATAGATATTCGAGTCAACAAGTTCCTGCTGAGGGGGCGGGGGGGGCAAAGAGAAGCAAGTTCACTGTCTTCTCTCAGGCCAAACTTTCTTTTGGTCAACACAGTCTTTGTCTTCGACCAGCAGCTTAAAAATACGTCATCAAAATAATCTTTTCTGACTGCCGTCTCATGTAAGCCAACCGAATGCTTCTCTGCTTGTCACCCAACGCTTGACTCGCTTTGGTTATTTATGGGCATATTACCCAAACATCTGGCACATTTAATCGAACCTCACATCCGTCCAGTGCCTAAGTCGCATTTGTTTTTGCACGCGGGTTCGATCCTGGCAGGCAAGACAATGTCTTGCTCTTTTTCTTTTTCTGTTCTCCGTCAATCTGAATTCTTTAAAAGGATTCCTAAGAATTTAAAAAACAAAAATGTGATGGAAATATTTTATTAAAGAGAAATACAGGAAGGAAGGGGTACAAGAAATAAGCCGGTCAATAACAATAAAAAATTATCAACTGTCTTATTATTTCTGCCTATGACTGAAAAAAAAAAAAATCATTTTTTCAAGATACATATCATGATGGGGGGGGGGGGCAGCTTGACTTGAGCATTTGCTAAGGAATCGCAAGGTTCCGGGTTTGATACCGGTCCCTGCTAACTCAGAGTACGAGTATCACTGCTTCGTAATCTGATCTGTATGGTATAGCATCTGGAAGCTGACGGTAGGCGTGCCGCACCACCTCAGCAAAACAATCTCCCAGAACTAGCAAAAAGGGGATAGATTCCCTCGTTGTTTGGCTGATACTAACAATAGGTCACTCCGCACACTTTATACGTATTGTGATACAAGATTTCTTTAATGAAATGCCAGACTAATGCGTCTCTAAAGTTTAAAAGGGTGTTTCCAAAATATATTAAATGTTTTATTATAAATCACTCTACTACTACTACTACTACTACAGTGATCAGTATATAATAGTAAATAAACTTTAAAACAGTTTTACAAGCATTTATATATTTTGGAAACACCTTTTAACTTAGAGACGCATTAGTCTGGCATTTTCATTAAAGAAATCTTGTATCACAATACGTATAAAGTGTGCGGAGTGACTATTGTTAGTATCAGCCAAACAACGAGGGAATCTATCCCCTTTTTGCTAGTTCTGGGAGATTTGTTTTGCTGAGGTGGTGCGGCACGCCTACCGTCAGCTTCCAGATGCTATACCATACAGATCAGATTACGAAGCAGTGATACTCGTACTCTGAGTTAGCAGGGACCGGGTATCACCGGAACCTTGCGATTCCTTAGCAAATGCTCAAGTCAAGCTGCCCCCCCCCCCATCATGATATATTGTATTCTGAAAAAATGATTTTTTTTTTTTTCAGTCATAGGCAGAAATAATAAGACAGTAGATAATTTTATTATTATTGACCGGCTTATTTCTTGTACCCCCTTCCTTCCTGTATTTCTCTTTAATAAAATATTTCCATCACATTTTTGTTTTTTAAATTCTTAGGAATCCTTTTAAAGAATTCAGATTGACGGAGAACGAGAAAAGAAAAAGAGCAAGACATTGTCTTGCCTGCCGGGATCGAACCCGCGTGCAAAAACAAATGTGACTTAGGCACTGGACAGATGTGAGGTTCAACTAATGTGCCCAGATGTTTGGGTAATATGCCCATAAATAACCAAAGCGAGTCAAGCGTTGGGTGACAAGCAGAGAAGCATTCGGTTGGCTTACATGAGACGGCAGTCAGAAAAGATTATTTTGATGACGTATTTTAAGCTGCTGGTCGAAGACAAAGACTGTGTTGACCAAAAGAAAGTTTGGCCTGAGAGAAGACAGTGAACTTGCTTCTCTTTGCCCCCGCCCCTCAGCAGGAACTTTGTTGACTCGAATATCTATTCCCCCCTCCTATTTTTTACCCCTTCTATAATTAACTAATTCTTTTCTAATAAAAATTCAAATGAATTTACTTAATTCAACATGTAAAAAGTAAGTAAAGTCGACGGGGGCGGCCTAAAGTCGCGAGGGAGTCTATCCCCTTTTCAATAGCGCTAGACCAAGGAGATTGTTTTAGCAGCTGAGGTGGAGCGCCACACCTACCATCAGCTCCTTACTTTACCACACAGATCCCTGTGCTACTCAAACGCTGAGTTGGCGAGGACCTGGTATCGAACTAGGAACCTTGTGGTTTCTAGCCGAATGCTCTACCGACTGAGCTAACCCGGCCCATTAATTCAACACGTAGATGCCATTTACTTATAGAAATTTGACCTTGTAACTGTTTTTCTTTCTTCACTTGAAATTGAAATGTTTTGTATTTTTTTTGTTCAGTTTCTTTTACTAATGACTTTATTATTTACTGATTTACTCTGACTATTATCCTCATCTTGGTTGTTATTATATTCACAGCGTTTCGAATATTGTACTCTCCAGCCTTCCTGCCCATTTAACTGTGCTTAGAATAAGCTGACTGTATCCTCTGAGAATTATAGACGTACAATGAATACAATTCCCTAACATAGGCATAATATAACACTTAGGGGTTGTCATGCCATTAAATTCAATCAATCAATCTCCATCCTTTTTGTGTCTGTCATAGTAAATTTTGACCTGAACCGTTCATTCAGTCCTCAGAGTAAATTGTTCTTATTCCATTGTTTATGCTTTATCTATTGCCTGTGTCTATAGTTCCATAGTTTTTTTGTGTCAGTGGTTGTATCAAAAATAAATAAATGAATAATTCACTGCATTTACATTTTTCCTAAATCTTTTCCTGATGTACTAAAATACTTTGACATGGAAGAATAACCTTATTTCCGTACTTTTTTTTTCTTTTTTCTTCTTTTTTCTTTTTTTTTTCTTTTTCTTTTTTTCTTTTCTTTTTCTTTTTTTCTTTCTTTTTTCTTTTTTTTTTTTTTTCTTTTTTCTTTTTTTTTTCTTTTCTTCTTATTTTTTTTCTCTTCTTTTTTCTTATTTTTTTTTCTTTTTTTTTCTTTTTTTTTCTTATTTTTTTCTTTTTTTTTTCTTTTTTTTTTTCTTTTTTTTTCTTTGTTTTCTTTTCTTTTTTCTTTTTTTCTTTTTTTCTTATTTTTTCTTTTTCTTCTCTTTTTTTTCTTTTTTTCTTTTTCTTTTTTTTTCTTTTTCTTCTCTTTGTTTTTCTTTTTTTCTTTTCTTTTTAAGCATATCATCTTCATTTTTGTTGTTTTTATCACATTTTTGTTTCCTTCTGAAATATTCAACCTTCCTCAGATGTATTGCACCTGGAATCTTCAGAAAGTTACTCAGTACTTTTTTCTTAATTGTTAATCTTCTCAACACAAACACCTGTTTGTTGTTGAGCTTTACTAGTCAAACTATCTATTATTATTTCTACTCTTGTCTGCTGCTTGGATGACATTATTCCATATTTCTCTGGAGAGTTTTGAACATCAAATAATTTTAAAAAAATTGTTTCTTTGTTCTATTTTCTGTTAGCCTCATGTTCATGATGAGGAGATGCAAAAAAAAAAAAGAAAATTTAAAAAGAAAAAAAAGAAAATGTACCCTATGACTTCAAAAATGTACTCAATGACTTCTAAAGATTTGACATGAATCTGAGAATGTTAAAGAGAAGAAATAGAAGCCGAAATGTGTTAAGCAAAGATAAGTTTGAAAAATATGAAGCCTAATGAAAGATAATTCTGAAAAGACCTGGAGGTCTGTAAACATTTTGTCATCTCGGGTTCCTGCCTTATTTACGCTATGTTTTTCCTTGACGGTGACAGTTGATAACAAGATGACACACAATCAATTCAGAATAGGATGACCATTTTTATCATATGGGTGCTAGAAGGCAGTGGCTGAGGGTCTTCATGTCCTGGGAAGGATGTTAAACTCTATCTGTGAGGTTCCAGTTCTGGAGATTTGGGGAATGTGGAGCACCCTTCATCACCATTGCTCCCTTGTCCACTCTGGCCCTGAGTGGTAGTACCTGTTAAGGTCCCATCTATGGGTTAAATAGAAAAATGTGTTAATAGAAAAATTGAGTATCCATAAGAATGAATTTATTTCAAAACTTTGTTGCATTAAATGACCCACTGAGGTTGATATGCCATAAAACAAACCAAGCCAAGCCAAGCAGAATGGGATGAATTGTGCTTAGCTCCATTCGGCAAATTTTTCTCTCAAAAAAATATTTGTACACATACAAATTTTTAATTTGTTGTATTTCCAACTAATGAATGAACATACTTTTCATATAATTAATTTGTGGCCTAATATCAGTATCAGCCATACAGCGAGGGAGTCCATCCCCTTTTTACTAGTGCTAGACCAAGGAGATTATTTTGGCAACTGATGTGGAGCGCCACACCTACCATCAGCTCCTCACTTTACAGCACAGATCCCTGTGCTACTCATATGCTGAGTTGGCGAGGGCCAGTATTGAACCAGTAACCTTGTGGTTTATAACCAAACGCTCTACCGACTGAGCTAACTGGCCCATCTCTTTATGTAAACTCAGATAAAACAGGGTTCCTGTGTTTTAATCAAGATGGTGCCATCTTCTCATTAAATGGTAAGTCTCTGATACTGCTGGAGAAGTAAGGATGAACTCGTAAGGGACGTCTTTCTGTCGAAACCAGTACATGGACATGCTAGTGCATGTTGCCCGGCAAAGACTTACTCTATGAGGATACTGCATGCTGTGCAGAGGACCTCCTGGAGTCAATTAATAATGGATATCTGCGCTGCTGGCATGGCATGATGATCATTAAGATTCCTCTTCTCTCTATTGGTTCCTGTCAAGGTTGAATATGAAGCAAGAGCTTTTTTTCACTGCCTCAGCCGGTCTGGTGATAATGAGAAAAATTTTCCCTAGTGTTTATCACCAACTTCTTCACTATAAACCATCATGACATACTTTGTTAGAAAAGTAGATGCATGATAGGGAGAAGTGAAGGGCAAAATTTGAACTTAATTTGCTGACTTTAGTTATTATTACTAGTAGTAGTTGTTATTAGTAAAAAAAAAAAATTAAAAAAAACTATTAAGATAGCCAATTTAAATTTGACCTCTGAAGATGCTTTGGGCATATATTTCACATACCTTCACATTATAAATCAAAAAGCACACACACACATATATATATATATATATATATATATATATATATATAATAAAGTGGAATGTATATTTTGGTTTTATTGAAGTCATAAATCCTTAAATATCAAGATGTCTATATGATTGATAATAAAAAAAGTAATACTTTGGTTTTTATTAAGATTTCTCTCTTTTGCAGGATATTAAAGTGACAATTTTACAATGGCTTATTTTACTTTCTTTTCTGATGAGATTTGAGATGAGTTGTTAATATTCAATGATTTATTTCAAATTTATTTTTTATCCAAACTTGTCTTTATCTTTCCTACACAATATTCCAACCAGCAACATCTTCATGCAACAGTAAGCAAGTTTAAACTCTAGTCAGGCTATTGCATTCACTTTTAGCCTAATACCCTTGAGAAAGGTATAATAAACCTCCTATGGATAATTCCATGTCAAATCATCCAGGCAATGTCACCCACCCACTTCAATTTTTCTTAAATTTTATCCAAGTGTGGATTATGATAAAGTTAGACAATCCCCAAAAAGCTGAAAATCAACATAACTCCGCCAATTTTTGGAATTGGAAGCTCAAATTTTATATATTTTTTATATTTTTTTAAAATAAAATTTATTTCATTTTTAACACAGAACACGCATTTTTTAAAATTCCAGCATTGAATAATAGCGTTTTGTTTGTACCCTTTCTTCTAACGGTTATATCCCGTCTTTCTCTCATATGTTGCTCTTGATGATGACCGATCTTTGAAGCGGTCGAAACAGATTTCTGTCAGCAATTATAAACATTTTCAAAATGTTAAATCATATAATATTATATATATATATATATAATATATATGGAGAGAGAGAGATAAAAATCGACAAAAAAAAAACAACAAACTCCGCCAATTTTTGGAATTGGAAGCTCAAATTGACTAGTGTTAACATAGTCCACACCTGGAAACATTTTCAGAAAAATTGAAGGGAGTGGGTGACAATTTAACCTTTTTCTTGATGATTTGACATGGAATTACCCTTATGTTAGCAGCTATGGATTAAATAGTACCACTACTGTTCTTCTACAAGTCTTCTGGCCAGAATTGGATTATCTTTTTGGTATTTCAGTCCGAGAGAATCTTGTGTATTTTATTTTCAAGGACAGATTCTGCTTTTGTGCATATGCCATTTGTCAGTATGGTGAAATTTCAGTCCGTTCATTCCCAGTGGATCACCTTTCCACCAGTTGGGCCATGTATTTAAGCCCTGTTGGCTGGGGCTTTAGAATAAACTGATTGCACCTCTGCAGAGGGGTATGACCCCCCCCCCCCAATGGGACCACCTTTTGGCTGTGGGTGGCAACCCTTGATGCTTAAGGACGGAATCTTGGTGGCTGAGCAATCCATGTTTATATAAAAAGTAAATCAAAAATGAATTTATTTCAAAACTGTCGGCATTAAATGACCACCAAGGTTGATATGCCCAATGATGCTGATAGCTTTTTAATTTAGTGCATCCTGGGATGCATGTATTTGATTTGAATGAGTCCCCAGGAAATTTGATGGGTCCTTTTTAATTTAGTGCATCCTGGGACGCATGTATTTGATTGAATGAGTCCCCAGGAAATTTGATGGGTCCTTTTTAATTTAGTGCATCCTGGGATGCATGTATTTGATTTGAATGGGTCCTAAGTAAAGTTTCTTAATAAATTATTTAAGTTTTTATTTATGAACAACTAAAGCTGTCTAACTCTTACCTTGTACCCCATATAGTGTAATTCGTTTCTAAGAAAATATTGAAATATATTTACAATGGTGGGGGAAGAAAAAAAAACACTGGGACAAATGATTTTTCTGTGTCCTTTTAGATTTTTATTCGTCTGTGATGCAGGACAGGTACCAATCAGCATCTCTGTATGCCATAAACGAAACAAAACAATGTATTTAGTTTGAAATAAAATGAAAACTGTAGAAAGCTTTTGTACCCAGGCCCATAACATCTTTGGTAGGTTTAAATGATAAAGTATTATTGTATAACATGTGTTTTTGTGAATCCCTTCAGTTTAATTTGATAAGCAAATAAAGAAATCTGATAAGAATGTTGAGATTAAAAAGATATACTAACAAAATGTCTACTTCTGTCCCATAATAGTTGTTACATTGGACTATATGACCTTTAGACACCCCTTTTTGATCTCTATTAAGAAAGGATATGTTTTCATTTACACCGTCAATATCCGGTTGTTTTAACAAACGATTTTTAGATTTTAAAAAAATGATAAAACTAAACCCTAACCCTATCCCACAACCGGATATTGACAGTGTAAATGAAAAACGTCCTTTCTTAATCGAGATCTAAAAGGGGTGCCTAAAGGTAATATGGTCCGTTACATTTAATGTATAAAATATATATATGCATATATAATAACTCTTATGGGACAGAGGTGAAGTAGCAATCTAGTCAAAAACTAATAAAATGTTATCATAGTGAAAATAAATCCTATGAACGTCTAAGAACACTTGTGAGTAAATTAGTCTTGTAATTAGATTCCTATTGTTTTATTGTCATTTAATAATAAAAACAAAGGAAGCATTGTTTTCAAATCTCAAAGTTGTTATCAGTAATTTTTGTTTTTGTTTATTATTTATTTATTTAGGTCTTTTTATTTATTTATTCATTTATTTTATTTTATTTATTTATTTTTTTTACTTAGTATGGGTGTTTTACTTTTGAACACAAAAGGTGATTTATTTTGTCTGTGTTATTTTATCTTGAAATTTTAGCTTTAACCTTTAACATTTTTAATAGAATTTTTTTTTTTTTTAAAGTAAATTTTTAATGCTTTTTATTTTATTTATCTTTTTCTCCTTATTCTGCACTTGAATTTTTTTTACTTATCTTCAAATTAAATTAAAATGTAATTTTCATTGTTAAAAATTGCTTTTAACTCTTTATTGTCCAAACGGTTGCAAAAATTCTGTTCCTATCTTTTGCTACTGAATTAAAAAAAAAAATTAATTCATATAAATTTGGTTATTTTGGAGGTTTTTTTATTTTATTTTAGGGACGGGGTGGGGGGGGGTCATATTAAATGCTAATAAAGATATGAAAAATATTCAGTTACAGTTAACTCACAGATGATTGGCCCAGTTATATGTTAAATAGTACCACTACTGTTCTTTTACATTGACTTTAACATTAATATCTGATGGTGAGGTTCCAGTTCTGGAGGTTTGGGAAATGTGGAGCACCCCTTCATCACCGTTGCTCCCTGGTCCACTCTGACCCGGAGTGGTAGTACCTGTTAGGGTCCCATCTATGGGTTAAATAGAAAAACGTATTTATAAAAAAATTGTATTATCCATTAAGAATTGATTTATTTCAAAACTATATCGGCATTAAATGACCCACTGAGGTTGATATGCCGTAAAACAAAACAAACCAAAACCTTTAACATTAAATAAACTATGAAGGTTTATATGCCATTAAACTAATAAACCAAACAAATAATTGGTATCATGTCCTGAGTCAATAAAGATTATATAATCCAGTTCAGCATTAAATTCAGAAAGGGCAAAGTTTCTGTAGCAAGAGAAATTACTTACGTGGGAGCTCAAAGCGAGCCTGAACATGTCTGGCATGCAAAATTAGATATGGGAGGAGTGTAGCAGACGACTACAGAGATTTAACTCGCAACCCTCTGATTGTGAGTCATGGCTCTAAGTCAGATTACCTTGTTGGTGTGTATGCAAATATCTATATTGCGATGGCAGCGCTGGGTGCGATTGACCTGGATGTGGGATCTTGGGCAGGGCAGTTGTGTTTGATCTTGCTAACGAGAACACAGACATGTGAGCTTTGGTGGGGGACTGCTGTGAAATTGTTGTAGGTGGAAAGACTTGGTTAGGGAACTTTGGCAGTTGGGAGACTGTTCTCATAGTTTCAAATTGGCAAATCTAAATAGTGAATCCAACATTGACAAAATGTCCTTTTCCATGTAGAAAATGCCACATTAAATGGTTTGCATTTGTTTTGTTTCTTTTTTTGTTTTTTAAATAGTAATTATAACATTAAATTTCCCAGAATGCAATGTATATTTATATCAGACAGGAAATTGGGTTAAATTGAATTTAACAGACCTAAATTCCACCATTATATGTCATCCCCAAAGAAGAAAAAAAAAAATAAGGGAATTAATCGAATTTAAAGAAGTTTTCAGTGTTAATATATTAAGGAATAAAAGATATAATGCACCAGTTATTTTATTTAAAAACTTTACATTTTTTCAGGTCAGTTAACTTTGAACCATGTATCTTTGTGAATCTGTGTTACGCCTCAAAGATATGTAGTTCCAAGTTAACTGACCTGAAAAAATGTAAAAGCTTTTAAATAAAATAACTGGTGCATTATATCTTTTATTCATTAATATATCAACACTGAACATTTCATTAAATTCGGTTAATTCCCTGATTTCTGGTATTTTTTTTTCTTTTGGTGGGTTGACATACGATGGTGGTATTTAAGTCCATTAAGTTCGATTTAACCAGAAATTGTTTGGCTTATACCCAAGAATAATCCAACTGGGTGTTCTGGATTTGTGAGATAAGGAATTATGATTATTCACTGGTGTAAATCAGACTATTATCTTCAACTTTGTTGCTAAAATAGTCCCAATGTTTCTGGCGTTGTACCCTTCAGCCTTATTAAGTGATAATTATCATCATACTCAGAGACATTTGGACTAGTGATCTCATCTAATAATAACATTTTAGGCTATATTCCCCCCCCCCAGCTTTCTTGAGGTGTCTTTCATAGATAACAGTCTAGAAATATCAGACTGATCCCAACATTCAAACCGGGTGCGGGGGGTTGGGGGGGAGATGATCCTAATTCCACTGTCTATGCTTAGTGAATATTTTGTATTGGTTAATTCTGTTGGGTTTGGAATTCCCAGAAGGTTACTAATTATTAGACACCTTAAGACATAACGGCTGAAATTTGACTATAACAACCAAGATGAGGAGACGAGTTAGAGCACATCTGTGAGGAATGAAGATTTGAGTAAATCCAACATAATGTGGTTGAAAATAGAGGAAAAAGTGGATATAACAACACAACAACTAAATTCAATTGATATTTCGCCTCAGTATTTAGCGTGTTGTGTTATATCCACTTTTTCCTTTTTCAACCACAGCACATGTGTATAGAAACTGGTTAGGCTGATATATATCTATATATATATATATATATATATACCTTTTACAAATCATATTTTCAAAGAAGTATATATATTATATATATATATATATATATATATATATATATAATGTGTGTATATATAATCATAAGGGTACACAGTAATAACCAAAAATATGGAACGCTTCACGAATTTGCATGTAATCCTTATTGAGCACTTTATATTTGTTATATCACTGTCTTATCATTGTGAAACTTGCATCAACTAACCATTGTGACCATTTTCACCGGTAAGTCACTTTTTCCACAAATACCATATATATATATATATATATATATATATATATACACACACACACATACATACATCAACCCTTCCGTACGAGCAGGATGTGATACAAGGTCAATTTCTTAAGCAGAGTGTAACATGTTTGAATTTAGACTTTTCCTTCTCCTAGACTGGTTACCTAGCCAATGTTAAAGAGCCCAGTTTGCCCTACTATTTTACCCATATTGGAGGGAGAGTAGTTGGATGCATACCTTTCCCAAGGATATTAGAGCTATGTGAAATGTAAACAGCTTTGTCTAGGATTTGAACTCGGGTCGACGAAACCATTACCTACAATTCTAACCATTACACCACACACCTCCTCTGTGTGTGTATGTATATATGTGTGTGTGTGTGTGTGTGTGTGAAAGTGAATGAGATGGAAATTTCTGTTATTTGAAGAATAGGTTTCAGTAATGCTCACTCTTTGAAAGTATTTATGATAATTGCTGGTCTGACTCGTATCTTGTAGAGCTGAGTACTTGGTGAGAGCAAAAAGATGAATTTGTGAAGTAGTTGTTACCTGCTAATTTAAACAGACTTAAGTGGTATAATTTGTTAGCTGAGGGAAGGAAGAGGATAGATTGGTGGTGGGGGGGGGGAAGCTTGACTTATTTCTGTATGCTATTTCTTACATTTGGGACAATAGGTAAGACCTGGAGTGACACGGACCTCAAGATTTTGTACACATACAGTGATGCTGATAGCTTTTTGATTTAGTGTGTCCTGGGACGCACTTATTTGTTTTGAATGAGTCCCAGGGAAAATTTATGAGTCCCAACTAATGTTTCTTAATAGATTGTAGGGTTTTTATTTATGAACTGGGGAAACAAGTAAAGCCGGCTAACTCATACCTTGTAACCTATCTTGTGTAATTCATTTCTAAGAAACTATTGAAATGTATTTACAGTTAGCTTGAAATGGTGAGGGAATAAAAAAGAAAAACACTGGGATGCATGGATATTATTTTACTGTGTCCTTTTAGATTTTTGTGCATCAGGGACTCAGGACACATACCTATCAGTATCTCTGCACATACAATATATATTTCAACTATAAAATAAGTAAAAATGTAAAGTCGTCAGGGTAGCCTAAAGTCTGTATCAGCCAAACAGCGAGGGAGCCTATCCCCTTTTCACTAGCACTAGACCAAGGAGATTGTTTTGATACCTGAGGTGGAGCACCACACCTAACATCAGCTCCTCGCTTTACTGCGCAGATCCCTGTGCTATTCATACGTTGAGTTGGCAAAGGCCGGTATCGAACCTGGAACCTTGTGGTCCCTAGTCAGATGCTCTACTGACTGAGCTAAACCGGCCCTTATAACTATAAAATAAGATAGCTCTGGGGAGTATATAGACTCTCGCTTTGTAGACATTACTTCCAGGTCCACTCATGGCAAGTAGTAATACCTGTTAGGGTATCATCTCTAGGTCAAATAAATCTGTTGAAAATTATTTGTATTAAGTAGGAATCCTTGAAACCATATAACTGTGCAAATTATCTGTATCAAGAATACTTCCTATAATATGAATGCATTGCTAATATAAATGTTCCAGTCATGACATGATATGCACAATAACACTAATCCCTGGAAATATAATAAATGGTATTTTTTGGCATCAAAGACACTAATTCCCAACCCTCTTGCATGAAAATTTACCCTGTCTTCCAAGGCCAATTATTACTTTTATTTCATTTAATTATCTTTTTTATTTATTTAAAAAAAATGGGGCATACCCTTTAGGCCAGAGTGTCCTCCATATCTTAGAAATACACTATCTAATAAGATGATGGATGCGTGTGCACAAGAGACACTCAAATCCTTAACAAAAGAAAATTTTAGTTGTTTATTATTTTTAATCCTACTATTGTCACCGATTTTTTTTTTTTTTTTTTTTTTTTTTTCATTCCTGTTTGTCTTGATTTGAATGAAAATCTCTCTCTCTCTCTCTCTCTCTCTCTCTCTCTCTCTCTATTCTCTCTCTCTCTCTCTCTATTCTCTCTCTCTCTCATATTCTCTCTCTCTCTCTCATATTCTCTCTCTCTCTCTCATATCTCTCTCTCTCATATTCTCTCTCTCTCTCTCTCTCTCATATTTCTCTCTCTCTCTCTCTCATATTCTCTCTCATATTCTCCCTCTCTATCTCTCTAATATTCTCTCTCTGCCACTCTTTCTCTCTGTATAAGGAAGATAAAACCATAAATTGCTAAAGATAAGAAATTATACATCTATATGAAACACCTCTCCTTTCTCTTATGTAATAATTCTCATCATATTTGTATACATCTAATCATAGCAAAAACGGTACATCATTGCACTGTCTTTATTAGTTCAATCCACTTCAAATACTCTTTGAGAATAAAGCAATTTCCAGTCTAATTTGTAATAATAATTTTGTGGGGTAGTGGGGTCTGTGTTCCTACTTATCACTTTTTGATCATCATATTTTGATATAACAAAGAGAAATCTATGAAATTCTAAAGAGACATCTTCACTCCTACCTAAATAGAAGTATCAATATCATCAAGGACCATTATTCTAACTAGCAAGAATATGTGACCCCCAGTATTAAGTATTTAAGTTTTAATATAATAAAATATATCAAATTAGAAAGACTAACATAAAAAGATTACTTATTCTAATTATATTTCAACTGATTTCTATATAAAATCATTCACAGAAAAAACAATAATATTAGTGATCAATAATAACAAATAATTATTTATTAAACCCGGTTTTATTAAAACTAGTATGCAAATTAACCACACCATATATAATGTTAACCTTTTATTTATTAGTGATATATAAGACACATTGCAGGATTTTAAATGCACTAATAACATGGGCTGTTTTGAGGCAAATCTAACTCGGGTTTTCATAGAGATATCGTTGATAAATGTTTATTCTGTGTATTAATTATAAATTAACTACTCATTTATAAAGTTGTGCATTTCTTGAGGGTATTGTGATGTAAACAATGATGTAGTTTCTGTTACAGAATCTCCATTACAATAAGATGCGCAAACAATGGGTTCAGGAGTCATCTTGTTTTATATCTAAGTAGATTAAAGTTTATATTTTACTTTGGTTTTGCTTGATGGAAACTGAATAATATCACCATTTCAAGTCTTTGAAATCTTCAAATCTGAAAATTCTTGTGCATTGTCATGTTTATGTTTGTTTTTTTAATTCTGGCAATGTTGATGGATTACTTGGACAAACAAACGACTGACCGAGAAATAGTGCAGCTCCTACTACAATATCCTCACCTACCACATCCTCCGCCTCCCTCATTTTTATTTATTTATTTATTTTTTTAAAGCCATCATTTTCTTTCTTCCCGAGCTGAACTCTCTCCTTAATAATAACAAGACCTCATTCTTGGTTGACTCATCACTCGAATCACGTTCACCCTGTCATTCATTCATTCACTCCCTTGTTCCTTCGTTCATTCATTCATTCTTTCGTCTGTTCATTCATCCTTTCCAGCTAGAATGCACCCCTCCTCCATCGCTCTCCACTACCACGACGTCTACTCTTGCTCCCCAATGCTGCTGCTGCAGCATTTCTCGTTTTAGTTTCCCTTTTCCTAGATTCCCAACCCATGAACATCTGTCTGCTGTTGCTAGGTTGCGTTAGAAGCTGCATCTTTTGCATGTCATCCACTGCAGCATTCATCAATGGAAAGTGAAAGAAAAAGGAGAGAGAGAGAGAAATATCTGGTGTGTAGCAGAAAGGTTCTTGTTTGGGCAGGAGTTTGGGGGGGGGGAGAGTTGAATAAATGGGGAGACGAGCTTGCAGCATCGGTTGGAAATTGGGGGGGGGTGCAGATACTGGGAATTGGGGGGGGGAGTGGAATGGTGTCACCCTCCATTCTATAGGCACAGCTGGAAATAAATGAAAAAAAAGGCACTAAGAGTCTTTCCCTTGAAATTTCTGATAAAAAAAGCCCCCCCCCCCTTCTCCTCCAAAAAAAAATGGTAGGAATCGACTCGAGCATCTAATAGACCAGCAGGCAGGATAAAGCATGTCTTAAAGCAATAATTTTTGGATATGCAAGAGGCTGGCAGAGAATTGGTTGATATAATTTGGATCTTGTTAGGAAAGTATTAGTGGATTCTCCCCCCCCCCCCCCTCCTTGATTAAGAAGAATCGACTCGGATTTCCAAATCAAAATTTTCAGGGTTAGTGATTATTCCGTTTACTTATCTGTTCATGTATATTTTGTTGGTTGTTGATAAAGTTATTTTATAATTATTGGTAATTTTTCTAATTTTCTTTTATTTTTTGGACAAATTTTGTTATTGATTTTATTTGATTATTTATTTTATTTCATATGAGTGCTGGTAGTTTTCTTAAAATTACAGTGGTCTCTGGTAATATGAAAACTGTTATTTAATTGGCTACTTTATTATTTCATATATATATATATATATATATATATATATATATATATATGTGCGTGTGTATGTGTATTTCATGATTGCATAGGTGAGAAACAGTCACTGAGTGTTGTGGGCTCTGTGTCTATTCTATCCTATAACTGCAGTGTGTGTGTGTGTATATATATATATATATATATATATATATATATATATATATACACACATACACTAAATTAGCCATGAGTCCATTGCTAATCAACATCTACATCTTTCCACTTCCTCTTGCTCTAATATATATATAAACGTGTGTGTGTGTGTGTATATATATATATATATATATATTTATTTATTTATTTATTTATTTAAAAGTGTTTTAGAAGTTAGAAACTGACAGTCACCAAGTGATATTGGCTGTGCTATCCTTAGATATACAGTGAGGTGCAAAAGTAGGTATACAACCGTATCATACAGATGAAATTAGTAGCATATTCTCTTAAGTGTCCTCATTTTGTAAAATTTTGGTGTCATTAACCATATTTAATTGTGACTAATAATTAACATGTTATTAATAATAATAATTAATGTTATTACATGTATATCTAACATTTGTTTGTTTAATAAATGCAATGAGTATTGTATGTATGTTTTTTAAATTTTTTTATAACTGTATACCTACTTTTGCACTCCCCTGTATATGCTCTATCAGATCTATTGACCAGTCTTTATTTATAAATATAGCAAACTACATTGTGTGTGTGTGTGTGTGTGTGTATATATATATATATATATATATATATATATATACACACACACTCACATACACACACACTAGATTACCCATGAACCCATTGGGTTATTGTTGTAATTGCATTCCATGATGATATTGATATTTTTGTTCAAAGAAAATATGAAGAATTCTAATTAGCTTTTATAGTGATATAGTGATATTAAGAATTTCTCTGATAAAAAAAAAAAAAACAAAACATCAACACAAACACCTTATAAAATTATTGTATTGCTCTATTAAAGATCTTAATTTGATCGTTTTTTTTGTTTTTTTTTGTTTTTTGTTTTATTTGTTTTTCTGAATTCTGGTTACATGTTAATATATCAATAAACTTAACAGGATCTTTTGTTGCCTGTTTATACTTTCTTTGCATCATTTCTAATTGAACAACACTAAATAATATTCATAATTTTAAGTTATTAAATCTTTCTCAGATTGTCATCAACTGATTGCTCAAAGAATGTTTTGCATAATTTGCTTTTTGATAAAAGCAGTTACACATATTTTGGTTATATTTTTTTATTTTATTCTAAGCACTTTTTGAAAATTTGTGAATTTTTTAACATTTTTTCATGTAATTAGTATAGTTCTCTTTGTTATTGTATATTCATATTTACAAGTAAAATTTTGTAATAACATATTTCATATTGTATAATGCTCTTATAATGCATTATACGATTCTATGTATACCTTGATATAATACATTATTATATCTTATTATAATTATATATTATACCTAGGTGTAGAGCTGGGTTAGCTCAGTTGGTACAGTTAGAAACTACAAGGTTGATAATTCGATACCGGCCCTCGCCAACTCAGTGTATGAGTAGCACAGCGATCTGTGTGGTAAAGGAGCTGATGGTAGGTGTGGCACTCTACCTCAGATGCAAAAGCAATCTCCTTGGTCTAGTGCTAGGGAAAAGGGGATAGACTCCCTCGCTGATTGGCTGATACCAACTTTAGTCCAACGACTTTTCTTTTTTTTAAATACCTAGGTGTAATGCATTCCTTAATTTTTAAGTTCTTGAAAAAATATAAACAGACTAATTCCTCCATTTTTTTTTTAATTTTTAATTTTTTAAAATTTTTTAAAAATAAACAAATATGATATTTGAATATCAAAGAAAAAAGAATGATATGGGTAGGAATATGCCCTTCAGATAGGTCACTGGTACCCTTATAGTTATGATAATTTTTTTATTTTAAAAAGTCCTTATATTCTGTTAAATACAACAAATGAGTCAAAATCTGAATTTTTAAAAATATATTTTTGTTTTAAATAAATTCTGATAAAAAATATTTGAAAATCTAATGCATTCACTAACTTTATTTTTGCTGATCCAAAAATTATAAATGTCTTTGATACATGCTGTCCAAATAAAAATAAACATGTTCTTAGCCGGTTCTGGTTCGATACCGGCCCTCACGAACTCACCATATGAGTAGCACTGTGTGGTAAAGTTGAGAAGCTGATGGTAGGTATAGTGCACTGCCTCGGATGCAAAAATAATCTCCTTGGTCTAGCGCTAGTGAAAAGGAGATAGACTCCCTCAATGTCTGGCTGATACCGACTTTAGGCCACCCCGGTGACTTACTTCTTTACTACTTATCTATGATAAACCTACAGAATTAAAAAAAAAATATTTGTATATGATTCAATTTTTTAAGTGTTTTTTTTTTTTGTTTTTTTTTTTTTAAGAAGTGGGTAAAGAATAAAACTTGGTATTCTTTTTTTTCTTTTTTCCCCTTGAGGGTGAAAAATGATGCCCCCCCCCACAGTGCCATCTGGTAAAGTTAATCTCTACATTAAGGAAGAAAAGTGTCATAGTGGGGGGTGGGGGAACTTACTTGACTGATAATTAATCATATTGATATTCATCTAATTAGTGACTGGACATTTTTTTTAAATATCTAAGTAACACATTGGTGGACTAATTATTTAGTCTGTCTTGATATAATTACTTTGTTTTTTTTTTTTTTCTTTTTTTCTTTTATCTCCAATAAAGATACAGAATAGCTAAAAGAATTGTTTACCCCAACTAATATATGAAATTAATAACTGTGACATTTATAATTGAGTAAAGTATTCAATGTATAGGATTATCCATTAGTGGATGCATAATTTGTGGTAACCATTGATATATATTATTTTGGGAAAGTATACACACACACACACACACACACACACACACACACACACATATATATATACATACTAGATAAAACGTGACCCATTGGGTCACCAATTCAGCTTTGGGTAGATAATTGGGATTAGGGAAAAGAGAGTTAGCAAAGTGAATAAAATTCAAAATAAATACGGCCGGCCGAAACCTTAAAATCATTTTGTTAGCTTTCTAAGAAAGGAAATGTTTGACCTCATTTAAGCTAGGGTTACTGGTTGTGAAATTTAGCATAGAAATACATTTCAAATTCTCCCAGTCCTCTCTCTCTACTCTCCAGAGAAACTAACATAACATAACGAGGAGGTAGTCAAGAGATACATAAAGGGGAAGAAAGAGATAGACACAGAGTAAAGTAAGAGATTGGACAGTTTTTGACTTAATTGCAAATTTTTTTTAATGTTACTGTCAGTTTCATGAAATATTCTCGATCATCAGACACAAGATATGATTCTTTTCCAAAATTAAATTGACTTTGTATTTAAATTCATATCCTGCAAATGCCAATTCTGTCACTCCTACATCATTAATTAAGTGTTTGTATGCATATATATTTTGTCTGTCAAAATTCATAAAATTGTGGATTCTTGATACATATATAATCTATCCATGGTTTGATGTCCTGTATCCTATAAGGCATAGGGCTGACAGATATGCTAACCCCATACCTCCTGGTTTTGAATTAAATCTCTTCCTTCTCCTAGCCCTTCACCAAGGCTAAAGAGCTCAGTCTGCCCTACTATTTATCAATGGGGTTGGAAGGAAAGAGGTATTCTTGTCTTCAGTGTAAAAGTGAAATACAAACAGCCTAGTCCAGGATTTGAACTTGGCTTGTTTAGTCCAATTCCTAAAATGGATTACTGTTACCTCGCATACCTCCAGCATGGTTACCTCGCATACCTCCAACATGGTTACCTTGCATACCTCCAACATGGTTACCTCGCATACCTCCAACATGGTTACCTCACATACCTCCAGCATGGTTACCTACATAGCATTACATAGATACAAACATAAGAATTTTTTGATAGATAAAAGAATGGAAGAAAAACAAAAATATATGAAATTGGCCTGATATTGTGATTAAAATTTCTCTATTTAGTTTTTGATTTATTTATCTAATCTATTTTATTTAATCTATTTATTTTATTTTCTATGGATAAGTACCTATTTTATATTAGTATTATAGTGTAATTAGTTTCAACATAAAGCAATAATCTTATAAATTATATCTTTTTAATAACACAAACTGAATTTGAAGTCTACAGATTATTAAAAAGATGTGCTTCATTTGAGTTGAATGTTTCAAGTTTGAGTTCATTTTCTGGTCTGAGAATTGTTTGGCATTTGCATAATATAAACATTTATTCCACACCCAGATCTTAAAACTCCCTTTAAAAAAAAAAAAAACGGTCATGTGTAGGTGTTAAGAGGATGTTCTCTTTGATTTTTGTCATTCTTCATTGCGTTCTTGGCATTTGAAATGACTGAATAGCAAGATGGCTACCCTACCCAGCTGTCCCGATTTTGGTCCAATAGTATTTTTCTCATTTTTCAGTTCATATCCGATCACCCACTTCTCTTCCATGCATTCAATAGTTCATAAGCTAATTAAGTCATTTGTAATTCTTGGAGATTGTTAGGGTGCTGGGGGAGTGGGGACTTGTATTATATATATATATATATATATATATATATATATATATATATATAAATAGATGTTTGGTACATGCAAATTTGTAAACTACTAAGAGTAGAGGTCATATGTAAAATGGGGAGGTAATATTTTATTATGAATTAAAATAATAAAATAAATGGGGATACGAAGGCCTTTTCGACCGGTACTTTTTCAAGTATTTACACCGGTTGACAGTTAAAAGTCAAAAATGTAAAGAAATTTGCTAAGAAATATGGGTAAACCAGAGAGTAGGGGGGGACAAAAAAAAAAAAAAAAAAATTGGGGAAAGAAGGGTATGTATATGTGCCCTAGGTTAAACCAGGGTATGTTGTGTTAAGTTATGCCTCCAACAGATAAATGGAGTGTCTCGGTGTTTGTCTGCACAGAGTAGGTCTAAGAAAGGAAATACTAACAGCCTCAAGGACTGCTAGATGTTGCTTAGACCTAGCTCTGTGCAGAATAGAGAAGCACTCATCTGTGTAATCGGACAAACAAACATATATATATATATATATATATATATATATATATATATATATATATAGTGTGTCAGCCACAGACACTGTGTTTTGACATTTCACATCTCATCAGTGTGGCTAGATATAAGTTAAACCTAATGAGTATTATATTTAACTTTATTATTTGCTCTATTTAGGTATCGAGCACTTTTTACATTTTAGCTTTAGACAATCCTAGCGGCTTATATATATTTTTCTTTTTTCTTTCTTTTGGCCAAGTGTTATAGTGTTAATTGATTATTTTCTGTTGGTGTGACTCTCTTGGTCTTTTCTTTTTTTACTCCAGATGAAGTTTGGTAGTATATTTTTTAATAACAAACTATTTGCCTTTTTTTTTTCTTACTGCAAGGGTTTACTAATAAGATTAGTATATATATATAATTATTACGGCTCTGTATTTTTAATATATTGAGATCTTTTGGATTATTTACTGATGTCACTGTGACGGAAAAGTTAAAGTGGCAATTGGATACTATATATATATATATATATATATATATATATATATATATATATATATATATATCCAGTTAACAGCACAATCACAATATGCATGAAAATTGCATGATGTTCTTCATTGAAAACTACTTCTAACTTTTTCTTGTGATTATTTAATTACCTGCCCTCAGCTGTAGTATGTAACAGGTGGTCAGTTTAGTAGTTGTGGTAGGGGGCGGGGGCATGCATATAGGTAGTATTTATCTAGCTCCCTATGAGGCTAGAATGTAAAACAAGGTCTGTTTGATGTTGGGTGCCCCACAGGAAACAAGCCTCTAGGTGGGTGGTTGAAAAAAGAAATTGCTCATTCTCGTCTGGATTTTCCTTCTGGAGCATTTCAGGTGCTGGGCAATAAAGCCAGGTGCTGTCTAAGGGGGAAGATCCCTCCCCACTGGAATTAATTTGGTAATTTTAGCAGAAACCACCCAGAATTCCATGTAGGCATTGGACAAAACCAAAAATTGCTCAGTGACCACTGTGTCACACACAGGTGTTGGATTTCTGTATCTCTCCCCCTCCCCGCTTTGCCACAAAGACGCCACCCCCATGTGCATGTATTTACCCAACCCCTCTGCCATGGGTAGGGTGTGTCACAAGGTAAATTCTCAAGTGCATTAAATCTGATTTTGAATTCAGTTTTTTTTTCACTTCTTAGGTTGGTTGCCTAACCAAGGCTAAAAAAAATAGCCTGTTCTATTTTCTCCGTAGTTGGAAGGAGGGGGGAACAGATGGATTCATGCCTTTCCCAAGGGCATTAGTTCAAAGTGAAATGGAAATGCCATTTTTGACAGAGTAGCACAGCTTGGATCTGGGAGTTGATGGTTGGTGTGGCACTCCACAACAGATGCAAAAGCAATATCCCTGGTCTAGCACTAGTGAAAATGGGCTAGACTCCTTTGCAGTCTCGCTGATACCAACAATAGGCCACTCTGCCTATTTTATTATCTATATATACATATGTGTGTGTGTATATATATATATATATATATATATATATATATATATATATTATATATATATATATATATACAGTGATGCTGATAGCTTTTTAATTTAGTGTGTCCTGGGATGCACATATTTGCTTTGTATGAGTCCCAACTAAAGTGTCTTAATAGATTGTAGGGTTTTTATTTATGATCTGGGGAAACAACTAAATCTGTCTAACCCCTACCTTGTATCCTATCCCATGTAATTCATTTCTAAGAAACTATTGAAATGTATTTACAGTTAGCTTGAAATGATGATGGAAGAAAAAAGGAAGACACTGGGATGCATGGATATGATTTTACTGCATACTTTTAGATTTTTGTGCATCAGGGATGTAGAACACACACCTATTACCATCTATGTATGTATTTATTTATTTGTGTGTGTGTGTGTGTGTGTGTATATATATATATATAGAGAGAGAGAGAGAGAGAGAAAGTGATAGATAGTACAAAAAATATTCCCCACCTGCCATTTTTGACTGTTTTGGGGGGTCTCTTTTACTTTTGGTAGTGATAAAATGAAAATCCATTAATTTGAAAGTTGATCTCATTAAAATTGATAAACAGAATTGAATGTTTCTCTTGTGAGATGACAATCTTCTTTGTGAACCCCTAATTTCCACATTAATCATCTTGACGCAGTTAGTGAACTTAATATGTTATTACCGTGAAAATGTTATGACTGGATGTTTTTATCTCTGCTTGCAGTTGTCTTGGAAGTTGTTTAAAAGAAAATCTAGGACTGTTTAACCTGTTTGTCAACCATCTTTTTTTCTTTTTTTTTTTAAATGTAATTCTTGGGTAGGTGGAAGAAAAACCAAACTCAACTCCATAAAAAAAGGGGGATGAAATAGTCTTCATTGTATAATGTCTTCCCTTGAGAGTTGTCTCCCCTTTTTTGAAAAAAAAATAACAAACTTATTTGCTATTAATTATCTATCTGAAATCCAGGTCTAATGCTCACATAGGCAAGAAACGGTAATTTTCACCTTTAGTTGTCAAAATTCCTAGCATAAAATTGTGCGTGCGCATTATCTGAAATGAACTTAATTGTTATTAAGAACACATTTTATGATATTTTTGTGTTAAAGCATGCAGTTGTATTGTTTTCGAAAAAGTTTCTAAGATTTGTTTATTTCGCACAGAGACTTTGAAACAAGCCAGTAGCTATTTTGAAAGTGAAAGTCGAGGGAGGTTACTCTAATTGCCTTATCTGCTAGGTATTTTGACAACTAAAGGTGAAAATTACCCAAGAAACTTAGTAACCAAGTGCTGTTGATTGTGTCTATGCTCTTCTTAGAGATATATTCTCTATCACTGATATTGAGGACTCTTTATTTATCAATATAGCACACACAAACATATATGAGATGATATAATTTAAATAATTCCAATTTTGTTTTTTCTGTGGACAGTATGAAAGGTAAAATGGATATGAATCCAACAATATGTGTAGAAAGTTTGTAGAAAAAACAAGATGTTAAAAGTTTTGCTGACAGAAATCTGTTTCGACCATATGAAGAGGTCATTATATCATCGGAGGCTCAAATTTCGAATATAATAAGCATCCCAACACCACGAATTTGTCATCATTACAGATTCCTGAAATTTTCCATCTTCATCTATTATACTGTTGGACTTATTATATTTTTAACTTTCTTTTTTAGCCGGAACATTTTCCTGATCTTTTTGATATTTATATACACTTTTACTGCAAACTCTTTTGAGCTTTTTTAATGATAAAAATGCTTATAATTTTTTAAAATAAAATTTATTTTATTTTTAACATAAAATATGCATTTAAAAATTTTTTTGGAAATTCCGGTACTGATCGAGAGCGTTCTGTGCCTTGTGATTAATTATATATTTATTTCGTCTTTCCGTTTACAATGTTGCTTTGATAATGACCTCTTCATATGGTCGAAACAGATTTCTGTCAGCAAAACATTTAACATCTTGTTGTTTTTTCTACAAACTTTCTACACACACACATATACATACATATATAAATTAAAAGTTAAGGAACAAAAACATATAAAACACAAACAACTTCATTCATTTAATATTTCACCTCTGTGTGTTAATGAGGCTTCAATAGAATTTTATTTGAGATGAAGCCTATGTGGAAATAAGATTGGCTAAAAATGAAATTGATTATTTTCTTTTCTTAATAATCATATAAACAATTTGTAAAATTATTGGCAGTTCTTAGAAAAGAAAGATTTTAAAAGATTTGTCTAATTCCACATCAATTTTCAATAGAAGACAAAATATGTAAAATGGGAATGTTAACAATCATTATTATTTTATAATCATTTCTTTTTTTTTTCTTTTTAAAAATCAATATTTATTTATAAAAAAAAAAAAGAAGAGGAGGAAGAAGAATGTAATCCTTTGCCTGATTTATCATTCTTCTCATAGTGCAACATTAATATGCTACTTACTTGTTTTGGTCTTGATTTGATTTTTTAAGAGTGGAAAACAAAGTAGGTAATTGTAGTGGTGCATTTAAAATCTGAAATTTTTCCAAGTTGGGATATCCAAAAATTACCCATAACTTGGCTCTCTGTTGCTGAATTTGCTTGAAATGAATTTCACTTTCATTACCGGTTCATTGCTGCTTAACTTCAGTGATCTTGCTGGTATTGGTGTTTTCAGGGGAACTTTATTGTAAGTCAAAATTCTTGAATGAAAATCAGAACTTGTAACTGTCTTTTTTCTTTTCTTTTCTTTTCTTTTTTTATCTTCAAGAATTTGCTTTAGAATCTTCAGGATGTAGGAAATTGGAGAAGGGGGGGGGGGTAGTGAGTGTGTATGTGGGTGCAAAAACATCTTTCCTGGGCTGACTTTTTGTCTGTTAATTCATGCCTTCAAGTCTTAACCTCTTTTTTTTTTCTTTTCTATTTTGTGTGTGTGTGCTGCCACCCCCTCCATTTAACTATGATTATTATCTATTTACACTTTTGCCCCGTGATATTTGGGAACCCTATTTAGGGGTTGAGAATACTATATGAAAAAAAGTTGTAGGTTAACAACCTTTATGGAATGTTGAGGGATGTTGATGCACATGTTACCCTTCTTTCTTTTTTTCTATTTGTTTTGTTTTGCTTTTATCCTATTAGGCCAACTTCTACATTTTCTAAACATTTTCTTTTTGGTTAGTACAATTGGCCTAGGGGTTAAAAAGGGCCAAATTTTGGTTTCCTGTTTGACAAAATTCAGAATACTTTATTTATAATAAAAAACACCCTTATTTTGGATGTTTTTTTTTTGTTTGTTTTTTTTTTGTTCTTTTTTATTTTTTTAATACTAGTAGAGGTACCCAGTGTAATGTTGTGCCTTTTTTCCGGGCACTAAAACGATATCTGTAACGTTGTCGTATATCTGGTCACAGTACCCAAAGCGTATATATTCACCGTACTAAAAATGTCTTCTGCACGTGGTGGTCATCTTGTTGATAAAATTACATCGCGAGAAATATGTAGTCACAACTGCTAGCCTTTATTTTCGTGCTCGTCTCGTGGGTTCGTATCAGAGAGGAGGAAAGGCAGAGAGAGAGAACACTACTTGATTACTGTGACCCCATACTAGGCACCAAAGGCCCGTCCGTTCCCCTAAGCGTCCGAAAGCAAAAAGAGGCCTGTCCCTTTCTTCGTTGTTCCACGTCACCACGTGACTTCCGGTTCCGGTCAACTTTCCTTTCGGGAGTTCACGCTCCGGTCAAACTGTTTTGTGTTCATTACTCTCTCACTTATTTCTTTCTTCCTCCTTTTCTAATATAGTAGTTCTCGCTCACAAAAGTCAGGATAATATCCCCATCTTGCTACACCAGCATTTATCTTGCGGAAAAAAAAACCCCATAGTTTTGATGGAATAATTCTTATCATTGAAAGGGCTGGTTTAGCTCGGTCGGTAGAGTGTCTGGCTGGGAACCTCAAGGTTCCTGGTTCGATACCTGCCCTCGATACCTGATGAGTAGCACAGGGATTTGTGCAGTAGAGTGAGGAGCTGATGGTAGGTGTAGCGCTCTGCTTCAGATGCTAAAAAACAATCTTCTTGGTCTAGCACTAGTGAAAAGGAGATAGACTCCCTTGCTATCTGGCTAATACTGACTTTAGACCACCCCGACGACTTTACTTAATTCTTATCATAGTTACCTCATTTTTCTTTACACTTTCATTGTGATAGCCTTCAAAACCAACCACCTAAGAAAAATTAGTTTTTAAGAGTCTTTTTATATGATACTGGTTGTTCTTCTTTCTCAAATGTAAAGTCTTTCATTATTTTCTTTTGAACAGCCGACATTGCTGGCCATGTGAAAAAGATTAATCTGTTTCATTATTCAGTGGTCAGCCTTTAACATTGGATTTCAAGGTCATCGCAATATCCATGCAAAAATCCAGGTCATTGGGACTTTCCATTCAACCATGATCTTTAGACATACACACAAACTTCAGTATAGTATTATAGAATTTTGTGTTTTTTTTTTTTTAGTATAGCACCCATATATATATATATATATATATATATATATATATATATATATATTTAAAAAAATGTAACATTTCTGTCATCGAAACCTTACTAGCTGAGGTGGGCTGGTCACGTTGTCAGAATGAATGAGAACAGGCTTCCAAAGAAGATTTTATATGGACAATTACCAATTGCTAAGCGTCCAATTGGACGTCCTCTCCTATGCTTTAAAGACAATTTGAAACCCCTCAATATTAACCTGAATACTTGGGAAAATCTAGCATCAAATCAAAAGGAATGGCGTAAGACATGTTTCGCTAGACTAAAGAGCTTTGAAGAAAATAGACTGAAGCATCAAGATCAGCTCCGCCTAAGCTTAAAACAAAAGCCTTAGAAAATTTCATTTGTCAGTGTGGCTTCATAGCTTGCAACAAGTCTGGGCTGCTATCACACTCAAGGTAACACAAAATGTCTTCTTGATAGCATGCACAACATGGGAGTGAAACAAATCACTTACTGCTAACCCTCATCTATCGTTCACGGTAGGAGAGTCCACCATATATATATATATATATATATGGGAGAAATAAGAGGAAATTAATCTGATAATATGTGGAGAAAGGTAGACAAACATGAGATGTTGTACTGGATGGCTACCTACAATAAACATCCCGTGTTTGTCACCCCCCCCGTGTGTGTGTGTGTGTGTGTGTATATATATATATATGAGGAAAAATGAGTAAAGAAAAGAAATGTAGATGGATAAAAAGAAATTTAATCGATATCACTTACACATGTGTTTCGGTCAGTTTATGTGTGTGAAAATATTTCGCACACATAGAAGATTCGACCTTCATCAGAGTAAATCTTCTATGTGTGCGAAATATTTTCACACACATAAACTGACCGAAACACATGTGTAAGTGATATCGATTAATGTGATATCGATTAAATTTCTTTTTATCCATCTACATTTCTTTTCTTTACTCATTTTTCCTCATATTGTCGGATTCAATTCCTTTTCCATTTTCATATATATATATATATATATATATATATATATATATATATATATATATATTCATAATGAATTGGAACCTTACCAAGGAATTTTCAGTGCATTTTTGTCTACATTCTTTGATGCCATTTACTCAAAAATTGGTACAAGTTCAATGTCTAATTATTGGTATCGGTAGTTAATCGCTCAATACACAACTTTTGGTGTTTCATGTAATTTGATAATCAAAAAATTGGAAAAATTGGCCTACCTAATGTGTATTAACAAATTGGTAGAAATAATTTCATGTGTTTGATCCTCAACCACTACTTTCTAGCAACTATAAGATAAAAAGGGTTGGGTGTTTGCCATAAGGGCAATTTGAAGAATATAGTTGGGGCTTAATCATATAGCTACAAGGGCTTGACATGACCAGCTAATTGGCCACATTGGGCCTCACCAACCACCTGTCTATTCCAGCCTAACTAAGGGCCGGAGTGGAGTGTTGCAGGTCACATGACCACTTAGTACCTGGACCATGGACCACTCGGCTACCACAATCTCTTCCTCAGGCATCACTACTCACCACCCATGGGCAATAAGTGGCACCATTAGAGTTAGTCTTACTCCTCTGCTGGGGTGCAGTCAGTGTATTCTACAGCCCCAGCCAACAGGGTAGAGTATTTGTATGAATCATCATGAAGAGATTGTGAATCTATTTTCAAATATATCCCATTACAGGGTACATCAGTGTCTCAGATTGATGTCTCTGGTGGTTACCTATGTACTTTAATCCTTTAATAATGGCTCTGAACTCAAATGATAGCTTTTGAATTTCTCTCATGCAGAAGCTATAAAACTATATACTTTCTTTTTTATTAGGTTTGATGGAAAATGTTTTGGAAAGGAAAAGAAATTTAGAAAAAAAAATTGTATGTTTTTATAAATATATATATATACACACACACACACACACATATATATTGCAAATATGTGTGTATGTATATGTGTGTGTGTATATATATATATATATATATATATATATATATATATATATATATATATATATATATATATAATGAGGAAAATGGGATTGGAATGAATCCGACAGAATGAGGTAAAATAAGGAATGAAAGAGCAAAACTCAGACAAAAATGTGTAGTATATTTCACTGGAACTTTAAGTTCCGCTTCCTGAAGCCTTTATTGAATCATTAGGATCCTAATGATTCAATAAAGGCTTGAGGAAGCGGAACTTAAAGTTCCAGCGAAATATACTACACATTTTTGTCTGAGTTTTGTTCTTTCATTCCTCATTTTACCTTTTTTTATTTATTTATTTATATATATATATATATATATATATATATATATATACACACACACCAAACCCTTCCGCATGAGCAGGATGCGACACAAGGTCAATTTCTTAAGCTGAGTTTAACAGCTATGAATTCAGTTTTCCTTTTCCTAGACGGGTTGTCTAACCAAGGTTAAAGAGGCCAGTCTGACCGACTATTTACACATGCCAGAGAGAGAGAGCAGTTGGATTCATACCTTTCCCAAGAGTATTAGTACTATGTGAAATGCAAACAGCCTCATCCAGGATTTGAACTCTGGTTGATGAGTCCATTTCCTATGACGGTAACCATTAAACCATCTCCAATTCTTCTGTATGAAAGTTTTCTAGATATAATCCTTGTACAATCTTTTCTAAAAAACAAGTTTTAAAAATGTCTTTTCAAAAATAAAAAAAAGGTCTATTGAGGGGGGCCTCAATAGACCTTTTTTATTTTTATTTATTTTTTTTTTATGACTGCATTGGTGCTTGTTGGTGTAAATTAAGCAAATTAATTTTACTCAAGGGTTGACGTATAATTGGAAACCCAATCTGTTATGAAAATAATCATCTTATTCAAATAATGCATCAAAGTTTTTCATTGGTTGGTTTATGTTGCACTGTAGGGTGGGAGGGGAGGGCAAGCGGCGGGGGGGGTGTCTCAAAGGGAAAGAAAGAGACCATTTATCTCCTTTTTTTTTTTTTCCTGCAGTGCTTGAAGTTTGAGAACAACTCTATTCAACTACAAGATAAATTCTGTGAAAGAGAAAGAGAGAGAGAGCGAGTACAGAGGAAAAGATACATTTAAAAGTAATGGTGTAAAATTTTGTTGAAATAATTTATTACTATTTACTAGTAAAATAAGTTTCAAAAGAATTAAGCATTAAAAAAAATTTGAGCAAAGAATTCCTACTGAACTTTTAAAAGTTGATACGTTTAACATATCAACTTTTGAGTTGGCTGTCTGTGTCTCGTTAATTAGAAATTACCCAGCATTAAGATTTTTTTTTTTTTTTTTTTTTTTTTTTTTTTTTTTTTCTTCTCGAATTTCATCATCAAATACAAAATATACATTCTGGTGCAGTTCATCTTGGAAAGACATTTTTTTTTCCTTTTTTTTTTTTTAAATTATTAATCAGGAACATATTTTCATCTCTCCTTGAAAGTTTCTGCTTTTAATTTTATATTTCTATATAAGTAAATTTAATTAATAAAGACACAACTCCCGCATGTGCTGGGGATGCATAGTCAGTGACGTTCCTGGGTTTGTTAGGGGCTGGAGGGTGTTGTTTTGGGTCTTTCAACATCCGACCCTGCCAGCCAATAAATTTGTAAAAGATGAAAGAAAATACTACTCAAAATGAATGACTAGACAACCCTTGAATCCATTGTGTCCTCGTTGTTGCAGTGGTCCCTGATGATATCGATGCTTCTATTTATGAAAGTGTTGGATGATTCTAATTAACAGTTCATAGTTATCAAGAATTTGGATGATTAAAAAAAAAATCAGGTTCAGTCTGAATGCAGATCCTCGCAAATTGTAAATTGGACTGAAAATTGCTTTATTCTCTAAGAGTATTTTAAGTTTATTGCTCTAATAAATTTTGCTATGATGTGCTGTTTTTGTTGGGTTAGGATTATGTATATACACTTGTATATTTGTAATATATGATATATAGAGAGATTATGGACTGCTTCATCAAAAGAAAGAAATTGTTAATGCTACTGGTGTATATGAACAATAACAAGCATGTACTATTTGGATTATTCGGACTATTGTTCTCATCTTCATTGTTATCTGTACAACGTTTCAGCCGATGTGCCCTCCGGCCTTCTTCAGGTATTTCTTCTCAAACTCTAGAACCTTCTTGTCGTAATCGGGAGCCATCACAGAACTTTGAACCTAACCCTTTTAGTCCACAGGGGCATCCTGTTCTCATTCCGCTAACCATAGCTGGGGTACAGGTGTTAAGCCGTGTTAATTATTATTCTAGGTCACTGCTGTCCCTGACCAGCATTGAACCTGTAGTCTAGAGATAACTGTCACTTAGAACTGTCTTAACCTAACTCCTTTATCCACTAGGCTATGTGTCCAATTGGACAATGATGAAGATGAGGACAATAGCCCGAATAATACAAATAGTACTAATTATCAAGCCTCATCTCAAAAATTCAGAGAAATAATAACAAGCATGGTAAGACAAAATAAAGGATAGGTTTATAGGTGTTATTTTTGCTTCTGTAAAAATAATGGCCTTTTCTGGCTTTCTTATTTATACAAAGTGGTGGAACTATAACTAACGACTGATCAGTAGGACTTTTTTTTTTCTTTCTCTTTTACCCCCTTCATTCTCTCCCATCCCCTTCATTCTCTCCCCTTCATTTCTCTCCCTTCTCTCCCATCCCCTTCATTCTCTCCCCATCCCCTTCATTCTCCCCCCCCCCCTTCATTCTCTCCCCATCCCCCTTCATTCTCTCCCCCCCTTCTTTCTCCCCTTTCTTTCTCCCTCCCCTTCTTTCTCCCCCTCCCCTTCTCTCCCTCCCTTCTTTCTCCCCTCCCTTCTTTCTTCTTTTTCCCCTCCCTCCTTTCTCTTTCTCGTTTCCTCCTCCCTCTTTCTCTTCTCGTTTTCCTCCTCCCTTCTTTCTCTTCTCGTTTTCCTCCTCCCCTTCTTTCTCTTCTCGTTTTCCTCCCCCCTTCTTTCTCTTCTCGTTTTCCTCCTCCCTTGATAGTTTTATATTTTATTTTCTATAATCATTTCATCTTTTTCATTGTTTCTTTTATTTATTTATTTATTTATATATATTTATTTATATATATTTTTTCTATTTCTCTTATAAACGTTATAATACATTATTGTTATCTCTGACAGTCGTCTCTCTGCAAGAAACCTTGAAAAGCTTCTTTATTTTTCTCTCTTCTATAAAACACTTTCTACCTTGACCTATATCACTGTGTATGGTATGAGCTTGGACAAGAGGCCACAGTTTAATCTCTAGTCTCAAGTGAATGGTGAAAAAATAGTTTTTATTTCTAACCCTCTTAACAGAAAAAGAAAAAAAAACAGAAATCGTAAACCAAGAGTATTTGGTATCATTGAGTTCTTTTAGCTTGAGTGTGCCTGCAAACAAACATCAACTTTATCTCTCTCATGATTTCATGTTCTAACATAACATTATTAATGATGGTCTGGAGAGAAACATTAATGCAACTCGAATTTAGTTATTTAAAGATTATTGTATAATGTGTAATGATTGTATTTCTCCAGTGGGAACACAAACCAGCTTCCTGAACACACCCTTAATTTGTAGAGTTGAATTTTAGAGAGAGGGGAAAAAAAGTATTGAAGTATTTTATGTAGAATTAAGTGTTTGAAATTTTCAGAAAATTTTCAAGGTTTGTTTTAGGTTGGTTGGTTAGTTAGTTAATTACGGCATGCTACCATTAATAAAAGTCAGAGTGTTATAGCTTCTCCAGGCAGTTACAAGGTTAGGGTTGATGAACAAACTGTAACAGATTAAGACAGTTCTAGTCATTTCTAGGCTGCAGGTTCAATCCTGGTCAAGGGTGAGAGTAACATAGAATAATGATTAATTAACACTAACCCTTTTCATGTTATTTAATTCTGAATCAAATCATGGTTGTACTGAGATATGATTAAACAATTGAACAATGTTTGTTTCATTTTAAGGCATATCAACCCTTTTCAAGTTATTTAATGCCAAATCAAATAATTTTGATATCAGATTGCTTACAGTACCTGCAATTGCCTAAATGGTCACCCATCTAAGTATTGAACAGGCTCATCGCTGCTTAACTTAGGTGCTTGAGCAGGAACCGGTGCTTTCAATGTGACTTGCCTGTAAGCGTTTGTTTTACAAAAAAAAGTAGCAAACACAGGGACAGAGGAACCTCTGTTCTGAAGTCGAGCCATTCAGTTTAAACAAAAATATTGAGTAAAAAGGCCTCAGTCGTTGAACAAGTTTTCAGACTTCAAACCCATGAATCAAGCCAATGAAAACAGAGGACACATGAATGACTGCCGAGGCAAACTGAAGATGGACAAACAGCTGGTCAAATCTACCCAAGCAGCATCAGTTAGCATCAGTCACTATCTTGAATGAGTGACTGATTTTTTGCATGTGTAAATTCTACCCTCTTACTTTTAGGGTTGTCCTATATAAAGCATTCTATGTAAAAAGTACAGGGTATCCATAAAGTCCTGCTGCAATTTTAGATTTGTACAAGGGATGGACCATATGACCTTAAGGCACCCCTTTTTTTATCGGGATTACAAAAGGACATGTTTTTCATTTACACCGTCAATATCCGGTTGTTTTAACAGACGATTTTTAGATTAAAAAAAAAAAATTATAAAACTAACCCCTAACCCTAACAAACAACCAGATATTGGCGGTGTAAATGAAAAACATGTCCTTTCTTAATCGAGATCAAAAAGGGGTGCCTTAAGGTCATATGGTCCCAAGGGATACAAATTCAACTTTCATTGAAACATTTTGAATCTGTTGCAGTACTTTATGAACACTCTGTATTTCCAAAAATTTTGGTTCATTTTGAAACAAGGTATTCAGCCTTTTCATCTATTGTGTTTACCGAGTCTCAACAGACATTTCTACCCTTAAAAATCTTTCCGCCAGGAAATTAAAAATAAATTTTTTTTTTTTTTTTTTTTTTATCAATTTGTTGTTTTTTTGTTATATAAATCTTTTTTTGGAAACTAGTTCATGTCAAGTTCTATGAAGTCAGAGACGCATGCACCATGCGTAATTTTCTCAAATGGCAGTGACTAAGCTTGCTTTGGTAGGAACCCTGCTTGTTTCAAAATCTGCCATCTTGTCTACCCCTCCCCACACACTCATGTATTGATGAAAAGGAGGAAATCTGTGAAGGATTTTCTCTTTTCTTTCCTTTATTATTAATTCTTCCTCTACTTCTGTCTTTCACTCTCACTCTCCTTTCACTCTCACTCTCCTTTCACTCTCACTCTCCTTTCACTCTCACTCTCACTCTCTCACTCTCACTCTTTCACTCTCACTCTCACTCTCCTTTCACTCTCACTCTCACTCTCCTTTCACTCTCACTCTCCTCCTTTCTTTCACTCTCCCTCTTTCTTTCACTCTCCTCTTTTCTTTCACTCTCCCTCTCCCTCTTTTCTTTCTCTCTCTCTCTCTTTCTCTCTCTCTCCTTTCTTTCTCTCTCTCTTCTTTTCTCTCTCTCTCCCTCTTTTCTTTCTCTCTCTCTCCTCTTTTCTTTCTCTCTCTCTCCCTCTTTTCTTTATCTCTCTCTCCCTCTTTTCTTTATCTCTCTCTCCCTCTTTTCTTTATCTCTCCCTCCCTCTTTTCTTTATCTCTCCCTCCCCTTTTTTATTTTCTTTTTAACAATTGTTATCAGTAAAATATGATATGACCCCTGACATTTAAAACAAATCATCAAAAAGTTTGTATGATTTGAAAATGTTGAACTTTTACCAACTTTAAACTTGAAAACCGGAAGTTAGCACCTATGGAATGGATGTATGATTAAATACCTCCTGAACTAATACAACAGTAATCTTAACTTGAAATAGTAATAAATCCTATTTAACTATTTTTTTAATCAATACTGATTGGATAATGTTAAAGTGGGGATTGTGAGTTCAATCCCCGTGCCAGGCAGAGGACTAATTGAATATGCTTCTAGCACCTTTGAATATAGAAAATAAAATGAGGAGTTTGACAAAAATTCAGACCACTTCATTTAAGAACAAAGTTTTTGAAAAATGGTTTTCTTAAATAGGAAATAAATGGGTTCAACTAATTAAAAGACTCTTGCCTTCACTAGGCTCATCTGTTGAAATGGGAAAACATGTATTACTCATCAATGCACAATAAAGAATGAAGATAATTAGAAGACAATGGCAATTGGTGGAGACAAGTTTTCTTCTTTTTTCCTTCTTTTTTTTCTTTTCTTTTCTTTCTTCTTCTTTTTTTCTTCTTTTTTTTTCTTCTTCTTTTGTTTCTCTTCTTCTTTTCTTCTTTTTGTTTCTCTTCTTCTTTTGTTTCTCTTCTTCTTTTTTTCTCTTCTCTTTTGTTTCTCTTCTTCTTTGTTTCTCTTCTTCTTTTGTTTCTCTTCTTTTTTTTTTCTTTTTTTTTTCTTCTTTTTCTCTTCTTTTTTTTTCTTTTCTTTTCTTTTCTTTTTTTTATTCTTTTTTTCTTTTTTTCTTTTTTTTTTCTTTTTTTTTTTTTTTTAAGAAAAAAAAGAGAAAAAGTTTCCAGTTTTGAGTACTTCTTCATTGCCATTACTACCAAATCCATTGTAACCTGTATTGGTAGTACCTATTAGGGTGCCATCAATAGGTTAAATAGATGTTTAAAGATTATTCGTGGGCATGATTCCCTAACCTCTAGGCATAAACAAGTTGACATGCCAATAAAATCAATCTATCAACAACCATCTTGTTCAGTTTACTTTTGGGATGGATAACCAAATGGTCCCCTGTTTTTTAGGACCAGCCTTTTTACTACTATAGTTGGTAGATTATCACATTGTGTTTAGTTTTATGCTGTCAAATAGATTGTTACAGAACACTGTTATACCAAGATGTCACTTTTATATTTGATGCAGGGAGTATAATAAATTAGCAGTGAGTATTATAAGTGTTGTATTCAGTAAGACATCCTAAAAATACAACATGAAATTAATTCAATTTATCTAGATTTAAATTTCTTTTCTAGATGAGTTAATTAATTTGTGTGTATTCTTTCTTTCTTTTAATGTATTTCATTTCATTTATTTTAATCATCTCATTTTGTATTATTATTTTATTTTTTTGTGAACTTCCACAATCTTTTCAACATTTTCTTTTTCTTTATTAACATGTAAATTAGGTAAAATAAATTGAATATGATGATTGAATAAAAGCAAAGAATTTTCGGAATTTAAAAAGAAAAAAAGTTAATTTTCATTCTTTATGTTCTGGAATTTCTTTCAACAATTTTAGAACATTGAATTTTTTTGCCATAACAATTTCTTCCAGAATTGTTATTGAAGATTGTTGAGCTGATATTTAATGAATGGATTAGATCATAGTTGATGATATAATCTCAGTCAAATTGATGATTAATGTAATTTTTTGAAATTTTCTTTCACATGATTTAACTTTTTTTTTTACTAGTAATACTCTCCGATTGTTATTCTGTTAAGAAGTGCAGATTGGGAAATAAAGAATACATTTTCAGAGATGCTGATAGGTATGCGTCCTGCGTCACTGACACAGAAAAATCTAAAAGGACACAGAAATATTGTATCTATGCGTCCCAGTGTTTTTTTTTTCTTCCCTCACCATTCAAATACATGCGTTCCAGGATGAAAAGTTAAAGATCTATCAGCATTACTGCATTTCTAAGAATTAAGACTTGTCTTACTGTGATAGTGCCTTACCAATTAGGCCACAATCTACAAAGTTTATTTCTGATCTTAGAAGTAATCATCTTTTGCTATTTAACTAATCATTTAGTTATAAAGTTGATTTTGAAATGATTATACAATGAGGTTCTTCTGTTGATGAGAGGAAGACAACTCATTTGGTAATAACCTTGGTGATTTCCAAATCCTTATACAATGAGGTTCTTTGTTGATGAAAGGAAGACAACTGATTTGGTAATAACCTTGGTGATTTCCAAATTATACAATGAGGTTCTTCTGTTGATGAAAGGAAGACAACTGATTTGGTAATAACCTTGGTGATTTCCAAATCATTATACAATGAGGTTCTTCTGTTGATGAAAGGAAGACAACTGATTTGGTAATAACCTTGGTGATTTTGAAATCATTATACAATGAGGTTCTTCTGTTGATGAAAGGAAGACAACTGATTTGGTAATAACCTTGGTGATTTTGAAATCATTATACAATGAGGTTCTTCTGTTGATGAAAGGAAGACAACTCATTTGGTAATAACCTTGGTGATTTTGAAATCATTATACAATGAGGTTCTTCTGTTGATGAAAGGAAGACAACTCATTTGGTAATAACCTTGGTGATTTCCAAATCATTATACAATGAGGTTCTTCTGTTGATGAAAGGAAGACAACTCATTTGGTAATAACCTTGGTGATTTCAAATCATTATACAATGAGTTTTCTGTTGATGAAAGGAAGACAACTCATTTGGTAATAACCTTGTGATTTCCAAATCATTATACAATGAGGTTCTTCTGTTGATGAAAGGAAGACAACTGATTTGGTAATAACCTTGGTGATTTCCAAATCATTATACAATGAGGTTCTTCTGTTGATGAAAGGAAGACAACTGATTTGGTAATAACCTTGGTGATTTCCAAATCATTATACAATGAGGTTCTTCTGTTGATGAAAGGAAGACAACTGATTTGGTAATAACCTTGGTGATTTTGAAATCATTATACAATGAGGTTCTTCTGTTGATGAAAGGAAGACAACTCATTTGGTAATAACCTTGGTGATTTTGAAATCATTATACAATGAGGTTCTTCTGTTAATGAGAGGGGGACAAAAGGCTTTTAAATTTAGATTATTACTTCAGTTTACCCCAATCGGTAGAGCGTCTGTAGTGTAGTACCTAACGTACTGGACTGCCACATCAGAGTAAGCGAGTTTAAACTCCAGTCGTATTTATTATGTTCATTTTCGGACTAATACCTTTGGGAAAGGTATGCATCCCTTCATCCCCCCTTGTACCATTACTATTCTTCTACAAGGATATATGTGGCACTAGATAACCCATAAAGGTTAATATGCCATTAAACTAAAAACCAAACCTAGTTAATAATTGACAACTGTTCTCTGTATTTCGGTATGATTTAAAGGTCATGAAATTCATAAATACCATGCTATCTTTATGAATAGGGAGCAATGCATAGCTGGCTAGTGTCAGATAAATACCATTTCACTGGGTCTCCTACACTTGCAGCTTTGTGCCAGACTTAGCCAAGCTGAGTAAATACACACACACACACACACACACACACACACACATATTATATATATATATATATATATATATATATATATATATATATATATATATATAGGAAGCGTGTGGTGGAATGGTTAGTCATGGGAAATGGATTCGTCGCCATGAGTTCAAATCCTGGACGCGGTAATTGCATTTTCACTGAGCGTTAATACCCTTGGGAAAGGTATGAATCCTACTCTCCCTCCAGCTATGGGTAAATAGTAGGGCAGACCGGGCTCTTTAACCTTGGTTAGGCAACCGGTCTAGGAGAAGGAAAACTCTGAATTCAAACCTGTTGAACTCCGCTTAAGAAATTGACCTTATGTCACATCCTGCTCGTGCGGAGGGGTTGGTAATATATATATATAGTGATGCTGATATCTTTTTGATTTAGTGCGTCCTGTGACGCACATATTTGCTTTGAATGAGTCCCCTCAGGGAAAATTTATGGGTCCCAACTAAAATTTCCTAATAAATTGTAGGGTTTTTATTTATGATCTGGGGAAACAACTAAAGACATCTAACTCCTACATTGTAACCTATCCTGTGTAATTTGTTTCTAAGAAACTATTGAAATGTATTTACAATTATCTTGAAATGGTGAGGGAAGAAAATAAAACATACTGGGACACATGGATACGATTTTAATGCGTCCTTTTAGATTTTTGTGCGTCAGAGATCTCGGCATCTCTGTATATATGTTGCAGAGATAGCTATCAAGATTTAAATCTGACAATCAAGTCTTTTAATAAATTCTGTTTTACTTGTAAATTTCAAAATGACTTTTAGGCTTACATATAAATGTTTGAATAATCCTTACTCTGTTTAAGTTTTTCATTCAAACTTCTATAATTTTTTGTGAAAGAAAACATTGTCTTATAGAAGATACGAGCAATAAACAGGCGAGACTTTGTCCAAGAAAGACCTCGATTAAAAATTAACTTGTTTTAATCACAAAAAAACATGCTGTGAATTTTAATACATACACCAACTTGTTGTTGTTCCCAAACTGTTGGTCACTGTTTTCTATTATTTTTTGTTTTATATATTAGACATGATAAAATTTCAATGAGCTGCAAGAATTTTTGACATACTAAAATTAGTTGCTTACTTTGCAAAATGTATTCAGTGTTTACACTTTTAAGTCCGGCTTTAGATCTCTAGTTCTGGCATTTCAGTCTTGGAAGACTAATTATTGTGCCCTTGAAGTTACAGCGCCTCCTCTGACTGTGAAGTCCAATGTTCAAAAAATACCCCCGACCACACATGTCAAATGTGAAGGCTGTCCCTGCAGATGTTGTTGTGCTGGTGCTTTCTTGGCTTCATGGTGGTGTGCTGGGGTAACTTCAGACATGAGAGATGCTATGGAGAGCCTGCCACCACCGAAGGTCGTCCTGAGCCAAATTTTCCCAGCTGGAAGGGGTAATGCCAAAGTACCTATCATTCTTGCAGACATCCTTAAATCGTAGATCTCTAGTATTGGTAGAATTTACTAAACTTTGCTTGGTCTGGTAAAAAAGCCTCAAATTTCTTTCATTACCTACTTTTACTAACTGGTTACTCATCTAAGGACTGGACAGGCTTATAGCTGCTTAACATTTTTTTTTTTAGAAAACCAATCACAAAAGTAAAGCTTTGCAATTCTCTTCAGCCCCCCCCCCAAAAAAATAATCCTGTGATCCTTCTGATTTATATTATTTGGATTGTCCAGTTGGATAGATGACGCAATGGATATAGGTGTTGGGTTAATACAGTTCTAAGTGACAATCATCTCTCGGCTGCAGGTTCAATCCTGGCCAAGGGCGATAGTAACATAAAATACTTAATATAGGTTAACACTTGTACCCGGTCATGGTTAACAGAAATGAGAACAGTCTATACATGTGAATTGAATAAAGGGTTCAGTTTGAAGTTCCATGAAAGTTCCAGATTTTGAAGAGAAGGCTCCCAAGTCCGACAAGAAAAACCTGAAGAAGGCCGGAGGACACATTGGCTGAAACGTTGTATATAACAATAAAGATGAGGAAGATAGTCCGAATAGTACAAATTATCAAACATCATCTCAAAACTTCAGAGAAATCCTTCAAATTTAGTCATGGTTTCAATTTTTTTTTATATCAAAAACTTCATTTCTGCTTATATATATATATATATATATATATATATATTTTATAAACTTACTGTGAACTAGTTGTTAGATTTTAATAATTTTATTTTGAAATTCATCCTGAATCATTTCTTTATAGAAACATGCAGTTATTTAAAAGTTTGGAGAGTGTTTTAAAAAAAGAAGGAAAAAAAAGGCCAAAAGGTTTTAAAAAAAAAATTTAAAAAATATAGTACTTCTCTTTATTTTACAGATATAGAATGTGACTTGACATCAAACACATTTGCCAAAGTCAGCTTTTAAGTAAGCAATAAAACTGTTTAAGTTTAATATATGTACATACATACATACATATATATATATATACATATATAGCATATTAAATAGTGAAAATAAATTTCTGTATATTTCTCAGTTTACTACTAAATGGAGCAGCCATCATTCACTCCTCAATATAAACAGGACATGATCAATGCTCCCAATATTGTTTGTAAAGGAAAAGGGATATGTGAGATGGGCAGGTTAAGCAGCTGAGAAAAAACCCAAAGTTGGATATAAATAAGAGGCAATTGTGGGGTCTGTGTTATGACTGAGATAGTTGCAGATTTTCCACTGGCTTGAGTTGGGTTCAGTTAAATAGCTGAGAGTGGCTGATTTTCTAGGCAGGTTCTTTATATCAGGAAAATTGGCAGAATATGATCTTTCCACCTTGGATCCTCCAGTTAAGTTGTACCAGACCAAGTTAAGCTTACTAAGACCTAGCTTGTGACTGAGATATATGTTATATGAGCACCACATATTTGTATTCAAGCCCAGGATTTGAATGGTGTCAAAACTCCTTCCAAGTTTGGAAAAAGAATACTTCTATATTATCAGAATTATTTTACGTCCAGAATTTCATATTCTTTGCACTAGGAAAAAAAAAAAAAGTTTTTTTGTCAGCTTTTATTATTGCTCAAGTGTGTCAGAAAAAAAAAATCAATTGGATAAATTTTTATTTCTTAATTTTTAATTTTTTTAAATTTTACTTTTTAAGCTTGTGTAATGCAATACTTATGTATGTGTGCTTAACAAAATGGCTATTGCCATAGAAAAAAATGGATTTGGTAACCAGAGTTCAAATCCTGGACGAGATTGTTTGCATTTCACTTCATGCTAATGCTCTTGAGAAAGGCATTAATCCATTTCTTCTCCTCCCAGTTAGTAGGGCAGACTAAGTTCTTTACCCTTGGTTAGGCAACCAGTCTAAGAGAAGGAAACACTCTGAATTCAAAACCAGCTTTACTCTGCATGAAAAAAATTGACCTTGTGTCTTGGCTATGGTGAAGGATTTGGGTAACTATATACGTGTGGCGTCTTTCTAATCCAAGCTCTTCTGAAAGTTTGATTGGGTTCACCTCTACCATACATTTCATAGCATCTTAATCGACTGTGTATGTGTATATATATATATATATATATATTCCAATCCCTCTGCACAAGCAGGATGTGACACAAAATAAATTTCTTAAGCAGAGTTTAACATGTTTGAATTCAGTTTTCCTTCTCCCAGACTGGTTACCTAGTCATAGTTAAAGAGCCCAGTCTGCTGGAAGGAGATTCATTGTATGCATACCTTTCTCAAGGGTATATACGCGAAAATGCAAACAGCCCTGTACAGGATTTGAACTTTGGTCCAAGAGTCCATTTCCTACAACTCTAACCATTTAAATCAAGCGCCTCCATAATCGACAGTATATAGTCATCCACTTTTGGGCTTTATTTTGACTAACAAGTCATCATCCTTAAAACACTTACTGTAGTTCTGGACAGTAGACTTTGATGCTGTTTTATTTCCTTCCACTTCCTGAATCCTGCAGCTGAATAGTATTGATAATGATATGATGATTCTGATAATCTTATTATAATGGAGATTGTGTGTTTGTCTGTCTGTAACCGAAACTAAATCACTATTCAAGTCATAATTCCCTTAGTTATTGACGTCATATTTACCATGCATTTATTTTTATTTAAACCTCAATTATTGATAAAATGGTTATACCTTACTAATACTGTTGACCATATCTACCTACTAATAGCATGTAATTGTATTTATATATACAACAAAATAGCGGTTTACAGTGTGAACGAGAAGGCTAATTTGCATATTGATATTTAAAATTTGATTTTAATAAATATATGCTTAGTATTATTGATTTCTAATTGTTTGGTTTTCTCTTAACGAATATGAGCAAAGATCTCGGGGATATATCTTAAAAGAAATCCATAAACAAGACGAAAGAACTGTAATTTTATTAAATACTTCATAATCTAACTAAATAGATAAATTAGGAAAAATGAAAGACAGGAGTGAAAGAAAATGATAGAAGAGTTAAATCTAAAGCTGTTCTATTTTTCGATTATACCCCCTCAGTTTATCATTTTCTAAATAGTTTATAATTTGATACAATATTTTATAACATCAAAACCTAAATACTTGCACCCGAAGGGTGCATATATTTGCTAGTAATAATAATAATAATAATAATAATGAATCATAGATAGATTTTTTTTTAAACCTCATTATAGACAACTGAGGGTCATTTACTTTAGGGCTTTACTCCTAGGGACAAATCACCACACTTAAAGGCTTATGTTCAACTCATGTTGAAAGCACTGGTTCCCACTAGATTACTGAAGTGAGCCTGTTCAATACTTAGATTGATTCCCAGCTGTTTTTAGGCCTGCAAACAGTAAGTGAAGTCATCAGGAAAGTCGGTATCAGCCAATCAGCAAGGGAGTATATCCCCTTTTCACTAGCGCTAGACCAAGGAGATTGTTTTTGCGTCTGAGATGGAGTTCCACACCTACCATCAGTTCCTTACTTTACCACACAGATTCCTGTGCTACTCATACGCTGAGTTGGTGAGGACCTGTATCGAACTAGGTACCTTGTGGTTTCTAGCCGAAAGCTCTACCGACTGAGCTAACCTGAAAACTTTATGACCATGGATATATCCTCCAGATGACACCTTCCAATTGCACTAAAAGTAGTAAGGTCAAGGGTATGACCTGATGTCTGGGGAAATTAGGCAATTTCTGGATGACCCTTCATAAAATGTGATTTGGTGTCATGTGTGGGTTGTACAGGTTCCTCAACAACAAAATAAACATGTCAAATTCTGTTTTTGTATTGCAGTGAACAAATCTCCTTCTCAATGTCAAGCACCTTGTGATTTGTCATGAAAAGAGTGAACTAAGTTTCTAGAGCCAATATTTTCTTTTCTTTTTTAAATGTTACATGTATTATCTGCCTTGTTATTTTTTATTGTATCCCTTAGATTAGAGGCTCTTCTAGTTACCATCACAAGGATCAAATGATCAAATTTCCATCTTTCTCCTCAGCAACTCAGTCGGCAGAGCATCCCCCTCTTGGAACCACAAGGGTCCAGGTTCGATACTAGCCCTCGCCAACTCAGCACATAAGTAGCACAGCTTGGATCTTTGTGGTAAAGTGGGGAGCTGATGGTAGTTGTGGTGCTCTACCTTGAATGCAAAAACAATGTCCCTAGTCTAGTGCTAGTGAAAATGGGATGTCTATCCCTTGCTTTCCAGTTGACACTGACAATAGGCCACTCCCCCAACTGACTATGATGGTCTGAATTATCTCATTTCTTCCTTGGTTCTGTAATTCTTCTGCTCTTTTCACAAGAATTTTTGGAACCATTCTTGGGTACCAATTAGTGAGATGGTTGTTAGTAAACTCCTTTTACAGACCAAGCAGCTAATGCAGTGAGCTCCATTCTCACTGGGTGCCCCATAACTACAACCACGTGGCTAGACTAAGCTAAGCCAAGCTTAGTAAATAACCTTAGGACAGTACAAGTGTTATAATTGACCTGTATTCTACTAACTTTTATAGCTCTTGAGCAAGGTCTTTATCAATTTCCTCAGTCTTTATTTATTTTTGATCCAGTAAGACAGCTATATTTACTATGAAGAGGTGATGAAAAGTTCACAGCCTGACCAAGAAGGTAATTCGCCTTGTCAGTGGGGTTTAGAATATACTGAGTGTATCCCTGAGTGAAAGAGATGTAAGACCCCTCTAAAAGGGGATATCCTGGGTTGGACACTAAACCACATCTGGTGGTGAGGCTCCAATTTTAGAGATCTGAGGAGTGTGGAGTACCCCTCTATTGCCATTATTCTCAGGTTCAGTCTGACCCAGAATGGTTAAATACCTATTAAGATCCCATCTAGGGGGAATTAGATCCGTTTAGTAAATTATTAGTATTAAATAGTAATACTTGAATCCATATAAAACTGTGTGCAAATAAATGAGTATCAATAGATAGAAATAGTTACTTAAAACCATATATTTGTGTATAAATTATTAGTATTGCATAGGAATGCTTGAAACCATACAACTGTGAACAAAGTATTAGATAGAAATATTTGATATATTATAACTGTGTGCAACAAATGATTATAGGCAAATAAGAGTAATGGAGATTTGCTTCCGGGTTTTTGTCTGTAACAAAAACTATGTCACTGCTTACGTCACACTGCCTAAAATCGTCATAAATAGAATACACTCAAAATTTGAGCATGCAATGTTAGACAGACCTCATTGGTTTTTTAAACAAGTTTTAATAAATACCTACCTGGTATTATCTATCTATATATAGTTTAAAAAAAATATATATTTAAAGTTATCAGAACTAAGTTTCCATTTCAATTTTTTTAATTTTTTACTCCTTTAATAAATTTATTTTATTTTTTACTCCTCTAATAAATTTGATGATTTTACTTTACTTATGATACAAACTCTCTGATATTAAATTTTCAACTCCCATCCCCTCAGGAAATATTTATTTTACGTTGCCCAGAGGACGTTTTTTTTTATTTTGCTAGAGTAATGGAACTTTGACAATATAGTTGTGATTACAATCAAACGTTTATAAATTAATCAAATTTCACCATAACCCATTTTTGGAAACTATCAGTTTGATTTCTTAGTTTAATGGCCTATCAACCTTTGTGGGTTATTTAATACTAAAACTAGCCTTCTAGAAAAACAGTAGTGGTACTATTCACTGTATATAAACTTTTTAACTCCATTTACAGGAGATTCGAGAAATTAGGATTAACTACTAAAAACATGGTCCGGGTTAGCTCAGTCGGTAGAGCGTCGGCTAGAAATCACAAGGTTCCTAGTTCAATACTGGTCCTCGCCAACTCAGCGTTATGAGTAGCACAGGGATCTGTGCGGTAAAGTAAGGAGCTGATGGTAGGTGTGGCGCTCCACCTCAGATGCTAAAACAATCTCCTTGGTCTAGCGCTAGTGAGAAGGGGATAGACTCCCTCGCTGCATGGCTGATACCGACATTAGGCCGCCCCGACGACTTTACTTTTTTTTTTTACTAAAAAGAAGAATGAGAGGTGATCTAATTGAAACTTTAAAAATAATAAATAGAATTTCTAATTATAGTAGATTTTTTTATTTTTTTATTTATTTTTTTTTTTTTTTAGATATTTCTCCTTGAACTGAAAATTTACTGTCAAGGCAGATTTCAAAAATTAAGTCTGTCAACCAATTGGATTTTTTAGTAAACCAAACCATTCTTTCTTCTCTTATTTCTCTCTTGATTATAACCAAACATTTAGAAACAGATCAAATTTCGGCATTGAATAACCCATAAGGAGTTGATTATCCATTTAACAAATAAAACCTTTTTTTTTTTTTTTTTTTTTTTTTTTTTGTGGATTAAAATGGAAAATTAGAAAACAATGTGCAGAAGGTTGACCTTTGCAATGAATATATGGAATAGCATGTAGATTCTTTATTATTCATTTCTTGGTCTGGCCAAGAACCTTTCAGCAGCCTTTGCATTTGAGATATTCTCCTTTTGATCTAGATTAGTGTGATCCATCCGAATCTTCAAATCCAAAAAATTTCAGCAATTTTCACCTTTAGTTGGCTAAATTCCTAGCAAATAAGGCAATTAGAGTAACCTCCCTTGACTTTCACTTTGAAACAAGCCGGTAGCCATTTTGAAAGTCTACATGCGAAATATACAAATCTTAGAAACTTTTTCGAAAACAATACAACTGCATGCTTTAACACAAAAATATCATAAAATGTGTTCTTAATAACAATTAAGTTCATTTCAGATTCAGATAATGCACACACACAATTTTATGCTAGGAATTTAGCCAACTAAAGGTGAAAATTGCCGAGATTTCTACTATTCTTAGGCTTCTGGTTTGTGCTTAAATGCTATTTGCACAATTCCCTATTAATCACAATTCCCACCCAGTCATATCTTGTCAGTCTATACCATTACAATTCCTTGTTATTTATCCTTATATATAAACTTTTTTTACATTTAGAAAAAAAAAGACATGTCCAGATAAGACTTGCTGACAACTCTGCCTGGTATTTTCTTTCTGCCTAAATCTGTTTTCCTTTCGGTGTCCATTATCTCGAACAAAGAAAAAAGGGGGGGGGGAAAAAAAGGCAATCACGTCATCAAATTAACGGACGTTCTTGTTAGGAGAAGAGGAATTATTGAGAGGAATTGTATGAAGTGTCGCAAAGTAGAGAAACATAAACATCATTGGCTTTAGTTGCATCATCTTTTTTTGTTTCCTTTTTTTATTTTCTTGTGGAACATGAACAACCAGCTCGACTCTGTCTAAACTGGCAGAAAGCGGCTACTCACACCTGCAATTAGACAACCTGTTATTATTTGCACAATATTTGCTTTTTCTTTATTTTTCTTTTACTTTTACCTTGTATCTTTTTCTATTTTTTTTTTTTTTTTTTTTTTTTCTTTTTTTTTTTTTTTCTTTTTATTTCTTTAGTCTTTTCTGAAGTATTCAGGAAATGATTATGCTGTAATAAAAGCACTCTCTCTCTCTCTCTCTCTTTTCTCTCTCTCTCTCTCTTCTCTCTCTCTCTCTTTTCTCTCTTTTTCTCTTCTTTCTCTCTCTCTCTCTCTCTTCTCTCTCTTTCTCTCTCTTTCTCTCTCTCTCTCTCTCTCTCTCTTTCTCTCTCTTTCTCTCTCTCTCTCTCTTTCTCTCTCTCTCTCTCTCTCTCTCTCTTCTCTCTCTCTCTCTCTCTCTCTCTCTCTCTCTCTCTCTTTTCTCTCTCTCTCTCTCTCTCTCTCTTTCTCTCTCTCTCTCTCTTCTCTCTCTCTCTCTCTCTCTCTGTTCAGAAGTTTTATCTCTGTCCCTGTTGTGTTTAAGCTTCTCTCCATTTCTTACTTTTTTTTCTGTGTTTTCCCATCAGTCTGTGTGTGTGTTTCTCTGTGTTTCAGTCTCTCTTCCCAGCCATCACTCCTTGCCTCTTTCTTTTCCATTTGGTAAATTCCGTATAAAATTCTGTTGACTGTTCCTTGAGCCACTTCTTCTCTACAGATTTCACTTCCTCGTCACTGAAATAATGTTTGCCTCTCAAACTCTTTTTCATGGGGCTGAAGAGAGGCAAAAATTATTCTAGTGACAAGGAAGTGAAATCTGTAGTGAAGAAGTGGCTCAAAGAACAATCAACAAAATTTTACAGAGCAGGGACACATGCTTGCATTTGAAGATGAAATGTTGCTATTGAGAAAACAGTGACTATCTGGATAAATAGGAATGTGATCCATAGAGGACAAGCTTCATTTTTATATGATACATGTTCCTGTGTTGGTAATTATACCTGTCCTAAACAAAATGGCATTACTTTTTGAATCACATTCGTGTGTGTGTGTGTGTGTATGTGAATATATATATATATATATATATACACACACACATACAAAGATGGGGCAGAGAGAGAGAAAGAAATGTAAATAAAATCATAAAAATCTAAAAGGATGCAGTAAAATCATATCCATGCATCCCAGGGTTTTTAATTTTTCTTCCCTCACCATTTCAAGATAACTGTAAATACATTTCAATAGTTTATTAGAAATGAATTACACAGGATAGGTTACAAGGTATGAGTTAGATGGTTTTAGTTAGGACTCATAAATTTTCCCGGTGGGGGGACTCCCTCAAGCAAATATATGCGTCCCAGGACTCACTAAATCAAAAAGCTATCATTATCACTGTCACAGTAATTATTATAGTATTAATAGTAATATAGTAATAATAGCTATAGTTATAGTAATGATATTAGTAATACTAAGTGGTAGTAGTAGTAGTGTTATTAACATATCTGTTGAGTGAGACAGTGTTGAGGCGTGTATGACATTGACAGGTTGGAATTTCACTATTTTCCATATTTTTTTGCCTCCAGGTAAATACGAACCTGCAATTTATGATATGTTGATCTACTGGATTTTTATGTCAACAAATATCTACTCTTTTTTTTTTTTTAAGGTCATATTCTCCACCTTTCTATTCTTATATTTTTATGTTTAAGCTTTAATATCTGTCCTGCAAACTACTTATTTATGAGGGGCAGAGGAAATTGCATGAATAAACAGCTTTTTTTTTATACTGTTGATGATAAACATTCTAATAAGTAGAGATAACAATAATAATGATAATATAGAAAATTATGCATATAATAGCCTGATTCTGTCAGTGTTTGTATTGTCCTGACCATTGACAATCCATTTCTTACTGTTTTTTTTTTTTTTTTTTTAATGCATTTCTATTGTAAAAATTCTTATCAGTGCATTTGAATTATATGCATAGTAGCTTGTCAATGGTTATGAATTAAAACAAGTATTACTGATAATTCTTTTCTTCTCGTGGAAGTCAATGTATTCTGATAAAAAAACAAAACTTTGTCTTTCCCTAAAATATATATAACGGGTTTTTTTTTTTAATAGTATGTTTGAAGCATTGTGCATATGTGTAATATAAAGATTTTTGAAGGCAATTTACAATGCAATATGTGTTGAAAATTATATTTATTTAATTTAAAAAATTTTTTAATTCTAAATATTTTCGGAATAAAATTCCATCATCAGGGTTATTAGTACTAGGTATTTTTTTTAATAGTGCTTATCCCACGGTGATGGTGTAATCAAACAGATGATTACACCATCGCCGTGGGATAATTACTATAAAAAAAAAACACCTAGTACTTTTAATAACTCTGATGATGGAATTTTATTCCGAAAATATTTAGAATTAAAAAAAAAAAAAAAAAAAAAAAAAGTTAAATAAATATAATTTTCAACACATATTGCATTGTAAATTGCCTTCAAAAATCTTTATATTATATTATATATATATATATATATATATATGTCATCCACAGTTTCATGTTTCACATTTCATCAGTGTCAATAGACACAGCAACTACTTCTGACCCAACTGACTTTTATTAACCTCTTGGCCATCGACAGCTGCCATTAAGAATTAGTGTTTTTAACTGATAATTACAAATCTGTAAACAACAGCTGATCATTGCTTTATGCTGGTGGTGAAAGTCAATTTATTTATATATATAGTGGCAGTATTTGGACAATACATTTTTCCCTACCTATAGAATCTGCTATCACACACACACACACACACACACATATATATATATATATATATATATATATATATATATATATATATATTGAACACTAGAAGTCCATTACTTGAAGTTACATGTGGTGTGCACAATCATCAAATGGAAATGTGAGAAAAGTGTCTAATCAACCATATTTATAGTGTAACATAAGAAAAGAAATATAATTAGGGTAGTCCAAATAAAGGAGAATATTAAATTAGTCAGGTGTTAAATGATACAGGAGAAGTTTATTAGTATGTCTACACTTAGATATTAAGTTGCTTCGTTTGTTTAGCAATTTGTTTTCAGTATTGATGCATTTTTTTTTTTATTTTAGTTGATATACCATTGAATAAACCAATCCAAATAAGGTTAATGAAAATTATTTATACTAATTTGCAGATATTAAGAATTTGAAACTTTAATTAAAATGACTTGTTTTGGTATTAAATGACCCCCAAAAGGGTTGATATACCATCAAACAAATAAACATGTTTTTTTCAAACACAATCTGTAACTATTGTTACCTCCTTTGTAAGCTTGGGCTTTTTTTTCACAATATCCCATTTTATTATGGGAGATTTGCCTGTTTTTTCTTTTATTTGGCATAGTGTTGTATTATTGGTAAAACTGACGTTATGGTTATACCATTTATTTTTCCACTTCATTTCAGTGGTACCTATGTATCTGATGATTATGGCCTGCCCTGTCGGCTGCTGCGTTAGAATGTCCCCACTGCACCTCTGCCGAGGGGTAAGACTCCCCCAATGGGGCCACCTGTTGGCCGTGGGTGGCAACCCGTGATGCTTAACGATAGAACCCAGGTGGATGAGCAGTTCATGACTTACAATACTCCACTTTGGCCCTATCTTGGTCTAGATGGCCGGTTGGAGAGGCCCCCTCCAATCAATCGGCTGATCACGTCAAGCCCTAGCACCTATATGATTTTCCCAACCCTATTGCCCTTATGGCAAGCCCAACCATTTTTTGCATATGGATGCTACAAGGAGGTGACTGAGGGTCTATATGTCCTGGGAATGACATTAAACTCTATCTGATGGTGAGGTTCCAGTTTTAGGGAATGTGGAGCACCCCTTCATCACCATTGCTCCCTCGTCCACTCTGACCCGGCGTGGTAGTACCTGTTAGGGTCCCATCTATGGGTTAAATAGAAAAACATGAGTTAATAAACAATTTGTTATCCATTAAGAATGAATGTATTTCAAAACTTTGTCGGCATTAAATGACCCACTGAGGTTGATATGCCATAAAACAAACCAATCCAAACCTTATTATGGCTTATTATTGTTTGTCAAAGATCTCTTTTGATAAGCCATCTTTTCCCTATGAGTAAAAGTCATCGGGGTGGCCTAAAGTCTGTATCAGCCAATCGGCGAGGGAGTCTATCCCCTTTTCACTAGCGCTAGACCAAGGAGATTGTTTTGGCATCTGAGGTGGAGCGCCACACCTACCATCAGCTCCTTACTTTACCGCACAGATCCCTGTGCTACTCATACACTGAGTTGGCGAGGGACCGGGATCGAACTAGGAACCTTGTGGTTTCTAGCCGAACGCTCTACCGACTGAGCTAACCCGGCCCTATGAAGAACAAAGTAATTTTTTTTTTTTTTTACATTAAAGCTTTCACCTGGGTTCATTAAGTATGCATAATAAAAATTGGTACATTTTTTTTATATATATATCGTGTTTAACAGTTTGTAGAGAAGAAATAAATTCTTCTTCCCAGTTATATTCCTGAATTTTTGAGACAAGGTTTGATAATTTGTATTGTCCTCATCTTTCTTCTCAGTTATTTGATATTTTTGTTTACAAAGTGCTTTGTGTATTTAGTAGTATTCAATTGTAGTATTGATGGTATTGGGCAGACCTTTTTTTTTTTACTTTTTCTTTTTAAATGATAGTAGAATGACCAAACATGGTTGCATCCAAATCTTTGAAGAAAGAAAAATATAACCAGTGTCCTATATTATTGACAATAGGCTTCTCACTTATAATGGTAAATTTTTTGACTCATTAAATACAACCCCCTCCCACACACCCATGCGTATTATGTGTGTCACCTTCTTCTCCATTCTAAAATTAGTCATTGCTCCCAAAGACCAAGAAACAATTACAGGAATTTTTTCTACGTATTATTGAAGAATGGGACATGACGAGAAGATGGAGACAGTCCTGTTTTTGTTGTTGTTCTTCTTCTAAATATGTATTTAGGCATCAAATGACCAGTCTTGTATTTAGGCGGATGTCCTTAGTGTTTCCTGTAACCATAGCAACTCGCAAAACTCTTTGGCCACAATTTTTTTTTTTTTTTAAAGCAACGGTTTCGTTTGCTGCTATATATTTGTGCCACTTAGTATTGTGTATCCTAAGTGGCTATCGTGCTTGAAGTGTGGCTTACCAGCTCACATGTTTTGAGTTCTTGTTTGCCCCCGATATGTTACCAAAATGCCGCTATCAAGAAAAAGATCCAATTCTTTTCCACTAATTTGTGCCCCTTTCATTTTCCAGGGACTGGAAAAGAGAAAAAGAGAAAGACTACAAGCAGGTAAATAACTTTTGCTCTACCTTTAATACACATATATATATATATGATTTTTTTTTTTTTTTTTTTTTCCTTGAAAAAAAAATTTGTGCCTACATTTTTCTTTTATGATACCATGTTGGTTTTTTTTTTTTTTTTTTTTTTTTTTTTTTTTTTTTTACCGGAAAATTAATATTCAATCATTACTACATCTACTATTTGAATTTTTTTAATATCTAGATTTAGTATAAGCCAAAGAAAAAAAAAAAAAAAAAAAAAAAAAAAGTAAGTATGTAATACATCAGATGTTATCCTTTTTCTGAAATAAGATGTAAAAAAATGACTGTGTTGTACAGACAGCTTACATTTAATTTGACTTAATTTTATATGTATTCTGTTGTTATTTACTAAGCTCAATTTGTCACAAGGGCAAGAGTATAGGGCATCTGCTAAGATCTTCTGTTTGATCAAAATTTTGCAAAATTAGGTCATCCTTGAAACTAGTATCTAGAATAATGAAGATAATTTAAGATCTTAATATTATATTTTAGCTGTGATCAGATTAGACTTAATGGTGTTTTAAAAAAGACTTCATTTTATGATATCACCAACTAAAATATTAGACTATTTAGAAAATAATAGGTCATTTTTAATGCACAGTTAAATGTAAAATCAACCATTATTTTTCAAACACTGTTTAATTAAAAGTAAATAATTATTCTAGTAGAACAATTTATTTTTTATTTATTCTTATGTTTAGAAATTTGAATTCCTTATGATTAATTATGTCTTGCAGCAATATGGCTTTCTTATCTATATATAAGATCTTTATTCATATATATATATATATAATATATATATATATATATATGTAGAGAAAGGTAGACAAACATGGGATGTAGAAAATGGATGTTTAAATCACATGTTTGTCTACCTTTCTCCACATACTGTCGGATAATCTCCACATATTTCTCCATATATATAAATAAAAGGATTAGTATTGTTTGCAATGGTTATATTATAGTAGTTTATATATCTGGTAGTATTCATTTGTTGTATATATCAACCATTATTAGATAATATTGCTATAAATTATATTTCTGTTCCACAATAATAAAAAAAGAATAAAAAAATAATGTATTTGTGTATGTATGTATGTATATATATATATATATATATATGGGGAAAAAATGAGTAAAGAAATGTAGATGGATAAAAATGAATTTTATTGATATCACTTTTAATCGATAAAATTCATTTTTATCCATCTACATTTCTTTTCTTTACTCATTTTTTCCCCCATATTGTCGGATTCAATTCCCTTTCCATTCTTACATATATATAATATATATATATATATATATATATATATATATATACACACACACACACAAGAGACAAATGTAATAACTCTTATGGGATAGAGATTGTGTATAGTATTCAATTTGATAGTATTTGAATCAATTATATTGATTTAAATTCTAATATTAAAATTGAATTAATCTAGTTAATTCTTATAAATTCAGTTTAAAAAATTGTGACCTTTTAATCTGAATAATATTCTGAGTTTCTATTTGCTATATTTTATTTCAATCTTTTTGTATTGTATAATAAAATTTATTTTAAAGATTTTTACTCAATAGTTTTGTTCTATGAAATTCTAGACTGATTTAATTCATTTCAAGTTATTTTCAATCAGTAGTTTAAAAGATTTTCTCTTGTGGATAATTTTGTTTTTCTAAATTATAGGTCACTAATTAACTCTAAAAAAGATTGCTAGGAATGTCCGTAAATTGATGCACATTGCTTTAAACTGATTTAGAGAACGATTTATAGGCTTGGTCAAAGGTGGCCATTACAAATGAAATGGAATATATTTAAGCATTGTTTTAGTTTAACAAGATCTTTTTCATGTTTTAAAAAAAAAAAAAAAATTTCTGACTGACCCAGTTTTTATTTTGTACTTAAATTAATTTTTATCTTTATAGTATATTTTTAAACAGTTCACTAATTTACTATTTGATTTTTTTAAATAAAATTTTGAAATAATTATTTTGCTTTTTTAAGATAATTTTAAGTAATTTAGAAAATAAATAATTGTTTAACTCATTATTATTTTTTTTTTTTTTTTTTTTCAAAGGGATTTTACTTTCTTTTCTTCTTATTTTTTTTTTTTTGCTTTTTTATTTTATTTTTCTTTGCTTTTTTTAAATTTTATTATTTAAATTTTTTATTTTTATTTCTTAGCTTTTTTTCTCGTATTATCTTCACTTTGTTTACCCTTTCCATTTAAAAATAATCTATAATTATTTTAAAAAGCAAAAAAATTATTCAAGATATTCTATTTTTTTATATTTATTTATCCCCCCGCCCTCATAAACTACATTCAAATTTTTAAACCCAAGGCTATTAATGTTATTGAATAGTTTGTTTGTTCAGTATTTGATGATTTGTGGGGATAAGGAGTGCAGTCTCCATCCCACAAAGTCCGATCCTCTTCACTCCTAACTTGACAAAAATTATATCAGTAAATCCTTTCTTGAGTGGTATGTGTTCTCTAAATAAAGCCTCCATTGTAAAGGAAACTTTAAAAATCTTATGTAAACTCTTTACTTTTATGTTTACTTGTATATTTTGTTGAGTCTCAAAGGATGAATTTCCATTCCTGATTAGAAACAGAATTATATAGTCTAAATTTCTAATGGATGTATGTATTAACCCTCTTATCTACCTGTCAAAACCAGGTGTGCAAAGTTGAAAGCCATACTCTGCATTCTTTGAATACCAGAACATTAGAAACGATATAATTATTAATGGTACAAAAGGGAATTCCAGAAAGACTGGTACAACTGATCTCTGTTTTAGATATGTCACTAATAGAATTATTGAATTCCTAGAACTAATGATAAATTAGAATTAAAGATATACTAAAAATCAATTAACAAAAATGATCACATATATCAGGGATCACCAAACTTTTTTTGCGATGGTGCCAGATAATTGAAACAATAACGAATGCAGGCCACATTATTATTGTGTTCAATACTTTGCTAGCCAGAACGAAATCTCTGAGCAAAAGATGTAAAACAAAATTTATCTTTCCATCTTATATTCATGGATGAGTGGTGTAAGATGCACAAAAACAAATTTAACCAACATATTCATTTTCAAAACATTACCAAAGAACGCAACATTAGCAGAAAGGTTTAGTGAGATTTGCGAAACTGAAGTTTGCCTTTCAAGATATCGTCAATGTTTGGTTTGGAATTGCTACATCCAATCAAGAGAATTGATTTCAAATGTTTATCAGTCAATTTCATTCAATGGGTTGATTTCACATATTTCAATTTTGAAAAGGCTTGCTCGCATACATAAGTTGTTCCAAACAAGTGAAAATTCAGGATTGCCTAAGTAATAAGTGAAATGCTCACATGCACAAAATTTTGTAACCTACCTACATAGTCAAGTCTATGAAGATTTAGTAAGCTTAACATGATATTTAAATTTAAATGGTATCAGATCTTGTCGTTCGCCGTAGTTTGGTGATCATTGACATATATTAAGTGCAAAAACACAATCATAGATATGTACACTTTGCACAAACTATAACCAAATTTAGATACATTGAAAATATTTTAAAATCCTCTAGTATCTATTTACCAATTCTTCTACACAAGCAGGATATGACATAAGGTCAATTCTTAATCTGAGTTTAATACGTTTGAATTTAGAATTTTCTCTTTAGACTGGTTGACATACCAAGGTTAAAGAACCCAGTCTGCCCTACTATTTGCCCATAGCTAGAGAGAAAATTGTTGGATATATACCTTTTTGAAAGTGTATTAGTACTATCTGAAATGCAACCAACCACGTCCAAGAATTGAACTTGTCACCATATCCATTTCCTACAACGATAACCATTACACTACGTACCCCATGTCTTTTATACACAATGCCAGAAGAAAAACATATAAATTACATTACAACAAAGACTAAATAATGAACAACAAAAGATATAATAATTCTGCCAACAAATCCAATTGACAAAATATTTTTTTTCAAAATTGGACTCTTAAGTTGTCACAAGTCCATCCAAAACAACCAAAAAATAATAAATCAAACAAAAAAACTACATCAGAGGCAGGTAGGTATTTGCCCTTGGGTAGTATGTGACACTATGGGCATCCTACATTAGAGGCAGGTATTTATATTATTCCCTGTAAGAAATGTAAAAATGTTTCTTTGGTGAAACTTTGAGATGTCTTACAAAGCATTTATATGAACATAGTTATGCTTTAAAAATGGGAGAATAATTCAAATACACTTGTCGGACATTAATTGGACTAGCAAATATATGCAACCTCCGAGTGCAAGTATTTAGATTTTAATGTAATAAAATATTATACTAAATTAAAAAGGCTAATGAAATTAAATAAGAATGCAGGTAAAAAAATTGAAACAGAGAGGGGTATAATAAAAAAAATAAACAACTGAAACTTACTCTTCCATCACTCCTGTCTTTCATTGCTAAATTTTGCTAATTTAAGTATTTAGTTAAAATAGGAAGTAGAGAATAAAATTAGTTATTTCTTCTTGTTAATGGATTTTTTTTAAAAGATTTATCCCAAGATTTTTGCTCATATTTATTAATATAAAACCAAACAATTAGAATCAATAATACTAAGCACATATTTATTAAAATCAAATTTTTAATATCAATATGTAAATTAGCTTTCCTGTTCACACTGTAAACCGCACACTATAAACAATTGCATGTTATTAGTGTGTAGATATGGTCAGCAGTATTAATAATGTAAAACAATTTTATTAATTGAGGTTTAAATAAAAATGATAATCATGGAAAATGTGATGTAAATAACTATTTAGGGAATTGTGACTTGAGTAGTGATATAGTTTTGATTACAGACAGAAAAAACACACAATCTCCATTATAATAAGATATAGATGACCATTTTAATCTAAAAGAGGTTCACATTGTTGGGAGACAAAATGGAATGGTCTCCCTTGTCACAGGGTTTGAGGAACTCTCCTACATCATGAGTCCATTTTGGTCACATGAGAAAATGAACCATAGAATCTCCTTCTTTTATAAACCCAACATGCAAGGACAGATGTAGTCATCGCTTCTCCACAGCGGCACTCATGGTGCCTGTTTTTGTTTCCAGACCTGAGAAATAGTAAGTCGTTTCTACCTCTGTTTTTAAAACTATTCTTTATGTTCCTCAAAGATATTGTGACTCTTTTGTAGCTTTGGACGGGAACTTAGTTCCCTCCTTGTATGTTGTAGAATTAAATGTTATTTAGTATTTTCTTGTCTTTATTTTCCTACCGACTATTCTGTGTTAGGTTACTCTCTTTTAGAGAACTTAATGCATTATAAGAAACGTATGTTAGCTACCAGTTACCTCCTCGCTAATTCTTATAACATGTTACTTGATAAGCAAAACAAGTAATACTGAAAACTTATAGAATCCATTGTAATCTCTTTGTATCAAACAATGACAGATTTTATAATGTATCACCGTTTCTGTAAAGATTAATAATAAAACAAAACAATATTCCATTTAATTTAACACAAGTTTAAATAGTTTAAATAACAAAAACTAATCCTTAATAATTTATTAATAATCTATTACTAACAATATTTTATTTCACACTCACCCAGGTATGTGGGAATGATGTTAAACTATCTGATGGTGCAGTTCCAGTTCTGGAGGTTTGGGGAATGTGGAGCACCCCTTTATCACCATTGCTCCCAGGTCTACTCTGACATGGAGTGGTAGTACCTGTTAGGGTCCCATCTATGGGTTAAATTGAAAAATGTTTATAAAATAGTCAGCATTAACTGTCCAACTATGGTTGATATGCCACAAAACAAACCAAACCAATCACCCAGGTATGTGTTAAATAGTACCACTACTGTTGTTAAACCAGTGATGCTATTACACTCACCTTTGGCCTAATAACCTTGGGAAAGGTATGAATACCCTCATGCCTCCAGCTATGGGTTAAATTCTGATCCTTTTACAAGGATGACATTGGCATTAAATAACCCATGAAGCTTGATATGCCATTAAACAAATAAACCAAACTTCACATACAACAGTAATATTTTTAAATCCTTTAATTCATAGCTTAAAAACAGCCATGAGAAAAATTTAGAACATTTTCATTTTCCACTTTTCAATGTTTTATAATGATTGGCATTCATGATTACATTGCCATGACAACCCCTAGACAGTCATAAGGTTACCCATTATTTATCATAAATTTTTTTTTTTAATTCCAAATCTATCTATATCATATATATATATATATATATATATATATATATTATAGGGCAGTTGGTGTGTATGTATGTATGTCCGGGTGAAACTACAAAAATAAGACAGTTGATGACAAAGTAAATATATATACACATTCATTATTTTGTGCTAAAATAATAAAGGTTTTATTTGTATTTGTGAAGATATTTAAAATTACACTTTGAATAATAAGAGAAGGGAAAATCATTGGCGGTGTTCATGATTAAAACATAAACAAATCAATTATGGAAGACCAAAACAATCAATGGATCTATGTGGCTAACACTTTCTTATCCCCCCTGTACCCAGGTGATGCCGGGTAGCTGCTTCTAGTTATCTAATAAAACTTGTACAGAGTGAGACATCATAATAAATATATAAAGTTCACTAAATTGGTTTTCATATCTTATTTCTCATTTCAACAAGGGGAGTCATTGTGGTGTAGTGGTTAACATGCTGGACTGTGATATTGTAGTAAGCGAGTTCAAACTACAGTTGCGTTATTATATTCACTTTTGGGCTAATAACATTAGGAAGATATAACCCACTCAACCCCTAGCTCTGAGGTAAATAGTACCACTACTTTTCTTCTATTGTGGATGGCTTTGGCATTAGATAACCCACAAAGCTTGATGTGCCATTAAAGAAACCATTTTAACAGGTCTTTCTCAAGGTTTCTAAGATACTTCTGTACTAGCCCATATGTTTATAGAGGTTTATAAACTTAGACCTTCTCTTCTAAACTCAGGAACATTGTTTTCATAATCAGGAGCCTCACGGAACTTTAAACCAAACCCTTTATTTAATCGACGGGGGTAGACTGTTCTCATTCCATTAACAATGACTGGGTACAAGTGTTAAGCTGTGTTAATCATTCTATGTTATTGTCACCCTTGACCAGGACTGAACTTGCAGCCTAGAGATAACTGTCATTTAGATCTGTATTAATGAAGAAGGCTGGAGGGCACATCAGCCGCAACATTGTGCAGATAACAATAAAGGCCTCATCTCAAAATTTCAGAGCAATGATAATCCTTAGTAAACTATTATAGCTTCTAGTAACTCTTCTCACTACAAATAAATTGCACTCACAATACTTGGTATATGATAATTATCCTGGGTACAACGCTAAACTGCATCTAATTTCCAGTTCTGGAGTTCTCGGAGTGTGTGCCCCTTCATCGCCAAATAATTAGGCCTCATCTCAAAAATTCAGAGAAGTAAAAAAAAAAAAAACAATTACCTCCTCCTCCTCCTCCTCCTAAAATTTTATTGGTAATTTATGAGGAAGTTCTATAAATAAACAAGAATTACGACAAATTACGATAATAAGAATTACGACAAATACGATAATAAGAATTACGACAAAAAAAGAAAAATAAGAATTACGACAAAAAAAAAAAATTAGAATTACGACAAAAAAAGGTTTAATGTTTTTTTTCTTTCGAATGGAAAAAATAAACAAGAATTAAGACAAAAAAGCCCCCCCCCCCTCAAATAGGCGCCAATACGATAGTTGGGGTTGTTATTTGAGTTGGTTGTTTTCTTTCAAGTAACACCGCTGTAGCGGCAATAGTTGGGGTTGTTATTTGAAAGTTCACCGGGCAGCAATTTTGGAGGCAGAGGACCGGGACGAACTTCCTCACAAATTACCATTTTATTTTTAGATGAAGCTTTGTCAGTCATTATTTTTTTAATTTATCTTTTATTTTATTTTATTTTTGGCTTTTTTTTTTTTTTTTTTTTTTGATTTATTTATTTATTCCATTGCAACTCACTCAGGTTGTTATTTCTAAGATGGGGACATTGTATATCAGTAGAGGTGATGATAAAGGATAAACTCTTGATAAGACTTGAACCCACATCCCCTTTTACCACAGGGAAGGCTTGTTATCTGTACCAGCTGCTTAACAAACTATTGCAGAAGCCTAAACCACACTTATAAAAAACTGTTTCCAGATTGAGATCGCCAGGTTTCCCAGGACAAAAGGGGACACAAATTCAAGTCTCAACAGGAGGTTATCCTTTATTTATTGTCTCCTATGAATGCTGTTCCTCACTTTCCAAAAATAATGACCCAAATGAGTTGGGATGATAAAACAATTAGAATTAAGAAGAAAAAAATTATCAAAATTAATAAAGTTTCTACTAAGCTTAAAAGAACAACATGCTCTTAGCTTCTAAGTTTAAAATATACCTGTTAAATTCTAATTTTTAACATTATTATATCTATCTTCTAAACTTTAAAAAATATATATCTATTAGCTTCTAATTTAAACAAAATATATATTTATTATATATTAGCTTCTAATTTAAACAAAATATATTTTATTTATATATTAGCTTCTAATTTAAACAAAAATATATTTATTTATATATTAGCTTCTAATTTAAACAAAATATATATTTATTTATATATTAGCTTCTAATTTAAACAAAATATTTATTATATTTATATAGCTTCTAATTTTTTAAAAAATATTTATATATCTATTAGCTCTATTTATATATTTATATATCTATTAGCTTCTAATTTAAAAAATATATTTATATATCTATTAGCTTCTAATTTTAAAAATATATTTTATATCTATTAGCTTCTAATTTAAAAAATATATTTATATATATATATCTATTAGCTTCTAATTTTAAAAAATATATTTATATATCTATTAGCTTCTAATTTAAAAAATATATTTATATATCTATTAGCTTCTAATTTTTAAAAATATATTTATATATCTATTAGCTTCTAATTTAAAAAAATATATTATATATCTATTAGCTTCTAATTTAAAAAATATATATTTATATATCTATTAGCTTCTAATTTAAAAAATATATATTATATATCTATTAGCTTCTAATTTAAAAAATATATTATATATCTATTAGCTTCTAATTTTAAAAAATATATTTATATATCTATTAGCTTCTAATTTTAAAAAAATATATTTATATATCTATTAGCTTCTAATTTAAAAAAATATATTTATATATCTATTAGCTTCTAATTTAAAAAAAAATATATTTATATATCTATTAGCTTCTAATTTTAAAAAAAATATTTATATATCTATTAGCTTCTAATTTAAAAAAAAATATATTTATATATCTATTAGCTTCTAATTTAAAAAAAATATATTATATATCTATAGCTTCTAATTTAAAAAAAAATATATTATATATCTATTAGCTTCTAATTTAAAAAAAAATATATTTATATATCTATTAGCTTCTAATTTAAAAAAAAATATATTATATATCTATCTTCTAATTTAAAAAAAAATTATTTATATATCTATTAGCTTCTAATTTAAAAAAAAAAATATTATATATCTATTAGCTTCTAATTTAAAAAATATTAGCTTATACTAAGTTTGAAAAAATACCTATTAGTTTCTACTAAATTCAAAAATACCTTTTTAGCTTTATCTAAATTAATGAAGAAAAAAGTACCTACTAGCTTCCACAGCAGAAATGTTGATAATTTTATTTTTATCAATTAGCATGAAAGTAAATGTTTTTGTTTATAGATTTTATTCCAGTTACCCCACTAATCTTCATCAAAACTAGCATATTTCCTGTCAGCAAGCCACTGTGGTTATCTCCCTTGTCCTTGTATCACATACACTTCATGACTTCCCACTAAACACTATGATGTACATCCTGCAGTCAAACCTGACATTGGACACTTGTTTCTTTTTACTTGTTTTTTTTTTTTTTTTTTCTTTTTCTTTCTTTTTTTCTTTTGTTTTTCTTTAACTCAATTGTTAAACTTGAGTTCAGTTGAAGAACTACTTCATTCTTTTATTGTCAGCTTTTCTGATTTCCCATTGTTTTTTGAATAAAGAAGCAGGTGGCCTAGTGGTTAAGGGAAAACGAGATTGGCAAGCCAAGTTTAAATTCTGGCTAAGATACTTCAAATTATGAATGATAAATGCCAATTTCCTAGAAGATAATTATTGCAGATATCTTTACTAAATCGTTCCAAATTTAAAAAGGAAAATTATATTCCGAGTTACATTTCTTTTGTCGGTCGGTCAGTCTAACAGAAATCAGATCATTAACAGGATGAACAAGAATGCAGACCCAGAGATGCTGATAGGTATGCGTCCTACGTCCTTGACACACAAAAATCTTACAGGTCTTAGCACTCCAGGTTTGGATTACTGTCAAATCATGCTGAAAGCACTGGTTCCCACTATATCAGCCTGTGCAATACTTAATTGGATGACAATTTAAGCAAAAGCAAGTGCAGTAAGTAACCCGAGTCATTTGTTTATCAAAATGACTTAATTTGGCATTAAATGACCCCAAAAAGGGTTGATATGCTGTAAAACAAAACAACCAACCACTCTGGGTCAGAGTGGACCTAGGATTAATTATAATGAAGGTGTATTCCACCCAACCCAAATCTCCAGAACTGGAGCTTCATCAGATGCAGTTTAGTATCATACCCAGGACACTAATTTTTTTTTTTTTTTTTGGGGGGGGGTTACCACTCTGTAGGTGATACAGTCAGCATTATTCTAAGTTCTACCAATAGGCAGATATGCTGATAGGTACACGTCCTGCATCCCTGACGCACAAAAATCTAAAATGACACAGTAAAATCATATCCATGCATCCCAGTATCTTACCAGAAGGAAAGAAAGAAAACGAGTGATAAAGTTAAATCAAGATTATTATACTTTTTACATATTGAACTATTTAGCAATAGCTCTTAAGTAAACATATCAAACATTGTAATAATTAAATTATCATATTGTTGTTTATCCACAAGTCCTACTAGTTAAGATCATTACTTGAAATCATAGATGCTTGGCAGAGGTGAAGAGAAGGGTTTGGTCATTAACTAACCCAACAAGGGTTGACATGCCCTGAGATGCTGATAGGTACACGTCCTGCATCCCTGACACATAAAAATCTAAAATGACACAGTAAAATCATATCCATGCATCCCAGTATATTTCTTTTTTTTCTCCCCTCACCATTTCAGGCTAACTGTAAATATATTTCGATAGTTTCTTAGAAATGAATTACACAGGATAGATTACAAGGTAGGAGTTAGCAGGCTTTAGTTGTTTCCCCGAGATCATAAATAAAAACCCTACAATCTATTAAGAAACTTTAGTTGGGACCCGTAAATTTTCCCGGGGACTCATTCAAATCCAAAAGCTATCAGCATCACTGGATAGGGCTAACATTTTTTAAATTTTTGTACGTATTCTGATTGGTTGAACTTTTTCAATGAATGTATCTTACAAAATTGCATAAATACTTTATTGTAAAAAAAAAAACCTTTGCGTTTAATTGATTGCATTTGTGACAGTGTTTTGTCTACTCTACTCTTAAAATCCATTGAATGAATGAGTTATGTGTTTTAGTTTGTTTACTATTTCTCTTATCTGGTTGGATCTGATTGAGATTCTCTCTCTCTCTCTCTCTCTCTCTCTCTCTCTCTCTCTCTCTCTCTCTCTTGTCCTCTCCCCTCTCTCTTTCTCTCTCTCTTTCTCTTCTTGTCCTCTCCCCTTCTCGCTCTCTCTCTCACCCCCTTTCTCCCCCTTACCCCCCTACACACTGAAACTAAACTGGCCAAATGCACAATCATGAATGGGTCTTGTGTTTTTATTTCTACTTTCTCTCTTTCTAATTTTACTTTTTATCTTTTTTATTTTTTTATTTTTCATTCCCATTCATCTCTGATGATTGGGTGGGGGTGGGGGTTTGAGAAAGGGACCTGAGGAGGTTTATTTTTTGACCTCTTGATCAGTCAAGTTGTCTGTTACTAAAAACAGCATCATTTAATCTACAGTCCTTCAACCTCCAGGTTTCTCTTCCTCTTCTCCTTCTTCTCTCTCTCTCTCTCTCTCTCTCTCTCTCTTGTGTTTGTGTCTGTTTTGAGGATTCAGTGACACTTTGATATATCCCTTAACACAAAGTGGCTCCATGTGTTCAAATGCATTTGACAGGTCATAAAATCATTATTAAAAGAAACTGAAATTAGCCCTTTATTTTCCTCTTCTCTCTCTCTCTTTAAATCTAGAAATCTTGTGATGGGGGAGAGGGTAGAAACTGGTGCAGTGGCAGATGTTTTTAATCGTTGAGATTGAACCACTATCTCTTTTGAGACGTGTATATATATATATATATATATATATATATATATATATATATATATATATGGCTGAACTTGCACAAAGGTGTCAAAATTAGATTGACCCAGAAAAAAACAGAACCAAAATTATTTATTTATTTTCCCATTAAAATAACCTTAAACCTAACCCTAACCTCTAACTAGTTAAAATTAAGTTTTATTACATAATTTGTGGGTTCTGTTTTTTCTGGGTCACCCTAATTTTGACACCTTTGTGCAAGTTCAGCCATATATATATATATATATATATATATATATATATATATATATATATATGTGTGTCAAAAGTATCGAGATTCTTTGTATTTTTTTGACACACCTTGTATTCTGGAGAGAAAAAAAAAATTCCATTCATTCCTCATTTCTATCTTGGTAAATAAAGCTTTAAACTTGCTATTTTTTATACTTTTAATGAAGGTAACGTTATTTTTTAATCAGAATACAAGGTGTCAGAAAGGACAAAAAATCTTGATACTTTTTTGACACACCTTATATATATATATATGTCCGGATTAGCTCAGTTTGTAGAGCGTTCAACTAGAAAACACAAGGTTCTTAGTTCGATACTGGCCCTCGCCAACTCAGTGTATGTGTAGCACAGGGATCTGTGCAGTAAAGTAAGAAGCTGATGGTAAGTGTGGCACTCCACCTCAGACGCAAAAGCAATCTCATTGTCTAGCGTTGGTTAAAAGGGGATAGACTCCCTTGCGGATTGGCTGATACTTATTTTAGGCGGTGGCCTAAAGTCGGTATCAGCCAATCAGTATTTAGTTTTATATACGATGTTTTCTAAATTGGTATTCAGTTTCTCACCTATACGTTAAACTATCAGTAAGCAAACACCATTGACTTTATGTCTACTCCACCCTAACTTAGATATACATGCTCTATCCACAATATTAAGCACTATTTACTCATAAATATAACACTATATATGTTTGTGTATTTATGTATGTACATTTATGTACACCTGACCCCGGGGGTCTCTCTAAGCAAAGGGAACCACTCTTGACTGATAAATTATTTATTGATCTACTGGGGGAAAAGACGGTTTTAGGGTTAGTTTAATGGGAAAATAAATAAATGATTTATCAGTCAAGAGTGGTTCCCCTTTGTTTATGTTAGAATTATAGGAAATAACCGTCAAACCTCAAGATAGTATCTATCCTTTCTGATTGAGCCTTGCCTTTCAAATCAAACTGGTCTATTCTAAGATACCAAGCCCTAAAAGTTTTGAGCAATCATAAGAAACCTTTGGATGAATTACAATTTTTGTGCACAGAATTCTTGAAAAATCAGTGAGGGAATATGTCAAAATAAATGAATAAATAAAAAGGCCATTTAAAGAATGTGGGCCAAAATGGGGGGTGGCTTTTGCCGGAACCTAAATTCACACATTCTTAATTGGTGAGCTCTTTTACAAAGCAGCCAAGGGTGTGTGAGCATAGCGAGCCTGTTACAAAGCGACCAAGCCTTATGCAGGGCTTAGCACAAAACCACACTATGCAGGACAAATTCACTATTAAATACTATATATATATATATATATATATATATATATATATGGGAGAAATAAGAGGAAAACTAAGCTGAAGAAAGGTAGACAAACACGGGATGTTGTACAGGATGGATGTTTATTGTAGGTAGTGATGTCCACGTTATAACATTTTGGTCTATTAGACCTTCTTCAGGACAGTGAATTGAGTACTTGGTCAAAAAATGTAATTCTCTCTCTCTCTCTCTCTCTCTCTCTCTCTCTCTCTCTCTCTCTCTCTCTCTCTCTCTCTCTCTCTCTCTCTCTATATATATATATATATATATATATATATATATATATATTTTCTATATATATATATATATATATAATATATATATATATATATATTATGTATGAGTAGTGGGCTTACCGGTGGGTACGAGTACGATCGTTGGAAGCGCACAATATCCAGGGGTTAAGACCGAGAAAAAACAAATACAAAGTGCTCAATACAATGTAGAGCAAAATTTATTTATAAAATGGATAAAATTAACCTACTCGAGTTTCATCGTCTGAATCGTCAGGGTTACATCCGCTGAATTAATCGAGTTTTCGATTAATATCAGTTGGTACCATGTGTGTCCGTTGAAACGGGTCTTATCTTTTAATTAATATATATATATATATATATATATATATATATATATATATATTATATATATATATATGTAGTATTTTTGAATATGTTTTAATAGAATAAGATTTGAAATGTATTCAATGTAGATCCCAATGAAATGTATTACTAAGTTGCCATAACTATCTTTGAAAAAAAAGAAGAAATACTGAAGCTTCCTTTACTGTGGAAAATGGTAAATTTTGTTCTTTTCTTGTTTTTGCATTGTTCTTGGTAATGTCAGAAACAGATGCCATGTGTGTAAATCCCACTTCATTGCATCGGCTCAAAGAACTCATCTGTGAAATTATTTATCTTTCTCCATGGCTCATACTGAGATAATAGGAATTTGTTTTGGTTCAATAAGAATGCACCTCATCCCACTCTTTAATATTTCGTGGGGTTGGGAGGGGAAAGTGGTTTTCAATGTGATGAAAAAAATATTAGCTATACAGTCTACTTGCTTGTGTTAACGACAGTCTATCTCTTTCTTTTTTTTTTCTGGTTGTTTTGAAGAAAAAGAAAAAAGCTATTTTGTGGGTTACTACTCTGAGAAACATGAAAGTATAGAGAGATATTTCTCCCTGTCTTCTTCTGCTTTTTAGAGAATGGTTGAATAAATGGTTATAGATCGCTTCATTCACATCCCTCTGATGTTTGTTAAAGTCAATTGGTGCTCTCGTCTGACACAGGGTTTCACTGTGCTTTCTCGCCTGCCTTTTATCAAAGTGCATGTAATGTGATTAAAACTAGAAGGTAGAAAGAGCCACACCTGCTAACAATGTGGTATAAATGCTTCTGGGATGGGGGATAGGATGGGAAACCGACCCCATTTACTTCAGTAATAATTTTTTAGATAACTTTTTCTTTTCTTTCATTTTGCATTTTAATATTTTCTAATGTCACTTCAACTTTTAACCAAATTTATTTCTCAAATTTAAATTCAATTTGACAGTTCTTGTTTGCAGTCACTGCACCACAGATTGCCATTCAAAAATTGGCCTGTTCAAGCACACGTACAGATGTAGTAAAAAAAACTGGACACTACGCCATCGTCTTTACCAGACAGAAGGGTGCCAACTATAGCTTCAAATAATCATTTGTATTTAATAATAGTCTATATAATAGTCCTTTATTAGCACACAATACACTTTTGGATATCACATGTTTTTTCATGATTTTTTTTTTATTTAGAATTTTTTATTTTGTATTATTTATTTTTAATACTGAATTTTATTTAGATTATAAAAAACTGATTAAATCTCAAATAAATAGAACCACTGTTTTAACTAATATCCCCCCAATTACTAAAACATTATTTTACATTAAAGATTTTATAATAAAAAGATGAAAGAAATTATGTTCTATGCCCAAAAGTTAGAAAATTGTTTTGGGTAATATATTTAAATAATAAGCCACTGACAACACACACACAGACACATAATTAATGAATTTAATTTTTCATATTAGCTATTCAGTACAATTATTCACAATATGAAACAGCTGTCATGTACTATGAAATAGAGAAGAAGAAAAGAAACAAAACCGTTGATTATAATCATTGTTATAGTTCTATTCTTTAAAATGTTGATCAGTCTACAGAAAATAAAACAAAAGAAATATCTATTATTATACTAAAGCTGAGTTAATCAACTTTTGCTTCCTAAAGGCTTTTTTACTGTTTAGTTAAATGACACAAAAATTATACTAAATTATTCCTTACTTTTAGGATTGAATTATGTTTGAAAAAAATTCTGTTTTAATTGGTTCTAATTAGTCGTAATTTGCAATGAATTAAAAAACCAACCAATCTCTTATTTTACTCTTCTATCACTTTCTTCCCCTCTATGTATCTCTTGACTACCTCCTCGTTATATAATGTTAGTTTTTCTGGAGAGGGAGAGAGACGGGAGAATTTGAAATGTATTTCGATATTAAATTTCACAACCAGCAACCCGTAGCTTGAATGAGGTCAAACATTTCCTTTTCTTAGAAAGCTTACAAAATGATTTTAAGTTTTGTCCGGTAGTATTCATTTAAAAGGTGGGGAAAAAGTTAGTCTTGCAGATCCATCATTACTAAATCATGAGTTGGATCCTCGCAGGATGCCCCAATAAAATCCCTATGTAAAAAAGACACTGCGTTGATTCGGCCTGGTAGGGCGTCAGAAAAAAAAAATGTGCAGACACTCTCAATGTCTCCTATTTAAAATATTGAATACCAAAATAAAAAAAAATAAAAAAGTCCATGCTGTTACTATTTAAATTTTATTTTCAATTATCTTCCCGAATATAAATAAAATCTTCATTATTTTTCTTCCAAAAAGCTCTGGTTATAATGAATGAGTATATATATTTACTTTGTCTGTATTTACCACGTACCCCACGTGTACGGGTTAGGCACAAGGCCCTATTAATGTGGGACCACCCACCAACCGAAGCTCATGAGTGGCGGGTGCAAAAAATGCGTGGATCCGTCGGCATTCCCCCTTAAGCTGGGCGCATCAGGCACTGGACAATAAACCCAGCCCTGCCCCTTTAAATCGATGGGGCAGGTGTTGCCTGGGGGGATGCCCCCTGGGATCACGCTGTTAATTTCAGCCGGACATACACACAACTGCTCTTTATATATGTATAGATAGCATAGCAGTTAGCTTACTTTAAAAAAAATAATTTTGTTTAATTCTAACCTGTCAGCATTGGAGAAGGCTTTTTGTGTGAAAGACAAAGAGAGTGAGGGACACTCTTTGACTAAGTCAACAAGATTATTGACCTTTCTTTTCCATTGGTGATGCTGTAGATAATCTCTTGTATTTACTTTTCCTTTCCTTTCTCATCTCTTAAACTCTGTTCTTCTAAAAAGTCACACTTTGAGATAATCCTTTAAGCTTTTAATCTCCACGTCTCTCTCATCTTTAATCTCTTATGATTTTGCATTTGTTTTGTCAGACTAAATAACACTTTTCGGATATTTGGAGTCTTTCACCTTCAGTAATTCACATTGGTAAATTTGCAGTTGTTACTGTAAATAAATCCACCCTGTCGGCTGGGGCAGTTAGAATACACTGACTGCACTCTGCAGAGGGGTGTTAGAATACAACGACTGCACCTCTCCAGAGGGGTAAGACTCCTCCAATGGGGTCACCTGTTGGCTGTGGGTGCTGACCCGTGATACTTAAGGATGGAGCCCAGGTGGCTGAGCAGTTCATGACGTGCAACACTCCACTTTGGCCCTTACTTAGGCTAGACGGGCGGTCCTAGAGGGCCCTCTCCGATCAATCACCTGGCCAGGTCAAGCCCTGGCACCTATATGATTGTCCCAACCCTATTGCTCTTATAGCAACCCCCAACCCTTTTTATCATATATGTGCTAGAAGGCGGTGGCTAAGGGTCATAATGTCCTGGGAATGATGTTAAAGTATATCTGATGGTGTGGTTCCAGTTTTGGAGGTCTGGGAATGTGGAGCACCCTTCATCACCATTGCTCCTAGGTCCACTCTGACCTGGAGTGTTAGTACCTGTTAGGTCCCATCTATGGCTTAAATAGAAAACATGTTTATAAAAAAAAATTGAGTATCCATTAAGAATGAATTTATTTCAAAACTTTGTCGGCATTAAATGACCCACCGAGGCCGATATGCCATAAAACCAAACAAACCAAATCAAAACTTTTAAATAAAGAATAATAATATAAAAAAAAGAAAACTTACAAACGAAATGTTCAAATACTTGTGCCTTTTCTAATTTTTTTTGGTAGATCCCAGTTGTGCATTTTCTTGCAAAAAAAAAAAAAAAAAAAGAAAAAGACAAAAACAGAGTTAAAAAAATGTTCTTTTAAAACCTTTGACCTAAGCAATCAGTATTTTTTGACAGTTGGGGAATTCCTATTTCTATATTGATATTGCCAATGAACGTCCACACAGTGATTTGTTTATAGTGGTGAAGGCACCATCCACACTTTTTGGCACAGTCGATAGGAAAGAATTGGTGCATCAATGGTTACCACAAACCCAATCAACGACCGACCTCAGGAATTTTGAATTCAGAGTTATCCCTCTCCTAGACTGGTTACCTACCCCAGACTGAAGAGCCCAGTCTGCCTTACGATTTAACCCATAGCTAGAGAGAGAATATATGGATTCATACCTTTCCCAAGGGTATTAGCGCTATGTGAAATGCCAACAGCTTTGTCTAGGAATTGAACTCGAGTCGACGAGTCCATTTTCCACGGCTCTCACCACTAGCCCACACGCCTCCATCGTAGCATGTTTAGAAAGAACTTAAAAGTCTGTTTAATGTTATTTATTTTTTTTTTATGTTTTGTTTATGTATACAATTGTCATTCACTGGGAAAGAAAAGGCGTTTAAACATTAAACATATAATTGGTTAAGTTATCAGATTACGAAATGGTATTATTTTTTCTGTAACACCCTACACATCTCAGATGATATCATTTTTTTTTTAAATACCTTGTATTATATTTTCTCTCATACATGGTGTGTCAAAAAAGTATCGAGAATTTTTGTACTTTTTGACACACCTTGTATTCCGAAAAAAAAATTAACGTTCCATTCATTGTTCATTTCTATCTTGGTAAATACAACTTTAAATTTGGTACTTTTTTTGAAACACGTGGTATTCTAAAAAAAAAAATGAATGTTTCATTCATTGTTCATTTCTATCTTTGTAAATACAGCTTCAAACTCGGCACTTTTATGACACACCTTGTATTCTGAAAAAAAATTAACGTTCCATTCATTGTTCATTTCTATCTTGGTAAATACAGCTTCAATCTCAGGACTTTTATGACACACCTTGTATTCTGGAAAAAAAAAAGTTCCATTCATTGTTCATTTCTATCTTGTAAATACAGCTTCAAACTCAGCACTTTTATGACACACTTGTATTCTGAAAAAAAAAATTAACGTTCCATTCATTGTTCATTTCTATCTTGGTAAATACAGCTTCAATCTCAATACTTTTGACACACCTTGTATGTTATACCTTAAATACTGCTTGGAATTTTAATTGTTTATTGCAAATGAATTATGTGTTAATTTTAAAATAAAATAACTTCATTTATTTAATTTATTCAAATAATTATTTTATTCTTTCTTTCTTTTTCCCGCTCTTATTTTAATTCCCCATAATATCAGTAGTAGATATTTCACCACATTCCACTTAGAACTATTTATGGTGTGGACTAACGACCATATAAACTTTCACTCCGGCAAGTATACAATATGCTAATTGTTGTATTTATACTTGAAAATAAATTTCAAGGATACCTCCTGCTTGGTTTTCATTTTATCTAGTACAGCAGTAGGGAACCTTTTCATGTTTTAAAGGTCACATTGAAATTTGTTGTCAACTACTAATAGACTGCACTCAATAAAATTTGGAAGATGTTTAAAACGAAATTTAATGTTTGAAAGAAATGAAAATAATCTACTAACTTTTTAATGGCTTTTGTAAAGGTTGCCTTTTTTTTTATTGTATTTTTTATTTTTTGGTTGTTGTTGTCAAAAAGCATTGTTATATCAGATTCTAGTGTGGAATTACTTGATTTTCATTGGTCTTTCGACTAGGCTGCACGGGATGGTTTAGAAGGTCGTAGTTCCCTATTTCTGAGCCAGTATATTACTAAAATTCTTCTTTATACACACACACACACACACACACACACACACACACACACACAAAGGTGCTGATAGGTACGCGTTCTGCGTCTCTGACGTATAAAAATTTAAAACGACGCAGTAAAATCGTATCTATGCGTCCCAGTATTTTTTCTTCCCCCACCATTTCTAGCTAACTGTAAATGCATTTCAATATTTTCTTGGAAACAAATTACACTGTATGGTAGGTACCACCAAAATAGGTCACGTGATCAGTTTAGGCCATATTGAAGGAAGAAACGTGAATATTTTTGAACACAATAATAATCTGGCCCGCGCTCGTTATTTTTTCAATTATCCGGCCCTCCGTGAAAAAAAAGTTTGAAGTCCCTGGTCTATAACATTTTTTTTTTTAATCATGTAAATTCTTAATGTAACGACCTTAAATGATTATTAGAATCCTTTTCTCCTTCCTGAATAGAAGCATCGGTATCATTATGGACCCAATGGATTTCTATGTCATCTAGTTTAAATTAAAATTTCCTTAGATGTTTGTGTAAATGAAAAACATCTTGAGAACTAATCAACTGGAAATAAAGACTGCTCTAATATATTGGCATTTGTTTATCTTCTCACCAGCACTGGGGGTAACAAATTTGGGTAGGAAAAGAAGGGTTGAGGGGGGGGGAGATCAGTTTTATTCCTGTTTTGACTCTTATTAGATTCATGTGTGTGTGTGTTATGATGTCATCCATTTCTTGCGCCCCTACCCCCCCCGTTTCTCTGCACCTAATTTCTTTCTGACTAGAATCTTATCTTTAATGTAGATATGTTTATGCACATCTCAACACTTGGGAGAAAAACATTTATATGCCCCCTAACCCGTGTGGTTGGTTTTGTCGTAACATCTTTTACTTGGCACCTTATTCTATTTTGTTCTGAGGGAATTTGTGTGTAATATATATCTATATATATATATGTGTGTGTGTGTGTGTGTGTGTGTGTGTTTCTCAAGGGTTGTTTGTTTGCACACGGTCCTACTGTATATAAATAATATTTAAACAGATCTATTTGACCCATAAATCGGACCATATATATATATATATATATAAAGTAGACAAACACGGGATGTTATGGAAACTGGATGTTTATTGTCGACGATGCAACGTTTCGGCCATTTTGACCATCATCAGGACAAAAGCCCAGTTCTTGCTTCAATGAAAAGCATTTTCAGAAAAATGCCTTTCATTGACAATGGCCGAAACGTTGCATCGTTGACAATAAACATCCAGTGTTTGTCTACTTTTCTCCACATATTGTCGGATTAGCATGGTGGGCTAAGTTCTGTAAATATATATATATATTAGCAAGAATATGTACACTATGGCATAAGTATTTAAGTTTAATGTAATGAAATACAGGGTGTCTGCAAATTCCGTATGCACTTTAAATCTATAAATCATTTAAAAATTGCACACGTACTTTATGGACACTGTATATTAAAAAGAATAATGAAATTAGATAAGAACGCATATAAAAAGATTACATTTATTTGAATTATATTTTGATTGTTTTTTTTATAACATCATTCATATGATTGATTTTGATACTTTGAAGAATAAAACATTAATATTAGAGATCAATAACTCCAAACGCAATTAGCATTAACGGAAAATTGCTACCTTTGTCAAGTTATATTGAAGTTTACTATGGAACTTGTTTCAGGAAGGAAGAAGTGGTTGTTTTGGCAACACAGTTTTATGTAGAACCTGGACATATATATATTATATATATATATATATATATATATATTATATATGAGAGAGAGAGAGGATGTTTGTTTATTTTAGAAGCATTGTTGAATAAAGTACATATTTATATTTTTTACATTTTTTTTAATGCAGGAAAGGCACTTATACACACACACACACACACACACACAGACATAATGTATATATATATTTATATTTATATTTTTGCTTGAAGGCAATTACAATGCGCATATTGCATAAAATTCGATAATTATAGAAGGTAATTTCGCAAAGAATTATTTGGTGTGTAGAACATCGTACAGACTGTTTCAACTTTATTAATTCTCGTCAGCGATGTATACTAACGATTTCCCTCCGACAGAAATCGAAACCGGGACTTTAGCAGGATAGTCAGAAACTATACTGCTTCGGTGCGAAATTCACTTGTCATTATTATCTTCTATAATTATCGAATGTTATGCGATATGCGCATTGTAATTGCCTTCAAGCAAAAATATAAATATTAATATATATACATGTGTGTGTGTGTGTGTGTGTGTGTGTGTGTGTGTAAGTGCCTTTCCTGCATTAAAAAAAAATGTTTAGTAACAGCGAGTAGTTTTAAAGGTAAACATTTTTTTATTTGGATTTTAATTCTGCTCTGTTGTTAGGGCATAGAGAACTATTTTATGTGTTAGTAAATGCTAACTATAATATATATATATATATAAAGTAGTATGAAGACGTAAAATCCTGATATATTTAGATTATCGTTAGCTTGTGACCTTTCTAATTCACTTTATATATATATATATATATATATATTATATATATATATATATATATATATATATATATAGCTAGTGTAGGGGCATAACTCTTGAGGAAATGACTAGTTGGTGGGTGTGGGGTAGAACCTGCCAAAATTCTTCCATGTAAACAAGAATAGATATTAGTTTCAAAGAATTGAGCTTTTCTGGTGTGAAAATAAACATTAACAAATTTCCTCCCTCTTTTCTATGAATTTAATATCAATAAACAAAATATATATTTCTTGGAATTTGTGATCTTTTAACTCATATTCTTAAATCTTAAGATAATTTAATTCATGAATTGGGGTCAGTCCTACCCCTTGCCTTATCCACTCAATATATTCCACAATATTGATTTGTATTTAATTTACTTATCTGAATAAACCCAAAAGGGTTCCACAAACATATTTGACCACCTAAAACGTTCTTTTTATACAATCTTATGCCAGACTTAACAGAGGTAGTTTTGTATCCTCCCCATATCAGGTCACTCCATTCGTTTGGCGCCCTGTCACTGGGGCTTAAAACGCTCTGACTGTATCCCCTTCAGAAGGATAAGATCCCCCAAAATGAGATGTAACACTAAACTTATGGAGGCACATGGTGTATTGGTTAAGGTCGTATGGAATGGACTCGTCGACCAGAGTTCGATTCCTGGACGAAGCCGTTTGCATTTCACATGGCGCTAATACCCTTGGGAAATGTATGAATCCAATTCTCCCTCCAGCTATGGGTAAATAGCTGGGCAGACTGGGCTCTTCAACCATGGCTAGGTAACCAGTGTAAGAGAAGGAAAACTCTGAATTCAAACCTCTGCTTAAGAAATTGTCTTGCATCCTGCTCGTGCGGAGGGGTTGGTATATATAATATATATATATATATATATATATATATATATATATATATATATCACTAAACTGCATCTGATGGTGAGGCTATAGTTCTGGAAATCAGGGATGTGTGGAGTACCCATTCATTTCCATTACTCCCAGCCCCACTCTGACTCCGAAGTGGTAGTACCTTTTATGGTCCGATTTATGGGTCAAATATATCTGTTTAAGTATTATTCATATACGGTAGGACCGTGTGCAAAAAATACCCTTAAGAAACAACTATACAAAAATGTAAATATGAACATGCATGAATGTGATTCCTAACCTCTAGGCATAAAATAACCTTATACGGGTTGACATGCCGTTAAAATCAATCTCTTCTGTTGGTAAGGTCATTCTTGTAAGAGTGTTTGAAATAAGTGACATTGGCTTTGTGTATCACATGCCACAATCTTTTCTTCTTGATAATGTCAGTGATTTTATTTGTTATTCCAAGGTCACTCCTTATATTGTCCATTTTGATATGATTTATTTGAGAAACTTCCACTAAAGTTCTGAGGCCATTGTTTCTCAAATGTATTGTTTTCTATTGTCTTCATCCTTCAAACTCCAAGTTTCTCCATCAAATACCCGTTAGAGTTCCATCTATGGGTTAAATAGATTTTTTTAAAAATGGGTTGAAAAATGTGTTTAAAAATAAGAGTGCCCATCAAGAATGAATAAAACAAAATATCTTCGGCCTGAATAACTCAACTATGGTTGACATTCCCTAGCCAGCCGCTTAAAATCATTATTGGGGGAAATTTGGTTGTCAAAGAGGTAAATTAACTGGTCAAGAAAAAGGATATGCTACACAGAAAAATAGGAGAAAGAGAGTAGGATAAAGATAGAGTGGGTGAGTTTTAGTCGAACATAATAAAAAGAAGGAAAAAAGAAAAGAATGAGAGAGAGAAAGAGTTAAATCAAGATTATTACACTCTTTACATAATAAACTATTTTGCAATAACCCTAAATAAACATATCAAACATTGTAATAATCAAATTATAATGTATATCCACAGGTCCTGTTAATTAAAAACAATTTCTTGGCTATTTCTCTGAATGATTGAGATGAGGCTTGAAGATTAGTATTATCTGTGTTATTCGGACTATTGTCCCATCTTCATTGTTATTTGTACAACTTTTCGGCCGATATGCCCTCCGCTTCTTCAGGTATTTCTTGTCGGACTCTGGAACCTTCTGTGACTTTGTTAGTAATTATTTTAAACTCTTCATAAAGTTCATCAATGTTTTAATCTGATTGCACTAGTTGTTCAAAATGTCCTCCAATCTTTTATCTCAAAACTCTTATCCATCAACTTGTCAACATTATATCTCTTGGGAGTTTTGTTGAGTTTTCTTATTTTGTAAGCACCGTCATATGAACAGCTAATAAGGAGTGATAGAACTGCTGAGTTGAATACGCTACGTTATTTATCTATTTTTATTTTTATTTTATTTATTTATTTTTTATTTTTTTTTTTTTTATTTGACAAGGTGATGTAGTCAATTTGGTTGTTGTATTTCCCATCGGGTGATACCCAGGTGACACATCTCTGCTGTGTTTTGTGCTTGAACATAGTAGACTTAAAAATATTTTTTTTTAATAAGTTCTACATTCCCTCACTCAGATTTGTCTTTATCACACTCAAAGTTGGTTAACTGCTGCTGCTTCTATCATCATTATCAATACTACTCTATGCAAGTTTTTCATAACAGATTTAACTGGTTTTTACTGAATTCTGAGTGACATCAGGTCTGAATGTTCTCGATTCTTTCTCTGATCTCCATTTTCCCCAGTCTCTTTTCCAGGTGTTTGGGGGACTATTCCAAGGCTCCAACTACTATTGGTATCCCTGTCACCTTCATTGTGTACTAAAGATTTTTTTAATAACTTCTACATCCCCTTACTCAGATTCGTCTTTATCACACTCAAAGTTTGTTAACTTCTGCTGCTGCTGTTTCTGTTATTATAATATAATCATCACCACTCTATATGGCCGGTTTAGCTCAGTCGGTAGAGCATCCGCCTAGGAATCCAAAGGTTCCTGGTTTGATACCGCCAAATCGGCGTATTATCACAGGGATCTGTGCGGTAAAGTGAGGAGCTGATGGTAGGTGCAGTGCTTCACCTCAGACGCTAAAATAATCTCCTTGGTCTAGTGCTAGTGAAAACTAATATATATATATATATATATATATATATATATATATATAATTAGATGCTGATGGCTACCCGTCCTGCGTCCCTGACGCACAAAAATCTAAAATTACGCAGTAAAATCGGATCCATGCGTTTTCTGTTTCTTCCCTCACCTTTTCAAACTAACTGTAAATACATTTCAATGGTCTCTTAGAAACGAATTACACAGGAGAGATTACAAAGTAGGAGTTAGACGGCTTTAGTTGGAACTCATAAATTTTCCCGGAGACTCATTTAAAGTAAAATCAAAAAGCTATAAGCATCACTGAGTGTATGTGCATATTTTTTTATTTTTTTTTTATTTTACATATACGGAGTATATTAATGGTAAATAAATACATGAAAACCTTAATTTATCACTAAATTTACTCTCTTCAAGTCTGAAAGGTAGCTGAATTAAATTCCTGATAAATTAAGGTTTTCATATATATATATATATATATATATAAGTCGTCAGGTAAAGTCGGTATCAGCCAATCAGCGAGGGAGTCTATCCCATTTTCACTAGCGCTAGACTAAGGAGATTGTTTTTGCGTCTGAGGTGGAGCGCCAAGCCTACCATCAGCTCCTTACTTTACCATACAGATCCCTGTGCTACTCATAGGCTGAGTTGGTGAGGGCCGGTATTGAACTATGAACCTTGTGGTTTCTAGCCAAACGCTCTACCGACTGAGCTAGCCATATATATATATATATATATATATATATGGTATTTGTGGAAAAGGTGACTTACCATTGAAAATGGTCACAATGGTTAGTTGATGTAAGTTTCACAATAAGACCGTGATATAACAAATATAAAGTGCTCAATACGTGAGTAGAGCAAATCTATTATAATAATGGTACACAGTAATAACCTACTCGAGTTACACCATAAGGATCTTCAGGGTTAAATCCACCGGATTAATCAAGATATTGATTAATTGCA
>CM042137.1:112240354-112425354 GCA_023376005.1 Doryteuthis pealeii | reverse complement strand
CTTAATGAACTATCCCCTAATTTTAGCCACAAACGGTGTTTTTATCATATATTGCGTGTAACTAACGATCCCTAACTTTTGGCTATCTTACCCCACAAAAATATTTCTTTAACATCCAATGGCATAAAGAGAAAACATTCAGAGGCTTATTTATACTTTTTAAAACTACTGTAACACAATCAAAATCAATGTAATACCATAAATAAGCAATATAGTCTAGACCTTGATATAGCTTACCGTGTTTAGTTATGATAATTATTTTTTTTTTTACTTTGTTTACTAGTTGTACATATTATATGCATAGGTGTTATAAATAGTAAACAATGTTAACTAAAACCTTTATTATCTTAACTAATAGCCTCTGTTTAGGTATTTGGCTATGCGGAGATAATTTAGATCGAAGTTACGGCAAAATTAAGCCAAAGACATATCTTGTGTAATGAACGACCCGGTAGACTGAATTCAGGGGCGTAAATTTTTACCATAGTCTACCGGACAGATGTTAGTGGGATATAAAATGAAATCCAATGCATATATTTTTAATTTCTCAACTGGGATTGATACTTTTAATAAAAATCAAACTCTAAGGAAAACATAACTTAATAAATACATTAATTCATTTATAAGTTGTTTTTTTTTAAATTAAAGGAAAGCATTAATTGATGTTGTATAGATTTAAAGTTGTTGCGTAGTGATTCAGTTCTCATACACTTTTTTTATCTCAGAACTACAAAAGTGGACTGTTTTAATTTTTTTTTTTTTTTTTTTTTTTTTTTTTTCTCTGAAATAGAAATATCGTTAAATACTCTGCAAAATTACCAGCGCATAGAAATTTTCAGTTTATTTCAGTATAGAACTTGATAAGTTTACAATTTCAATTCCCTTAAAAATAACAACGCTGGGGTCAAATGATACATTGGACTTCATTTCATATTTCACTATCTTCTGTCCGGTAGACTATGGTAAAATTTACGCCTCTGAATTCACAGTCTAACAAACTACCCATTTTTATTTATTTATTTTTTTTAGGTGAAAAAAAGATTGGTTTAAGAAGTTCATTACACAAGAGGGTGCATATCGCATAAATGTGTCCTAGCTTCCTGCCCTAAAAAACGCTAAGCGGTGCCTGCCGAAAATCCGACCCGTGCTATTCCCTAGCGTTTTTTGCCGAAAAGTTAATGCGATATGAAAGCGATATTTTACCCCCACCCTCAAGCCGAGTTTCGAAAATAAAAACAATCAATACATTATTCATAAGTAGCACGGATAGGATTTTCAGCAGGCGCCGCTTAAGGTTTTTAAGACAGGAGGCCAGGACGCATTTATGCGATATGCACCCACAATTGTATACGGTATTAAACTTGACCACAGCCTGATAGGAAGATCTATAAAACTTTTTTTTCTTCTCTTATAAAAGGCATTGAAAGCTAAAAGGATCAGATGGCGGTATTTAAAAAAGAAATAGGTAGGGCATTTACCTGGGGCACCTGTCTTTTTTAAAAAAATTTTTTTTATTTACTTATCTATTTTTTAAACAATTGGCCACCTGGAATATTTAGCAAAGGTAAAGGAAGTAGCCAATGTCATACACGTGCACTCTGGAATAATTCACCCCCCTTCACCATTTCCCAATTCATTACGGTCAATTCACGCTGAAAGCACCGGTTCCCGCCAGCTCACCGAAGTTAAGCAACTACGAGCCTGCTCACTACTTAATTGGGCAGAGATGCTGATAGGTATGCGTCCTGCGTCCCTGACGCACAAAAATCCAAAAGGACGCAGTAAAATCGTATTCATGCGTCCCAGTGTTTTTTTTTTTTTTTTTTTCCTCACCATTTCAAGCTAACTGTAAATACATTTCAATAGTTCCTTAGAAATGAATTACACAGGATAGGTTACAAGGTTTTAGACTGCTTTAGTTGTTTCCCCAGATCATAAATAAAAACCCTACAATCTATTAGAAACTTTAGTTGGGACCCATCAATTTTCCATGGGATCATTCAAAGCAATTCTGTGCGTTCCAGGACGCAATAAATCAAAAGGCTGATTGCGTGGTTACTTAAACAACAGCGGGTGCTGTAAACAACCTGAGTTCTTTGTTTATAATAAAAAAAATGATTTGACTTGGCATTAAATGACCCGAAAGAAGGTTGATATGCCGTAAAACAAAACAACTAACCATTAGCAATTCACCTGATACCAACACCATCACCGCCATTTTGGAATTACACAAATTAATAGAATTCATTAATTCAGGAATTGCGTGAATTAATTAATTTGTGTTTAATTTTTCATTTCCTATTGTTTCATATTATAAGGCGTACGTTCTTCACCCATCCACCCCGTATCCCAACTCTTTTATGGTCGTCTACAAAGTTTTTGATAGGAATTTGGTTTCTCTAGGGGAATAAGTTTTAAATTTCAAAAGTTGTTTTTCTTATTATGGTGCATATATATATATATATATATATATATATATACACACACACAGGGATTATACATTTTCTAGATTTGTATAGCCTTACATTTGAACATATATGCCCGCCTAAATTCATCAATTATTAACTAATTAATTTTCAAAATTAGGTATGACTTCAATTAAGCACATATGCCTCCAAAAATTGTCGGCTAAAAAGGCCATATAAAAAATAAACACATTGTTTGTTTACTTACTTTCACATATATAAAGTAAAGTCGGGGTGGCCTAAAGTCGGTATCAACCAGACAGCGATGGAGTCTAGCCCCTTTTCACTAGCACAAGACCAAGGAGATTTTTTTTCTTGCGTCTGAGGTGGAGCTCCTTTACACAAATCCCTGTGTTAATCATACGCTGAGTTGGCGAGGGTCGGTATCGAACCTAGCCGAACGCTCTAGCGACTGAGCTATCCCGGCATATATTTTCCCGCACATTTATCCTGAAAATAACTCCATACCAATATCACAGAGCATCCCATTGGCAGGTATTATGGCTAGAGGGCTGAGTGCAGTGAGCGGTAGTCTCCTAAAACACCTTTGTAAACCGTGCGTCTTATAAGCCGAAAAATATGGTATCATATTGTAATACATTTTCAGTTCTCAAACAACATACTAAACTGTATACTATACCCAATAAGATAAACAAGATTTGTTTGTTTTTACTGTACGTACATCTATTTCAAGATATGCAAGATTGATTTTAATAAAATGAATAAATATATAAAAGGGGCCTTCAAAGAATCTATGGGTAATTTATGAGGAAGTGCGTCCCGGTCGCCTACCTCAAAAATTGCTACCGGGTGACTATCAAAATAACAACCCCAGCTCGTCATAATTCTTTTTTATTTATCGTAATTTGTCGTAATTCTTGTTTAGATATGAAGATGGATATATAGTTTTGAATAGACTGAGATAGATAGATAAACAAACGAAATAATATAGATAGATATGAACAAATGGAGATAAATATATTCGACAAGTAAATGTATTGGGGGGCGCATCTTTTTTTTGTCATAATTCTTGTTTATTTAAACTAAAAACAAGACATTAAACAAACATGAATTTAAAAAAAATCTTAGTATTTAAAGTAATATAGATAAATATGAACAAATTGAGATAGATAGATATGAAGATGGATAGTTTTGAATAGACTGAGCTGGGTCGTTATTTTAATAGTCACCGGGTAGCAATTTTTGAGGCAGGAGACCGGGACGCACTTTCTCATAAATTACCAATCTATGCTGTACACAGTGACGCTGATAGCTTTTTGATTTAATGCGTCCTGGAACGCACATATTTGCTTTGAATGAGTCCCAGGGAAAAATGTGTCCCAACTAAAGCCGTCTAACTCCTACCTTGTAACCTATCCTGTGTAATTCGTTTCTAAGTTAGCTTGAAATGGTGAGGGAAGAAAAAAGAAAAACACTGACCTGCATGGATATGATTTTACTGCGTCCTTTTAGATTTTTGTGCGTTAACGCAGGGCGCGTACCTAACAGCATTCTCTGGCCATTGTGTCACGTTCACCCTCCATATTAATACGTGACCATAAATCAAGGGCAGATCTATTCACGAGATCGGCTTAGTATACAAACATTTTATTTGTTTAGCAAGTGCGTACGTGATTTGTTATAAAGCTGTATATATAAAAAGTCTAAATTTAAGTTTGGAAATTTTACCCGTTTTATGTTTATTCATATGGTCAAAATGACCAGCGAAAAAAATTACTAAATCTACATTGATACATTAAACATTATTTTGTATATATATATATATATTTCTTCTTTTCGATATAATGAGGAAATTGTCGCCCAATAACAAGATAAGTTGTTGATGTTTGTTTATGAAAGCTGCAATCTGGGCAGCTCGCGTGGAATTATGGTTAGTGGACTAGTCTAGCATGTCATTTGTTAGTAGGTTTGAATCTTACTAAGTGCTCCATATTTCAGACCTTGTGCCACATCTAACTAATATACAGTGACAGAAATGATATTTCTAAAAAAAAAATGATGACTTGCTGAAATAATTTTTAGAAGGATATGTAAAATTAAAAAAAATACAATTACCGTATTTGACGGCATATAAGACGCACGCCCATTTCAGCAGGTCAGATTCAGGAAAAAAAGTTTTTAGTGTATTTAAGCATATATTGTCGAAAACAGTCTAGCTGTGCAAGCAGAAACCTAGCTAAAATAAGGATGCATGGATTTTAGGGTCGGTAAAAGTTCTGAAGCGTAAGCTGGGTTAGTGAGCATCATAGAGAAGATTAGCCTAGGCCTACGGAAGTTCTCAAACTTCCCCTACGATGTATAAGACGCAGGACAATTTTTTGAGCCAAAATTTTGGAGAAAAAAGTGCGTCCTATATGCCGTCAAATACAGTAAATATTGCATTAGAATATTTCGTATTGTGTAATATTACTTACTTCCCTATAATTATGTCTGTCACACCCTGTGTATAAACGATTTTTTTTGTACGTCAATCTGGCCAATTGGCCTTACGTTAATTTTTTTATTTTAAATTATTAATCTAACACAAATAAAGTTTTGCTTAACAGTTTTGTAAGTATTTACTCAACCCGTTCGCCACGGGTAGGATGTGACACAAGGTCATAAGTAAAGGCTATCTAACGAGGATCGAACTCACTATTAAGTTGTAATTGATCTCCGAGATTAGCTTGGTGCACCACTATGAGACGCCCATTTGTATGTCATTTCTAATCACAAATCATTTTGGTATCTCAGATTTCTTTTTTTTTAAAATCTATGCCTTCATCATTCAAATTCAATTACATTATCTAACCAATCCTTATGCCATCCACCATATATACATGAATCACTACATCTTCAAACCCAATATATAAGACCCACTCTCCCAAACACCTAACACCTATGGCATTATTATCAGAACTCCATTGCTATACACCCTTTCTGAGAGAAAAAGGAAAATCTCCTACTACCAACCTCTGCTAACACCAACAACTGACCACCCTTCCCCTTATTCACGACCTCCTAATTCACTAGTATGAAAATGTTCACCATTGAAGCAAGAACTCAATCCAAAGTCCCGAAGAAAGTATAACAGACCGAAAAGTTACAACGTCGACATCACTGCCTACAATAAACATCCATTTTCTACACCATCCTGTGTTTGTCTACCTTTCTCCACATACTGTCGGATTAATTTCCTCTTATTTCAGCCATTATCTTATGTGTATTTGAAGTCTGTGAGCAGGTAGCCAAATAAGTTTGGTTAAGATATATCAAGGCATTACAGGAGGGGGTGGGCAACTTAAGACAGGAAGCGCTTTGTGGAGGGGGGGGGGTCAATCAGTAATCTTTAGACGTAGGTAAATAATGTTTCCCTTCGATAGTACATAAGCATTGTTAACATTTACCAACAAGAATATTTTCTGAGGCGAAACCTTTTTGGTATTCTCAGAAGAAGAAAAAACAATGCCTGAATGCTATTTTAAAATGTTATTTTATCTCGAAAGCAGGTAATTGATAAACTTTTGGCAACCTTACTACGTTTGAAGAAGATAATGTTAGGAACCCCATAAACATTTCATTGATGGAAACACGGGTAGCGTTATGGTTATCGACGTAGGAAATGGACTAGGCTACCCAAGTTCAAATTCTGTACGAGACTTTGCATTTTGCATCGCGTTAATATCGTTGGGAAAGGTACGAATCCAACTATTCTCCCTCCAGCTATAGGTAAATAGTTGGGCAAACTGGGCTCTTTAATCTTAGTATGGTAAGGGAAATTCTGAATTCAAACTTCGCTTTAAAAAATTGACCTTATGTTACATCCTGCTCGTGGCGGAGGGGTTGGATAAGCACATACTAGTTATGGTGGATGTGTAATGTTTTTTTCAGAAAAACTGCCAAAATATTTAATAATAATAGAAAGAAAAAAATACTTTCTCATTAGGATCGATGATAATATTATTAAGCGAGTTCAATATTTATAATGAATTTACTATTTTTGTTGAGGGGTTGTGTGAACCAGTAATGGCAATGAAGGTGTACCTCGCACTCCCCTGCTCTCCAGAAATGGAGTATCATCATATGCAATTTAGTGTTATACCTAGGACACCCTCTTTTGGTTGGGGAGTGGCTGTAGGGTATACATTCAACGTATTCTAAAGCGGAAACTTTTTAGTTTTGCATGACCCATGTAGGTATCATTGTGACGGAAAGAAAAATTCCCGAAGTCTCATCTTTCAGTGTCTTCTTGTAACTGGTGATGCCCGATAATTTAAGTAACGTGAAAGGGTCAACCTTTTTTTTTATGTACTGGAATTTGATAAGGCATTTCTTATCCGTGTAAACATCCTCTTTGCAAACATAATTACACTATTGTTGAAATGTAACACTCTGCAAACATGTAATATACTGTCCCCTATGCCCCCCCTCTCTCTCTCTCTCTCTCCCCCTCTCTCTCTCTCCCTCCGGCCACCTCTTATCTTCCCCTCCTCTTCTTCTTCTCATCCCTAAAATACTTTCTCTGACATTGTCGTTAATTTCTGGAAATAATCGTCCCTCAAAAGGATAATTTTTCAGATCTTTTGAAGAATTGAAAAGGAGCCTGTGGTTGATTACTTCAAGTGTTGGGACCCTTAAAAAAAAAAGAAACCTTTTGTCCCTTGGAAATGTTCTAAGTCTTATTCTTTTTACAAAAAACAAAAAAAAAAAAAATCAGTCTTTTTGTCAATACTATGTTCCCGGTTTAGCTCAGTCGGTAGAGCATCCGCCTAGGAATCGCTAGTTTGTGATAAACTCCCAAGGACTAAAATAATACTGATAGTAATAATAATCAACTAAACTTGCAAATTGCTCTGAAAATTAAAACGGAAACTTTTTTGGTGGTGCTCCATGACAGTTTAACTACAGTGTATGAATGAACTTTTTGCGAATTGGGTTACGGTTTAGGGGTTTGGGTTGTTTTTAATTACGTATTGCTTAAAAAAAAAAAATACAACAAATTACTATACATTTAATGTTGAAAAATATTTTTTTAAACCAAGTTTAATTGAAATTATACATTGCAATACTAAGACAAACAACTGAGACTAATGTGTCTACCGTTGGGTTCAATAATTAATTTCAATGGATTATTAAATGTATAGTAATTTGGGGGTTTTGTTGTTGTTTTTTAAGCAATACGTAATTAAAACAACCTTAATCCCCAAACCCCTAAACCGTAACCCAATTCGCAAAAAGTTCATTCATACACTGTAGTTAAACTGTCATGGGGGACCACCAAAAATGTTTGTTTTAATTTTCCGACCAATTTGCAAGTTTCGCCTAATAATCATAGTCGTAGTAATAATAATTCTTGATATTCACACTATTATTTGTAAATTGATATTTCTGTACTTTACACCAAGATACAAAGGTTGTTTTTTTTTTTCAGTAGATATAATTTAAAATGCACTTTGTTTTCTTAGAGAAGCCAATAACATCGTGAAAATTGCCTTTTTGTGCCTAATTCTTTGTTCTCTGGGGAGAACGAACTTTTACTGGTTTCCAAAATGTTGTTTGTGGGTCAAAAATCAATAATAACCCCCAAAAGACTTTTCTGGCACTTTTCCATTCTTGCCTTCCAAAGGAATATAAAGCAATTAAAGCTACTTTGAAATAATAATGAGATACGATAGATATTTTGCTAAAGGCATTAACATAAACGTTGAAGAAGAGAGGGAAGATCTTTTTCCAGTTGAAATATCAAAGAAACTTGGATCTTTTTAAAAAAGATTTTCATTATTAATGCTAGGAAAAATATATGCCCTCGGGGCACAGCTATTTAAGTTTTAATATAATTAAATATCATATTGAATTAGTAGAACTAATGAACGTAAATAAGAACACAAACAAATTACTTATTTTTACTTGATTGATTTCAATATAAAAGTATGCATATGATAGCTTATAATACATTTGAGAATAAAACAATAATGTTAGAAATCAATAATATTGAGTAATTATTTATTAACACGGTTTTATTAAAACCGATATACACACTATATACTATGTAAACATTTATTTCTTAATGATATATAACACACATTGCAAGATTTATGGGCAAATCTATCTCGGCTAGAATTTTATAGAAACATTGTTAATAAATAAGATGCTAATTAAGATGAAATAATGATTAAAATAAACATTGAGAATATAAAGTAAATAACTAAGGGAATTGTGACGTTGGTGTTGACATAGTTTCAGTTGCAGACACACACATTTATTTTCCCATTAGAATTAGACAGACACAGTCTCCATTATAATAAGTCAATGATGTTAGTAATACATCTCTTTAAAGAATTCTTCAGACAATTCAACTTCTTGTCATTCATTTGATATTTCAACGGGTACATTCTCCAGCCTTCTTCAGGTGTAATATGCAACTCACGTTCTTGTCTTCTCTTTGAAGTGCAATGCAAAAATTGTCTGAGAGGAGTCCCCGTGGCGTAGTGGCTAACGTACTGGACTATGACATAGTAAGTAAAGTAAAGTCGACGGGGCGGCCTAAAGTCGGTATCAGCCAGTCAGCGAGGGAGTCTATCCCCTTTTCAATAGCGCCAGACCTACCATCAGTTCCTTACAGATCTCTGTGCTACTCACACGCTGGGTTGGCGAGGACCGGTATCGAACTAGGAACCTTGTGCAGTTTGAACTCTAGCTGAGCTATTACGTTTTGGACTAATACCTTTGGAAAAGGTATGAACTCCCCTCATACCCCTAGCTATGGGTTAAACAGTAACACTACTGTTTCTCTTTAAGGATAGCTTTGGCATTGAATAACCCACAAAGGTTGATATGCCATTAAACAATGAAACCAAACCAAAACTTGTCTGCTGAATTTGGGTATTTTTTTTTTCTGCTTGTTTAAAACTCTTAACGTCCTATACTGCCTCATTCCACCCGGCCGGAAGTCACATTCGTTTTCATAAACCACCCCAAATGATGGCCTTTGTTTAAATGTAATATTAACCATATTTAGAAGTCTTTAATTCAAGGGGAAATAACTCGGGTAACTTTAAACGAAAAATAATTTTAGGGCATTTTTTGATAGATTGTTAGAGGAATGGGACTCTGGACTTAGAAAATTCCTAACAGGATATTAAGAGTTAATAAAATGATTTTTTATATGCTCGTATAAAAAGCAAAAGTGGTGCATCATAGTGGGATTTTTTTTTTGTTAGCATGATAGCGTTAAAACCGACCCTCATACACACAGTGATATTTTTATTACAGAGGAGGTGCTTGTGGCGTACGAAGTGGACTTGGCTATCAGAGTTCAAATCCTGAATGAGGCTGTTTGTATTTTACATAGGGTTGATACTTTTTTTTTATGAATCCAAGTATTATTCTTCCAGCTATGGGTAATAAGGTAGACTGGTTTCTTTAACCTTGGTATGGCAAACAGGTCTAAAAGGAAAACTAAATTCAAACTGGTTGTAGACCTGGGGTGGGATATGTTCTGCCAGACTATTCCTGCCCAACACATGCTACATGAGTAGTACCCCTCCCCCATGAACAATTTAGTGAAGATGACCCTACAGAAATATTCCAAAAGTACAGATAATTATTGACTTGCCCCACATAGATTTTATGATTATTTAACAGCATGGGGTAGAATTTTTTTGGAGGGGGGTGTTAAATGTTCCCTAAAAAATTAGTTATGGTTAATTGACTCCCTGTCGATACCCCCAGTTTCACTTTATATTTGAACCATGAATCTTAATATTTTGTTTGGGCTGTCTTGTCTAGCCAGTGAGTTCTCACTTTGGACTTTGTGTTATTCAGTCTGGTGTTTTCTCTTAGTTTGTTTACATCTTAGTGAGTCCTTTTCTTTTAATGGGAGTCACTGCTCTTGGCAACTTAAAGTGGACTTGAAGTACTGCTGTGAGACACTTGAAAAAACAGAAAGAGGAGGAAAGTCAATTAAAAAAAAAAAAATGGAGAAAAAAAAGGACACTGATCATTAAACATAAATATTCAAAACAAGAGATGCTATTCTCTAGCAGTGGGTGGTTGAGCTCTTTGCAATGATCTCTAACAGTATTTGTTGTTCATCATGTGATTGCAGAAGAGGCAGCAAGGAGTACACATTTCCTTTAGAGTGGTAGTACCTGTTAGGATCCCATCTATGGGTTAGATAGAAAAATGTGTTTATAAAAAAAAAAAAATGAGTATCCATTAAGAATGAATTTATTTCAAAACTTTGTTGGCATTAAATGACCCACTGAGGTTGATATGCCATAAAACAAACCAAACCAAACATATTTTTCTTTAAAATTCCCGTTGTATATACATTACATTTAACAGCCAACTGTTACCTATATATATTTATGGGGATAAGCAGATTTTAACAACAAAAAGAAAATCTCATTTGTTATCAATGGCTTGAGAGATTTCTCATTCATTTATATATATATAATGCTTACTTTAAATACTACTTGGTATCACTTCAATTTTTTTTTTTGCAATTGCTATTACAGTCTGAGGATTGTAGTGGCAGTTGCATGAAACTTAAATTATTACAAAGTAATGTGGTAATAGTGATGAGAAGTTGTGGGTATAAATTCATTGAATGAAAATGAATTTCTGAAAAATATTTTGTAAGAAGAAATTGTGAAAATAAATTTTTAGTATTATCTGCGTTTTTCGGACTATTCTCCTCATCTTTATTGTTATTTGTACAACAATTCAGCTGATATGCCCTTCAGCCTTCTTCAGGTATTTCTTGTCGAACTCAGGAACTTTCTTGTTGTAATCAGGAGCCATCATGGAACTTTGAACCTAACCCTTTATTCAGTCCATGGGGGTATCCTGTTCTCATTCCGCTAACCATAGCTGGGGTAGGAGTTGTGTTAATTATTTTTCTGTGTTACTGCCGCCACTCAGGATTGAACCCAGAATCCAGAGATAACTGTCACTTAGAACTGTCTTAACCTAACTACCTTATCCACTAGGCCATGTGTCCAATCTAGAGTTATTTAATTATTTAATCTAGGCTAGATCCGCCTGTGTCCACATTTACTCCGGCCAGTGTCCACATAGTCTGGCCCTTGTCTGTGTTTGGTCCATCCCATCTCCACATTTAATCTGGCCTATATCAATAACCAATAAGTCAGAGCTGGTGATGTGATTGGGATACAGTCAATAATACTTACAGTCAATTGAATTTGTATCCATAAATGCTAGTGTAGTGGGTGGGGGTTGCAAAAGGACAGATAGCTTGATAACAAATATCCCTATCTTTGTTGTTTTGAATACCTTGTTTTGGCTGATGAATTTTTTTTTACCTTTCAACTCTTGTTTTGAAGCTCTTGAAATGAAGCATTGTCTTTACTCCATGAATTATTCAAACAAGTATCTTCATCTTTGTTGTTTGGAATTTAGTGCTTAGGCTGATCAGTTCTCTGACTTTTTTTTTTTTTCTGGTGTACATTGAATCCAGTAAACCTTTGGTAGATTGGTCCTTAAAAAGAATATCTCCAATTTTAAATGAAGGAAAGAAAGAAAAAAGGAATCACTAAACCCCTAGCCTTTCAAAATCCTTCATGAAATGAGTGTACCCCTTATCAGCAATTATTTGCCTTCAGTCCACTGCTCTGCAAATGTACGGAGAGATAACTTCTGTGCTAAACTTAATCTGACGGAAATTTGAGCCATAAGGGGGAAAAATGCAATGATGGGAAATTGCCAAATTGTCAATTTTACAGCATTATATGTATTTTCAACATTACACACACACAGACACTGTGTTTCGCCGTTTATGTCTCCTTGGTGTGGCTAGACTTAACAGCTATTTCTAGCCGAGAGTGTAACCTGACTGACTTTTCAGCAGTCCAAACGAAGAATGTGGAAATGGCAAGCTAGTGTAACGGTTAGAGACTTCGCCTGTGAGCTTGACAGTTGAGGTTTCGAGTCACTCGCGGAGCAGTCTCCCATGTCTATAACCTTGCTGATGAAACCTAATAGGTCGAAGTGTACATTCAGGGATTGACATTTTCTCTATTTGTTTAGCCTTAAATTTGAACATATATGCCCGCCTAAATTCATTAATTATTAACTAATTAATTTTCAAAATTAGGTATGACTTCAATTAAGCACATATGCTCAAAAAAAAAATATATATATATATATATGTGTGTGTGTGTGTGGTAAAGAAAAAGACTTAAAAATCGTCCATTTTGCGAACATCAAGCTCTCAACTTTGACCTGAACAACTCTAGCATTCCGCCGTTGGAAGAAAGGGCCAACTTAGAATCATCCTAATACCAACTTACCTGGTAACCCACCTACGGATATATATATATATATATATATATATATATAATATATATATATATATGTATATGTATAATTTATAAATAATTTTATCTTATTTCTTTATTGTATATTTGAATTTGTTCTAATAACACACAATCTGACTGGTCTCTGATTTATTCCAACAAAAGTAGATCTGACATCCGAGTTAAATGCTATATGAACTTTCAGCTTAGAACTTTGACACTTTGTCCAAACCTGCTCATATCCATCAGTGAATATTCTCTTACTCTTCATCACTCCTTACTCTCTCTGGACCAACTCTCCTTTCTTAGCTCCCCCCCCACCACCACTATCTACTCTTCCCTCTCTGTCTCTGTCTCACCTGCTTATAAGTTTATATTATCTTCTGTGTATCTTCCTACAACACACACAAACCCCATGCCCCCCCCCCATGCCAATTTAACTCCATATCTTGTATTCAAGTCTGTTCACAGATGCATTCCTTTGAGAAAAATTCTTCCTCGGTCCCCTCACCTGACATCAATTGCTTCTGTCTCATCTCCTCCTCCTCCTATTAGGGGGGGGACATCTGCCACCCCCACCCTTAAATCCCCTCTCATAGTAGTAGCAGTAGCATCTCTTGCTTTCCCTTCCAAAAACACTTCTCTTCTTATCATCCCCTTTTTACCTTTTTCAACACACCCATCTTTTCTTCCCCCTCCCCACGCTGAAAATCTACTTTGATTGAAATGATGAAGAGAAATCCTTTGGGGATGCGTTTAACCTTTTAGGAAATTGTCAGTCACTACTACAACTGCCACCGATGCTGCTGCTGCTATTTTTTTTACCTCCCACCCCCACCTCACCCCCAATTTAATGCGGACCTGCACTTTGCCAATGTTGGTAATAACCTACCTGGAGACAGAATCATTCTGGTTTTGGGAGCTGATCTTTCTTTCTTTCTTTCTTTCTCCATCTTTTTAATACTTTTAACATATTACCTTTCCTTCCTTCCTCTTTTCATTATCCCCTCCCCCCTTAAATAAATTTGGCAATGACTGAAATAGCCTTCAGTTGGTACTTCATTTATTTTCAGCTGTGAAACAGATGAACATATTATTATGTTGGAATTTCTTGTTTCCTATTTAAAACTGCCTACCTTTTAAATTCTGGGATGGGTTTAATTTTTTATTTATTTATCTATAAATATATAAAGGGCAATTTGGAGTGTATGTGTGTATTTCTGGATGAAACTACGAAAATAAAAAGACAAAGTAAATATATATACGTATTAAAAATCAACGGTTCTTGCTTTTTGTGCAAAAATATGAAGATTTGATTTATAATCAAAGATGTTTAAAAATAAAAATAGACATAGAAATAGCATTGAAATTCAGTATTTATAAATCTCAAAAGTAAACAAATCAATACATGGGGGTGGGGTGGGGGCAGAAGCAATAATGCTAATCTGTTTATATCGAACATAACGAAAAGATTAAAAGAAAGTAAAAAGTGAAAAAGATAGTTAAATCAAGATTATTATACTTTTTACATATTGAACTATTAAGCAATAGCTCTTAGGTAAACGTCCCATCTATGGGTTAAATAGAAAAACATGAGTTGATAAACAAAATTGTATTATGCGTTAAGAATGAATTTATTTCAAAACTTTGTCGGCATTAAATGACCCACTGAAGTTGATATGCCGAAAAACAAAATCTAAAGAAAGAACAGTCAGGTAAACATAAACATAATGATTAGATAATCATACTGTGGTATATCCACAGGTCCAGCTAGTCAAATATAATACTCATAATAGTTGGAGTTTGGCTATATAAGGATAGCTGCAATGATATATATATATATATATATATATATATATATATATATATTATTTTTTTTTTCTCCTCTCTCTTCTGATCATCAAATTTTTCTGTGGATATGCTTTCATAGTACAAACACATGTTCATTGGAAGGGTGTCCCAAGAGATTTTTTGCTTTAAAAATAAATCTGTTATTTTTATCTATTTCTTAAGGAGTAGGTAATATGCTTATGTGGTAATTGATACTACCCCTATCCCATAATAGTTGTTACATTTTCATATATATTTTCTACACAAAATATAAAGACTATTTATCAGCAAGTCGTGTCGACAGCATGGATTTCTATGACTCTCTCTTGCCACTTGTCCTTATCGATATTGCTCCTGGCAACCCCCTTAATGACATCCAGTATCCATACAGTGATGCAGCAATAGAGTAGCACTGATACAGCTACAGCTTGGAAGAAGCAATGACTCATTCACCTGAAAGACTATTTTAATTTTCATAAACTAGACACAATATAGTCCAAACTTTAATAATGAAATAGAACAATGATATTATTATTTATTTATATTAAGAAGGCAATTGTATTAAAAAAATGAAATAATGTTCAGTGTCTAATCAATTTCAAAGAAACTTCATCTTCAGAGACTGTTTTTGAAATGGACGTGGTCTTGTGTTTTTATTCTCAAAATTCGTCACCAGGGCATACAAAATTAGCATTAAAAAAGAGAAAATATTTTTTTTAAATAACTACAATAAACCAAACTTAAATTTATTATCTATTAGCTCTACTTTTTGTATTGAACACTTTAGTATATTTAACTTAAGAAATTCTTACAGTATTTTTTTTTCTTTTGGCCATTTTTATAAAGTACTATCTGATTATTTTCAGGAGGTGCAGATGATTTGGTCTTTTCTTTTTTTCAATATATATTTTTTTTTCTCCAGGCAAAAGTTTGTGTTGTGTAATTACAAACTATAAAGCTAGGAGTTTTTTTTTAATACTGTCGGAGTTTAGAATAAATAAATATATATATATATATATATATATATATATATATATATATATATATATATAAATTGCATTAAGTATATAATATTTTGTAAGCGGTACTCGATTAATTTATCACCCAAATCATGTGAAAAAGAACACCTGATCTGTTGAGTTGAAAGAATTGTCATGTTAAAATCCTCCCTGACTCTTGATAATGTCAAAACAAGATGGCAGATAGACTCAACTTTTTTTTTTTTATTTATGGAAATGATAAAATCTGATTTGTTAATTATCAAGTGGGGCAAGGTATGTGCTTTTTATGGGGGTCAAGAGGTGAGTTTTATGCTCATGTTTCATTTATGTTAATAAGATTTTGTTCTAAACCAGAGTAATTGTTGCCTCTACAAGATGACTTCTCTTGCTGGACAGATTTGCAAAGTTTTCTACAAGTTAGAAAAGGCCTTTTTTTTTTCTTTTTTTTTTTTTTTTTTTTTAAAACACTTGAGAACGGAATGAAAGATTCTGTGGAGATATGGCACAACTGGGCTGAAACAAAATATTCAGTCTGGAAGATTATTAGACAATTCACAATAACTTTCTGTTTAGCCTTTTTAGATTAAAGATTGCTTGTATATATATACACAGTATTGGTGAAATGCTTTAAAACGACAGAAACATGTTCAAAAGATGAAAAAAAAAGATACGATTAGATTATAAAAATCTAGTTCATGATTATCCCAAAATTTTGACACAATTTTCAAGATTGTCCATGTTATAATAATTTCAATACAAGCAAGACGTGTGGATATACTATAGTATGATGATTTCATTATTACAACATTTGATATGTTTACTTCAGAGCTATTGCAAATTAGTTCAATATGTAAAAAGTATAATCATTTTGATTCAACTCTCTCTCTCTCTCTCTCTCTCTCTCTCTCTCTCTCTCTCTCTCTCTCTCTCTCTCTCTCTCTCTCTCTCTCTCTCTCTCTCTCTCTCTCTCTTTTCATCTTTTTATCATGTTCGATTAAAACAGATTAGCGTTATCATTTCCAAGCACTCATCTCTCTCTATCTTCCCCCTACTTTCTTTCTTATATTTTTCTGTGTAGCCTTTCTTCCCTTTGTCTTCCCTTTCTTTCTTTATAATAACAAACAGATCTTTCATTGATTTGTTTCATGTCTATATTCTATGGTATACTTTTATTTCCCTCAAGAAGGAGAAATATCCTCTATGTTAACATCTTCAAACAGATCTTTCATATTGTTTGCTTTAAAATACCGGTTTCTGATGTGAGCAATAAATCTGCATTCCATCAATAAGTGTTTAACTGTCAGGGGTGTTTGACATGTTTCACATTGTGGTTGTTGTTCTTGTTTGAGTATATAAGTGTGTTAGTTTTGTATGACCAATGCACAATCGGGACACAATGACTTGTTCCTTTCTAGACTTCCTTAAAGTTGGTCTGCAGCCTCCCAAAGTGGGTTTGATTGGGAAGAGTTTGTGGATACAGTTATTCCAGTGTTGTTGCCATTTTGTATGAATGAATCTATTAATTTTAGGTTTCAAGTCAGTATATGGTATTTGGAACTTGTCAGGGATTAAATCTAGAGCCGATTTAGCTGCAGAGTCAGCTCTTTCATTCCCCCTCACTCCTATATGGCTTGGTATCCAGCATATAATAATCTCCTTAGAGTTAGACATTGAGTTAATCTATTCAGGAGCTTAATGATGAGAGGGTTTTCCAGTTTTTTTATTTCTTAATGATATATGGTAGAGCAGGTAATACAATCGATGTTATGGACCCCTTGACAGGGTTTCATGTCATGGTATTCATAGGACGGAAAGGTGGTTTGATTGTAGCTTTGTATATAAAGCCCCAATTCTAATGATACAAAAAAACAGCATTTCTTTTACAATTTTTTTATTTATTTTTATTAAGGGCATCTTAGTTTTGCACAAAGACGAAATAGTTGGAGCAGCTGTGAGGATCAATCTCCTGCTACCAGCAAATTTGATAATTGGTCCTTGAAATGTTGGGGGTAGAGGGAAAAGTCTTGCTTACCCATCTCTCTGTGATAGGCGCCTTCTCTTCACAGTATGATGTCATTCCAATACTGATCATTTGTGAACTTTGGTGTCACTAAGTCTAGACTTCTTCAGTCTTAGAAGATCAGGCAACAGTACATCACTGTGTGTGAGGTCACATAGTTGTTGTTTAGAAAGAAAGGTCACAACTATAAACATTTTGGGTCAGGCACTCTTATGATAATCCAGTAGAAGGGACTTGCCTTAGGTTTTTTTGTTTTTTTTTTACTGAGATTCTTTTCTGATAGTAATCTTCTTCTTCTTCTTCTTCTTCATCCCCCATCCACTCACACCAACTCATTCATCTTCTCCTTGTGTCCAGTTTCTGACCCATCCTTAACCAAACCCTTGCCCCCTTTTTTTTCTCCCCCCCCCCCCCGTCTTAAAATGAGTGGGTGGGATTTCCACTTAGAATATTAGCTTTCCTAGAAACTTGAATAGGTTATTTGTATTTTTTTTTCTTCTCTCCTTGGTGTTTTGAGTTTTCTTGTTTCTCTTTCTTCCCCCCCCCACACACACACCTCCCTTCAATGGAATAATCAGGTACTTCCCACATTTCTTGCTATAACATTTCCAGTTTTCTTTCTAATTCCATTCCTGGCATCAGAAAATGTTGGCCTATAAGTGTAAAGAATTTATCAGGGTTAATATTCATCATTGAGTATCAGGTACCCACCAAAACACGTTGAATGAGTAGCACAGGGATCTGTGTGGTAAAGTAAGGAGCTGATGGTAGGTGTGGCGCTCCACCTCAGACGCCAAAAACAATCTCCTTGGTCTAGCGCTATTGAAAAGGGGATAGACTCCCTCGCTGACTGGCTGATACCGACTTTAGGCTGCCCCAACAACTTTTACTTATAAGTGTAAAGAATTTATCAGGGTTAATATTCATCATTGAGTATCAGGTCCCACCAAAACACGTCACGTGATCAGTTTAGACAATATTGAAGAAAGAAACGTAAATATTTTTGAACTTGGTTTTTAAAAGTCTTCTGAAGGCTAAATTTTGCGAAAACAATAATTTTTAGTGCATTTTAGTAGATGATCTTTGATGCAATTTTCTTCAAACAATGGTGCAAGTAAAAGATCTAATTTTTGGTATCAGTATTCAGTATACTAACACACAACTTTCGCATGGATAGACAATTTGATATTTTAAAAAGGGAAAAATTGACTTACCCTATTGTATATAGTTATAGTATGTATTGTTTATAGGCGGATCTTATATGCCATCTGTATGTAATTATATGGTTTCAAAGTAACTGTTTCTATATCTTATTATAATGGAGATTGTGGGTTTGTCTGTCTGTAACCGAAACTATATTACTATACAAGTCACAATTCCCTTTGTTATTTACATCACGTTTACCATGATTTTATTTTTATTTAAACCTTACTTATTAATAAAATTGTTTTACATTACTTACACTGTTGACCATATCTACATACTAATAACATGCAATTGTATTTATATATACAACAAAATAGAGGTTTACAGTATGAATGGGAAGGCTAATTTGCATATTGATCTTAAAAATTTGATTTTAATAAATATATGCTTAGTATTATTGATTTCTAATCGTTTGGTTTTATCTTAATGAATATAAGCAAAAATCTTGTGGATAAATCTTAAAAGAAATCCCCTAACAAGAAGAAATAACTAATATTATTCTTTACTTCCTATTTTAACTAAACAGTTAAATTAGGAAAATTTACTAATGAAAGACGGGAGTAACGGAAATTGATAGAAGATTTAGTTTCAAAGTTGTTCTATTTTTCAATCATACCCCCTCTGTTCCAAATCATTTTATCTGCATTTTTATTCAGTTTCATTAGCCTTTCTAATTTAAGGATATTTTATTATATTAAAACTTAAATTTGCTAGTAATAATAATAATAATAATAATAATAATAATGATAATTTGCACACAGTTTAATTTCACACTATTAGAATTGAGCAAAGTACAAGCAGTGGTAGTCTATTGCATCTAGGTACTGGTGTTAAGTTTTTAAGGGCCATTGCTTGGCCTTATAGCAGAAGCACTTATCTGGTGGAATCTTGATAATAAAAAGAAATGAAATACTTCTAAAAGTAGGAGTTTGAAATTATATGTAGATGTTTATAGGGGGATCTTATAGGCTATCAAATACAGTAACTACTTATCTATTTTTTTCTCTATATGAGAAAAGAAAGAAAAAACAAACTCTACTGGCTATAGATACATAAAATCTACCCTTTTTTTAAAAAAAAGTTCACTTGTCTAAAGTTAAATCCAATATTTTCTGGTATAGAGACTCAAACACATCAAAGTTCAACAATTGGAAATGAGACTAACCTCAGTGTTTATTAACTTTTTATAGAAAGCCCCCCCCCTTCAGTGGGTTCAAAGTTTCAAATGACAGTCAAAGTTTGGTTAGAATTGAAGTTGAACTTTAACCAGGATCATATTACATAGTGTTACCTGATACATCAGAAATGAAGGAAGCAATCTTTACCAACCATTTATTCATCCTCTTCCTCACACCCCCATGCCCATAAACCAATTACCCACCCAGTGAATTCAATAAACCAGAAAAAAATCTTTCAAATTCTAAATTAATGTCAATGTTCTAGTATTTGAATCCAGGCCATTTATATATATATATATATATATATATATATATATATATATGCTGATGGGTACGCATCTATGTCCCTGATGCACAAAAATCTAAAAGGAGGCAGTAAAATCATATACATGCATTCCAGTGTTTTTCTTTTTTCTTCCCTCACCTTTTCAAGCTAACTGTAAAAAGTTACTAGGTAGCAGCTTCCCCAGAGAATAAATAAAAACCGTTCAATCTATTAAAAAACTTTAGTTGGGACCCATTAATTTTCTTGGGGACTCATTCAAAGCAAATATGTGCATCCCAGGATACACTAAATCAAAAAGCTACAGCATCACTGTGTGTGTGTGTGTGTGTATAATATATATATATATATACTGATAGCTTTTTGACACACATTAATCTGAGCAGAAAGAAAATGCAATTTATATATTTATATTGATATATATATTATATATTTTACATAAATATTTGGATGTTGGAATTTGAATGTTTTGTTTATTCAATTGTGTTAAGATTAGCCTTGATCTTTAGTTTCAGGTTAACATTAAGAATGAGCTTCTCTCCACTTTTCTCCATGTTTCCTTTTTATCTAATAACAATAAATAAGTTCTTGTTAATCACAACATCTCAAGTATAAAGTAATTCTCCCCTTCTGCTCAATGATAATCAAAGATAATATTACTTAGTTTGTCTTTATAAGAGAATTAAGTGCCAACTGATATTAGATTTCATTGGAGAGAAAGGGAAATCTATCTTAACTAAACTTTTGGGTACATATATATATATATATATATATATATATAGTTTTATTGTTTGTGCAAAGGCCTGTTGAAAAGTTCATAGGCTGACCAAGATACCCTTATGGAATGTGACCAAATGAGGTTTATTTTCATTCTGTCCTCTTATTGGTCCACAGACTTCCATCAGTGTTTGTATACTAATTATAAAATGGTCATCCACAGCAGATATGACATTTATTAAGAAAGTTTAGTTGAGACCCATCAAATTTCCCAGGGACTCATTCAAATCAAATACATGTTGTCCCAAGATGCACTAAATTAAAAAGCTATCAGCATCACTATATACTATATATATATATATATATATATATATATATATATATATATATATATATATATTCCTTGAACTATTCGTCCCATCTATGGGTTAAATAGAAAAACATGAGTTTATAAACAAAATTGTGTTATGCATTAAGAATGAATTTATTTCACAACTTTGTTGGCATTAAATGACCCACCAAGTGTGATATGCCGTAAAACAAACCAAATCCTTGTACTGTTCTACCTAACAATAAACCTAATTTTAGCAAATATCAACACAAACTAAAAGCAAACAGTTCCCCCTTCCCTTCAATGAAATTATCAGGTACTTTCCACATTTCTTGTTATAACCAGAGATGCTGATAGGTACGCATCCTGCATCACAATAATCTAAAAGGATGCAGAAAATTGTATCTATGCATACCAGTGTTTTTCTTTTTTCTTCTTCCCTCACCATTTCAAGCTAATTGTAAATACATTTCCATAGTTTCTCAGAAATGAATTACACAGGATAGGTTACAAGGTAGGAGTTAGACAGCTTTAGTTGGGATCCATAATAGTTGGGACACATTCAAAGCAAATATTTGCGTCCCAGGACGCACTAAGATAAAAGGCTATCAGCATCACTGTATTATTATTCCTTGTACTATTCTATGTGTACCCCCCCCCCACGAACCTAATTTTAGCAAATATCAACACAAACTAAAATCAACCCGTTCATAAACTAATACCTATATAGATTTACCAACTCCTCCGCACGAGCAGGATACGACACAAGGTCAATTTCTTAAGCGGAGTTCAACAGGTTTGAATTCAGAGTTTTCCTTCTCCTAGACTGGTTACCTAGCCATGGTTAAAGAACCCAGTCTACCCTGCTATTTACCCATAGCTGGAGGGAGAGTAGGATTCATACCTTTCCCAAGGGTATTAGCGCTAAGTGAACTAATACCTATAGAGGAGCTTCTTAGTATGACCTGAGTAAATATCTAACTACATCCTTTTTTTTTTTGGTTTTCGTTCAGTAATATTTCAGTTAGCCTCTAGGAAATATCACTCTACAGGGTCACTATAACATATTATAAACAGAGATACAAATTCTATTTTGAATTGGTACAAACAAAAATAAACTTGATAAGCATCACCAAACAACTGAAATATCCAAAGACTCACACTCTCTAAGCACTTCATAACTTTAGATAATCCCACACAATTTGGTGCTATACATTTTGATCTAATGTTATGATAAAATAAGAAAATGAGTTTAAGATCTAATGTTTATTCTAAAAGAAATGTTGATGTATATATATATATATATATATATATATATATATATATATATATATATATATTTATGTACCAATGTAAATCATAGTTTCTTACATGTTAGTATAGAATTATTAATTGTACTAGCAAACATATGCACCCTCCGGGCGCAAGTATTTAAGTTTTAATGCAATAAAATATTATATTAAATCAGAAAGGCTAAGGAAACTAAATGAGGATGCAGATAAAGATTTGAAACAGAGGGTGGGGGTATAATCGAAAAATAGAACAACTGAAACTTACTGTCCCCTCACTCCCGTCTTTCATTGCTAAATTTTCCTAATTTAACTATTTTTTTAGAATAGGAAGTAAAGCTTAAAATTACAGTTACTTTTCTTGTTAATGGATTTCTTTTAAGATTCATCCCCGAGATTTTTGCTCATATTCATTAAGATAAAACCCAACAATTAGAAATCAATAAAACTAAGCACATATTTATTAAAATCAAATGTTTGATATCAATATGCAAATTAGCCTTCCTGTTCACACTGTAAACCGCTATTTTATTGTATATATAAATACAACTGAAAGTTATTAATATGTAGATAAGGCCAACAGTATTAATAATGCAAAGCAATTTTATTAATAATCGAGGTTTAAATGAAAATAAAATCCTGGATAATATAACGTAAATAACTAAGGGAATTGTGACTTGAGTAGTGATATAGTTTCAGTTACAGACAGACAAACACACAATCTCCATTATAATAAGATAATATAGTGCTATCTTGCTTAAAAATACTCTGCCAGTGATTATTTTAAGATATATAATGTCATTGTTGAGACTCAAAATGTTTTAATAGATTAGAGTTGTGTATCTTATCTTGTAGCAACTCTCCAGAGTTGGTGAAATATCTCTAGCTGTTGATGTATATCACTACATGATAATTTGTGTGTTTATTTCAAGATCCTTGGTTTATTCTCACACCCATGGCATTTTAATCAAAGTGAAAAGTATGTATTTACCCAACCCTTCTACCACTGGCAGTATGTAACTTAAGGCCAAATTTTAAATGAAGTAAAACTACTTTGAATTCAATTTTCCTTCTAGACTGGTTGTATAATTCATTCAGGCTAGGGAATTCAGTCTACTCTATTTACCCATAGCTGGGGAGAGAAGAGTTGGATTCGTGCCTTTCCTAGAGTGAAGTGAAATGCAAACCTCATCCAGGATTTGACCTCGGATCACAAATTCCATTTCTTATGATGATAACCTTACACTAAGGGTATAGTATATAGCTATTTTGTGGGCTGCCTTTGATAGTGTTAGATTATTTTGTTATATATATATATATATATACACACACACACCAACTCCTCCGCACGAGCAGGATACAACACAAGGTCAATTTCTTAAGCAGAGTTCAACAGGTTTGAATTCAGTTTTCCTTCTCCTAGACTGGTTACCTAGCCATGGTTAAAGAACCCAGTCTGCCCTGCTATTTACCCATAGCTGGAGGGAGAGTAGGACTCATACCTTTCCCAAGGGTATTAGCGCTAAGTGAAATGCAATTACCACATCCAGGATTTGAACTCGGGGCGACGAGTTCATTTCCCATGACTTTAACCATTAAACCATGCGCTTCCTATTATTTTGTTTATATAAGATGTGCTGTGGACCACCACTTAAACTTATAGATTCTGCATGGGTGCGTCGATTAAAGCAAGCCAATCAACACATGTGTGGTTAGTTAACTATTTAATCACCGATCTTGAAAGCCATTCATTTGCACGTATTCAACACGGGCGAACGTATCAGCAACCAAGGACTCTGCTGAACAACCAAGGATTCTTCACTAAGGAACAACCAAAGGATTCTACCTAGCACTAAGGAACACAAGGGATCACCACTGTAAAGTGCTCTCTTTTACAGCATAAAGATGGCCACAATAATCGTAACAGATTTGAAAAAGTGTTCAATGTTCGTAAGATATGCATTCGTATGAATGTATACAAGGTGGTCGTCAGTGATGCTCAACCTTCATCACAGATTACGGGTTCTTGTGCATCAGATCATAGCAACCCCAACTTGAATCTGAAAGTTGCCACCCTGCAAGCTACGTGCTGCTAGTCTTTTCATTTTTGCTACAAATGAAACTACAAAAACTCAACTTCTTAAATGAGAAATCTCAGTCAGTGTAAGCCAATGAAAAAAGCCCATGCCCTCTACTACTAATATAAAATGGAATAATGGGTGAAGTTAAGTTCCAGTACTGTCATCAAGTATCAATGGGTTGCCACTAGTAGAGTAAAGCTAAATCTATTCAAAGGAGCCCTACAAAACGCCCTACTTTTTAATTAATCTTTTACTTACCTTCCCACTCTCCATTTTTTTTTTTTTTTTTTTTTTTTTTTTTCCCTTACCAAATTGGCTTCTGTTTTTAGGGACCTTGCAAGGGTACCTTTCTGCTGCCAGGTGTTTTCTACAGCTTTTTTTTTTCCTTTTTTTTTTTTCCTTTTTTTTTTTTTTTTTTTTTAACTTTCATTTATTGTCCCCACCCAATCCTGTGTATATGCATATGTGTCGCTGTGTTATCTCTAAACGAAGAATTTGTAGCTCTTTTTCAAAACCCTTCATCTTTTGCCTGTGCAGATGGTGATATCATATAATGTCCATGATAAAGATTATCCCCCTTCTGTCTATCAGTCCCTCACTAAACTTGGGGAACGTGTTGGGTGCAAGAAGAAAATGAGATTTTTGATGAAAGCTTTAACTTTTATGTTCTGTGTATCTCTGTGTGTAGACAGAGATAACAAACAAACAAGCAAGCAAACAAATCCTGCAAAAATTCCCAGTGTCTTCTATGAGAAATTGTTAAGAACAACCTTCTAAGACAGTAATAGCTGTATTCCCAGTCAAGGTTTCTAGGGAGATCTGCAAGTTTTTTGTTTTTTTTTACGCCAGGAAGCCCCCTTTTTCCAAACATGCCCAGATTGTTCTTTCTACATTTGAAGATGTAGTCTCCAGGAGACGAAATCTTGATGTGAAAACCTGGTATTGGCAGAAGCTTGATCAACAGTCAAAGAAACTGACGACCTTCATTACTTTATTTGGACAATTTACCAACCCCTCCACATGAGCAAGATGTTACACAGGGTCAATTTCTTAAGCAGAGTTCAACAGGTTTGAATTCAGAGTTTTCCTTCTCCTAGACCGGTTGCCTAACCAAGGTTAAAGAGCCCAGTCTGCCTTACTATTTATCCATAGCTGGAGGGAGAGTAGGATTCATACCTTTCCCAAGGGTATTAATGCAAAGTGAAATGCAATTACCACATCCAGGATTTGAACTCGGGGCAACAAGTCCATTTCCCATGAGTTTAACCATCACACCACGCGCTTCCTATAAAAAGTGTAAATATAAATCTGCAATGAATGCAATTCCCTAACCCCTAGTGATCAAATAACCCTAGACAGGTTGACATGCCATTAAAATCAATCCACTCTAATGAGGTGCTCTAAGTTGTACATGTTGGTATTTTTAAGTATAAAGGACTTGAGAGCAGTGTGTTAGGAATGTTTTTAACAAGCTGAAACCCTGGGAGAATAATGTATGTATATTGATATAAGTCCACTTAGATAACCTGTAGCTGTGTGTTGTTATTGTAACTATGATATTGGCTTATTTTTGTGTATATTTTAAAAGAGCCATTACTGATGTTTTTTGGGGGGTCCCCCTCCCCCTAAGACACTTGGATTAACACTGATAAAACATGACTAGCATTTAGCAAATCGTTTTTTTGTTTTTGTTTTTTAATTTTTTATTTTTTTTTTTCTGCTATCATCACTAGCAAACTGTTCTCTGCTCTATTCGATATTACAGCTTGGAAGACCTTAATGGTTAGATTCCTCACAGCTGATTTTATCAATGGATATCTAAAATGTATGTTAACCTATCAATGACACTATAATGTATGATGGCAGTCACGTCACACTGAAAGCACCAATTCCTGCTAGGTCACTGAAGTTAAGCTGCTATGTTCAGTACTTAATTTGGTGATCACTTAAGCAACAGCAGGGACTGTAAGCATCCCGAGTTCTTAGTTTATCAAAATGACTTCATTAGGCAAAACAACTGAACCAACCTATAAAGTTTGGTAACCCATCGACGACGCCATGGTGTATGGTAACCCATCGCGCCGCCATGGTGTATGGTAACCCATCGCCGCCGCCATGGTGTATGGTAACCCATCGACGACGCCATGGTGTATAGTAACCCATCGACGATGCCATAGTGTATGATTGCAGTCAGATCACACAATGAAAGCACCAATTCTGCTAGGTCACCATTCAGACCACAGCACTGTTAAAATCAGCTAAAATTATTTAGATTTTTATTGAGTACAACAATGCCACTTAATTTATTGTAAATTTTGTTTGTATTTTTAAAGTCTATGGGTTTTTCCAACTTAAAAAGAATGATTTAAAAAAAAAATAATAATTTGAAAAAAAATCTAAAATTTCATAATTGATAAACACAAGTAAAAACCATTTATAATGCATAACAGAATATATTTAGATAGGAACAAAAAATAAATGAATAAATAAATAAAAAAATAAAAGAAATAATAAAAAGAAAAAAACATTTGAGTGGAACTGTGTTGAAAAGCCAGTCTAATCATTTCTTAGGTCCTAAGCTGAATTTGATTTGGGTTCCACCCACTATGTCATAAATGGGACATAAATCTGATTGGCTATTGTCAATGCTTGATTGTTCACACACCTACTGTGAAAATAGGCTAAACTTTTATTGTCCATTCTTGATAGCATCACGAGTATGCTAGTTGACATTAAGTGTGTATGTGTATGTATATATATATATATTTACAAACCCCTCTGCACGAGTAGGATGCGACACAAGGTCAATTTCTTAAGCGGAGTTCAGCAGGTTTGAATTCAGAGTTGTTCTTCTCCTAGACCGGTTACCTAACCAAGGTTAAAGAGCCCAGTCTGCCCTACTATTTACCCATAGCTGGAGGGAGAGTAGGATTCATACCTTTCCCAAGGATATTAGCGCTAAATGAAATGCAATTACCACGTCCTGGATTTGAACTCGGGGCGACGAGTCAATTTCCCATGACTTTAACCATTACACCAAGCGCTTTATATATATGTATATATATATATGAAAGGTAAAATGGATATGAATCCGACCATATGTGTAGAAAGTTTGTAGAAAAAAACAAGATGTTAAAAGTTTTGCTGACAGAAATCTGTTTCGACCATATGAAGAGGTCTTTATCAAAGCAACATTGTAAACGGAAAGACAAAATAAATATATCATTAATCACAAGGCTCAGAATGCTCTCAATTTTTTTTTAAAATTCCGGTACTGATCGAGCGTTCTATGCCTCATGATTAATGATATTTTTATTTCGTCTTTCCGTTTACAATGTTGCTTTGATAAAGAACTCTTCATATGGTCGAAACAGATTTGTCAGCAAAACTTTTAACATATATATATATATATATATATATATATATATATGCTCCCAAAACTCGGTAGAGCTCTCTAGGGGTGACTTAAATTAACTTTTACTGGCAGCATATATAAAGCAATGATCGTCTGTTTACAGACTGGCTCTCTCTGGTGATCGTAAAATATATAAACAAATGCATGTATTTAATAGTTTAAAACACCACCCCTTTACGGCAGCTGTCAAATGGGCGACAGGTTAGCAATCGGGCAGACGAAAAGTCAGTCGGATTTCATTCCTGGTCAGAGGTAGTTGTTGTTGTGTCTAGCCACACTGAAGAGGCGTGAAAAATTAATATCTCCTATTTAAAATATTAGATGCAAAAAAAAAATCCATGCTGTTACTATTTAAATTTTATTTCTTAATTATCATGAATATTAATGAAATCTTTGTTATTTTTGCTCAAAAATCAAGATCTGGTGATAGTGAATGTGTGTATATATTTACATTGTCATTGATTGTTTTATTTTCGGAGTTTCCTCTGGACGTACATACACACACACAACTGCCCTTTTTATATGTATAGATAGATAGATTAATAATTTGAAGACCTTATTTGTAATGTTAAATCTATCTATCTATCTATATATATATATATATATATATATATATATATATATATATATATATATATATATATATATATGTGTGTAAGGAATTTGCATTAATTTTTGTCTGGAGGAAACTTCGAAAATAAAACAATTAACGACAAAGTAAATATATATACACATTAAATATCATCAGGGCTTGGTTTTTGAGCAAAAATAATAGATTTGATTTATATTCGTGAAAATAATTAAAAAATAAAATTTAAATGACAACAGCATGGATTTTTTTTTTTTTTTTTTTCATTTAATATTTTAGATAGTAGACATGAACATTTCTTTTCAGAGTAGCTGGATCAATGCAAGGTCTATTTTTTTTACATAGGGATTTAAATGGGGCATCCCACGAGGATTCAACTCACAATTCAGTAATAATGGATCTACAGGACTAACTTTTAAAAATCCCCTTCTACTAAGGCGACGCCGGGTAGCCGGTGCTAGTCTGGAATATAGGGCATTATAAAAGAACTGGTCCCATGGTAATCTTTTTATTTCTATAGTTGAGGTTTCAGCTCATAAATCTGCGATTTCTCACATTAAAAAAAATCTCATCATCCAATTGTTCAAGAAAAAAACAATTACTGACTCTGACCTTTTTTCTTTTCCATTTTTATTTTATGAGAAAAATTTCACAAAACCTTATTGTTCTAAGTTCTACAGGGGAGGTGCTGAAAAGTTCTTAGTCCAACTAAGAAGAAAATACCCCTCCTTCTCTCTCTTTATTTTTCAAGGGTTGAAAAACATTGCTAACAAATCTGCCAAGTGTGTTGTAAATATGTACAATAGTATATACTAGCAGGACCTGTGGATATACCACAGTATGATTATTTAATTATTACAACGTTTGATATGTTTACTTAAGAGCTATTGCTAAATAGTTCAATATGTAAAAAGTATAATCTTAATTTAGTTCTCTCTCTCTCTCTTTTCTTTTTTCTTTCTTTCTTTCCTTCTTTTCAATATGTTTGATTGAAACATTAGCGTTATCGCTTCCATGTGCTCACCACCTCTCTATCTTTTCCTTACTCTCTTTCTTATATTTTTTCTGTGTAGCATGTGCTTTTTCTTCCTTTCTTTCTTAATGATAAAACGGAATGGTCAATTATATAGCTGAGGTGCCGACACTCATAAGAAATAAGAATTTGGCGGATAAGCAACACCAGATAATCAGAATTTACATTTTTGCTTTTCATCCTGGATGATTTGGACGGTTTCATTTTTAACCAGAGGGTGTTGCAAAATGATAACTGTCGTACAATTAAAGAACACGAGTATTAATATATATTATTTGTGATAGGGAACAGGAGTTGAATGGCGTAAAGGAACAAGACTTGTATGGTGAAAATTGAATTTTTTTCACAACTCCCAGTAGATCACCCTTCCCAACCAGTCATTCCTACTCTTGTACTCTCTTTGTGCTAGTTTGCTGCATTCGCTTATTATATGATTAACTGTTTTGATTATTGATGTATAGAGGTTTCATAGCTTGTATCGGAAATTCGATAGAGAATTGTCTCACCCTGACGCTAGGGGGCGAATCGCCAACATACGCTGTTGGCGCCAAAACCAAATTTCCTCACTTATCAGGGAGCAGTCAACAAGGGAAGTCGCAAAAAATAAGCGATCCCTAGACTTTACTTATCACAGAACAGTTACCAAGGAAGGACGTGAAAATAAGCGTCTCTACAGAACTCTACCACCAGCAAACTTTCTAGGCATTGTATCAGCAATCATATCGTTCTTATGCTGATACAATAGCATACTAATAGAAGGCTGAAGAACGAGAAACGACCTGACAAAGAGTCTTAACAACATCCAATCAGCAACCAGAATACCCCTGTTATTACCACTTCTCCAACGAACAGTATTTAACCTCACAGATAAGTCTGTAGCAAATACCAATAAAATTTGCAACAACATTTCTGTACCTTTTGATAATACAAGTGTCTGCATTTTATATTTGTATTTGTTTCTTTCTTTTGTCCGAAATAGCCAACTACGGAGAATAAGGACTCTAACGAATACCCGTAAATACTCTTATTTGGGGTAATTCCCTTTTTGGTTGAGCCGTGAACTTTTTACATCCCCTTGTACTTATGATTTGTGCTAGGAACTTTCTCTAGAGTTTGGTAGTCTTTCTTTCTTCTGTTTGATGTACTATCACTATACCCTGTGTTGTGTGTTTGTGAAGTTTTTCTTTTTCTTTTTCTCTTGTTACCTGAGATCCTCCAAGTTACCTGTATAGTAGTATTATCCTTATCTGTAATTTGAGAAAAAGAAAACCACCTTAAGAAGAAGATATCATTGTGACTCTTGTACACACATCCCGTATTTCTCTTTCTATTTATTCAAGTAGAACATTTCTTTACTTTGTCTTTTTTTCTTTTTCCCCCCTTTTTTTCTTCTTAATCTTAAAAAAAGGAAAAAAGAAACCAATTGTTTGAAAAAGAACAAGATGGAATTTGTGAGCAAAAAGGTTAAAACTTTATTAGAGGGTTCATTGTTTTTACTGAAGAATAGATGATGGCCGAAAAGAAAAATAGTTTAGCCTTTTTATATATATATATTTCTTTTCTTTCTTTTTTTTTTTTTTTTTTTTTTTTGAAATATAAAAAAAATAAAAATAAAAATGACCGAAATTAATAGATAGACCTTCCAACCAATAAACAAAGAGGTGTACAGACTCTACATTGTTCAGTATTAACAATACAACTTATTGTCTATATAACTCAAAAAGCTGTCTTTATTGTCCTTTTATAAGAAGACAATCTTTTTTTCCCTCTCTAAGGAGACAAGCCTAGTAAATTATCTTGTAGGAGTATTACAAAAAGATATTATTTCTAGATCTATGAGTATTTTATCTTTTATCTATTTATGTTAAATGTAAAGAAAAATGTATTCACTAAAGAGACCTGTTAATATATCTGAGAAATTACTTAAACATAAAATAATCTGTCTGTAAAAAAAAAAGTGTGTAATCTGTCCATCCATCTGTGAGTATATCTACTAATAATGGTTATTTGGTGTCTATCTCTCTGTAACCAAAACTATGTTACTGCTTATATCACAATACCCATATATAGATGCATAGAATAAAGAGTAACTCAGTATTATATATTTTTTATTTATCTTTTTTAGATATCTAATATTAATAAGATAAATAAAAGCTGTTCCTTATAATTCAACATTTGAATCCTTTCCATTGTAATAATGACAATTTAAATAAATAAACTATATATTATTTAAATAAATAACTTATACAAACTATCAAATTGATAAAAAAAAGTTGTATTATTACTTCAAATGGAAAAAAATATTTGTGAAATTTGTAATCAATTTTTAAAATTATTTTTTACTCCCCTTTTTCTCAGTAACAAGAATTTAACTAAAAAGTTTACAAATAAATACCTATGATTTTGTGCAATTTTGTGTGTAAAATATTCAAAATAATTATTTAATTAATAATTAAAAGATGCACGCAACATTTTATTTGAGGTGGACAGAACAAAGTTTCTCTGATATTGAATTTTTAACTCCTACCCCATCAGGCAATATCTTTCAAAAATTAATTTTTACATTGCCTGAAGGTCGTTTTTTTTTTTTTTTTTTTTTTTTTTGGGGGGGGGGTAGTTCTTCTAATATGAACGTAGTATCTGCTTAATCTGTCTAGGATAAAAGAGTTACTTCTGTTTAGGATCCACGTATAGAATATCTGTACATATAGGTATCTAATTGATTATACATTAGACCCCTTCAACCTTTTCCATGGGAAAATCTAAAACTTAGGGTTGGGCTGGATTTGAAAATAGTACTGAACCCTATATAATAGTTGGTTGGTTTTACAGCATGTCAAACCTTGCTGGTTTATTTAACAGCAGTTTTTTTTGTGGGGTGGGGTAAACAATTATATGGTTTCGAATAAACAATGATGCAGAGATGCTGATAGGTATGTGTCCTGCGTCCCTGACATACAAAAATCTAAAAGGATGCAGTGAAATCGGATCCAACACCTTCCCCCTTGATTTAAAGGGGCAGGGCGGGGTTTATTGCCCAGTGCCTAAGGCGCCCCCTTAAGGTGGAATTTTTTTGTGCCTACACCCATGAGCTTAGGCTTGTGGATGGGCCCACATAAAAATGTCTTTGTGTCATGCCGTAATAAGTGGGATGAGAGGCAAATACCTCTAACTCCATTTTCCTGTTGTGTCCGGTGGATTCAGCCCTGTTCCGTTGATCACAGGGGCCATCCCTTCAGGCAACACCTGTCCCCTTGATTTAAAGGGACAGGACTGGGTTTATTGCCCAGTGCTTCGAAGGGTTCAACGCATTTTTGCACCCCATGAATCTTGGCTTGTGGGTGGTCCCACATTAATAGGGCCTTGTGCCTAACCCATACACGTGGGGTACATGGTAAATACAAGGTATGTAGATATGGCTAACAGTATTTTGATAATGTAAAACAATCTTATTAATAATTGAGGTTTAAATAAAGATAAAATCATGTAGAATGTGACGTAAATAACTAAGGGAATTGTGACTTGAGTAGTAATATAGTTTTAGTTACAGACAGACAAACACACAATCTTATCAAAAATAAGATATACAAATATATAATTTATTCTAAACGAAAGGTTTCCTAAGATTGCATTTAAGAAAGACATTTTCTGTTACTTAAAAATGGCCTATATTCAAACTTTAGAAAGTTTATTTAAAATTTGAAAGATATTTTCTGATACTTTGAATTCTCGGGACAGGGGAGGTACAATTGGTCTATGAGGTGTGGGGTATTGGGGAAAAGGATAAATAAATGCTTGGTAAAGATTGCTTCCTTTATTTCTGATGTATCAGTTAACACTATGTAATATGATCCTGGTTAAAGTTCAACTTCAATTCTAACCAAACTTTGGACTGTCATTTGAAACTTGAACCCACTGAACGGGGGAAGGAGAGGGTCCTTTCTATATAACGTTAATAAACACTGGACTTGGTCTCATTTCTAACTGTTGAAATTTGGTGTGTTTGAGTCTCTATACCAGAAAATATTGGACTTAACTTTAGACTAGTGAACTTAGAAAATAGGATAGATTTCATAAGTAGTTACTGTATTTGATAGCCTATAAGATCCCCATATAATCATCTAAATATATTTTAAAAACTCCGGCATTTGAGAAATATTTCATTTCTTTTTTTTATTATCAATATTTTCCCCCTTTACAAAAATATAAAATAGATTAAAATATTTATTATTATATTTGGTTTATACATATTCCTCTCTGAAAAAAAAAAGTGTTTTTGCAATATGAGATTTAGAAAAAGAATGACTAATTGAAAATATAACATCAACATTTTTAAAACCGTATCTTTGTCACTAGTTTAAATAGTCATTTTTTTGCTTAATATTTCCTGTGTATTATAAGATTTCTCTATTTCCTTCAGTTAATTTTAGGAGATCCCTATAAAATATTAGTTGGATGCTAAAAACATTTAGTTTTCTATAAAGTTAAATCTCTAGAGAAATTTCTAAGTAATACTTATACTAGAGTAGAAGACTCAGCTCAATTGTACACACAGTTATAATAAACCACTAGAGGCCACTGATGATGTCTTGGAAGAGACTTTGCAATATAGTATTACGGAAGAAAAGGTCGAATTCATATAAAGGTTAGTAAATTTCTTATATATATATATCAATTTCTGGATGTTGTTGAAAATATAATTAGTGCCTGGAGTTGAAATTTGGGGGGAGGGGGGTAGAAAAAAATCAAAATGTCCAGGTTTCGGTTTCTTTGTTTAATGCCTTATCTATCTTATTGGGTTATCTAATGTCAAAGCCATCCTTGTAGAAGAACAGTAGTGGTATGATTTAACCCATAGTTTGGGAGATAAGTTTTATACCTTTCCCAAGGGTATTAGTCAGAAAGTGAATATGATAGTGCAACTGGGGTTCAAACTTGGTTATTATGATGTAGTCCAGCTTGTTAACCACTATGCCATGGGGATTTCCCAGCACTATGAACCTTTTAGTGGACCCTTGCGCAAGCAATGAAACTTTAAGTGTGTGTGTGTGTGTGTGTATATATATATATATATATATATATATATATATATATATATATTTATTTTTGGAGGATATGTGCTTAATTGAAGTCGTACCTAATTTTGAAAATTAATTAGTTAATAATTAATGAATTTTAGGCGGGCATATATGTTCAAAGGTAAGGCTAAACGAATCGTTTAGCCTTACATTTGAACATATATGCCCGCCTAAAATTCATTAATTATTAACTAATTAATTTTCAAAATTAGGTACGACTTCAATTAAGCACATATCCTCCAAAAATTGTCAGCTTAAAGCCATATAAAATAAACACATTTGTTTGTTTACGTAACCTCATATATATATATATATATATATATATATATATATATATATATATATATATGTATGTACCCAAAAGTTTAGTTAAGTTAGATTTCCCTTTCTCTCCAATGAAATCTAATATCAGTTGGCACTTAATTCTCTTATAAAGACAAACTAAGTAATATTATCTCTGATTATCACTGAGCAGAAGGGGAGAATTACTTTATACTTGAGATGTTGTGATTAACAAGAACTTATTTATTGTTATTAGATAAAAAGGAAACATGGAGAAAAGTGGAGAGAAGCTCATTCTTAATGTTAACCTGAAACTAAAGATCAAGGCTAATCTTAACACAATTGAATAAACAAAACATTCAAATTCCAACATCCAAATATTTATGTAAAATACATATATATAAATATAAATATATAAACTGAATTTCCTTTCTGTTTAGATTAATGGCATCCAGTGATGCTGATAGCTTTTTGATTTATTGTGTCCTGGGACGCACATATTTGCTTTGAATGGGTCCCAACTAAAGTTTCTTAATAAATTATAGGCTTATTATTTATGATCTAGGGAAATAACTAAAGCCTTCTAACTCCTACCTTGTAACCTATCCTGTATAATTCATTTCTAAGAAACTATTGAAATGTATTTACAGTTAGTTTGAAATGGTGAGGGGAGAAAAAAGAAAAACACTGGGACGCATTGATACGATTTTACTGTGTCCTTTTAGATTTTTGTACGTCAGGGACGCAGGACGCATACCTACCAGCATCTGGCATCTTAGATCTCACTTCACATTAAGAAAATTAAAGTACCAAAAAGTATATATATTAGCAATAAGTCGCCACCTTCTTAGCAATTGAGGGAGGGGAAAGACTAAAGAATCATAGTGAAAGGGTGAATTATAGTAAGTTTAAGACTTTTTGTTGTTTTTTTTTTTAATGTAAATTTTCAGTTAAAGGAAAAATGACTGAGTCTTACTCGTATCTGGATGGTGAATATAAAGATTGGGTCTATATAAATCTATTGTATATTACCAAATTTCCTCTATCTTTCTAGGAAAGTAGCAAAAATTGTTATTTTCTTAGAAATTTTCGTACTCTTCGCGGAGAACCGTCCCTACCTCCTGCCTCAAAAATCGCTAGCCGGTGGCTGTTGAAAACCCACCACCAGCCACGATTGAAGCGGTGTCACTTGCAAAAAAAAAATTAGGTTTAGGGTTGGGGTTTAGGGTTAGTTTAATGGTAAAATAAATAAATTTGGGCTCCGTTTTTTCTGGGTCACCTTGTTAACAGGGTGACCCAGAAAAAACAGAGCCCACAAATTTTGTAATAAAACTTAATTTTAACTAGGGGGGTTTAGGGTTGGGATTGGGTTTTCGGGAAAAACGCCCTAAGTTGATGGTGGTGGTTGTTGTTGTTGTTGTTTTTTTTTTTTTTTTGGTTTTTTTTGCAAGTGACACGCCTTCAATCGTAGCTGGTGTTTTTTTTGTTTGTTTTTTTTTTTTTGAGGGGGGGTCAGCAGCCACCGGCTAGCGTTTTTTTATGCAGGTGGCCGGGACGGTTCTCCGCGAAGAGTACCGAAATTTCAAATGAAGTCTTGTTCATTAATTCTTATATTTCCAATAAGTGTCTCCAAATATTCATAATATTGAAAGTTAATTTCATAAAATCACAATGTTCTGGATATGTTTAGGCTGCCAATATCTAACTTAATATAATACTGAATTTAAAGAATTTTTTTTTTAATGACCTGCATTAAAACTTTAGAACATTAACACTAATTTAGAATTTGAAAGATTTTTTTTCTGGTTCATTGAATTCTCTGGGTGGAGAATTAATCTATAATGGGTGTGGTATGGGGGGAAGAGGATGAATAAATGGTTGGTAAAGATTGCTTCCTTCATTTCTGATGTATCAGGTAACACTATGTAATATGATCCTGGTTAAAGTTCAACTTCACTTCTAACCAAACTTTGGACTGTCATTTGAAACTTTTTTTTTTTAACTCAGTGAACCAAAAGGAAACAAAATTAATAAGCACAGGGATTAGTTTCATTTCTAATTGTTGAACTTTAATGTATTTGGTAAAGAAGAACAGTTTTCTCGTTTATTCCTACCATAAAATAAACTGAACCTTCATTTTATGTCCGTGTTTTTGCTATAAATGTTTTATTTTTCTTGCGCCCGTTATTTTACAATACTAAATATATTTTCTTTATTTATTTTAATATTCATTTCAATGTGTATATTCTAAAAGTTTTTATTTTGTGAGAATGGTTAGTTTTAAAGTGGGGGTTCGTTTTTATACTTTAACTTTTTACTCGTAAATTCCTACCATAAAATGCCCAAGCCTGATTTTATGGTAGGAATTTACTAGTAAAAGGTTGAATATTACCTTTTGTTGTTGTTATTTATTTTCTTTTTGGCTTTGGTACTCTAAAATAAAAACGTCAGATTTTAATCATCATCGTCGACGAAAAAACAAAATTACGGTCATAAAAGGAGGATCCAATTTATGCCTAAATTGTAAAATCAGCGTTCTGATGGTCTTTCACTGGAGTCTGAGTGACAGCAAGTCTCCTCAGGTCTCCAGGACTCTTCTGAGTATTCTGGCAGATTGCAGCGGTGCAGTGTTCTGAATGGTTTCGATCTTTCCTCTGATTTCCAAACATTCCAGACCCTTTTCCAATCCTTTTGGGACTGTTCCAAGTGCACCAACTACAATTATTATTATTATTATTATTATTATTATTATTGTTATTATTATTATTATTGTTATATTAATAGCAATAGTTACTTTGAAACCATATAATTGTGTACAAATTATTAGTATGGAGAATAGTTACTTTGAAACCAAATAATTGTGTACAATTTATTAGTATGGAGAATAGTTACTTGAAGCTATAATTGTGTACAATTTATTAGTATGGAGAATAGTTACTTGAAGCTATAATTGTGTAAAATCATGTTTATTAGTTTTGTAAAACCATATAATTGCTAGCAAAAAAGATTTTGGCATTAAGTGGCTGAACAAGAGTTGATATACTGTAAAACCAACCAAAATAACCTAATCAAAATACTGTTCTATTTTTTTTTTTTTTTTTTTTTATCTAGGGCATAATGAAACATACGGTTAAGTTTAATGTAGAAGCCTCAGTTGTGGGTAGGGACAATAATTATTCAGCTCCCTCAACACTTGCCTTTTTGGTATGCTTCTCGTATAAGGAATTGATCCTAACCCTATCCTGTTAGGAAATGCTAGGCTTAGTTACATATATCCTTAAAGCTTTGCATTGATGATATTCAAGCTCTAGGAAATAAGTCCTTAACGAATCAAGAATTAGCTGGCATTATATATATATATATATATATATATATATCACTCATAGGTACTCGTTCTGCGTCACTGACGCAGAAAAATCTAAAAGGACGTAGAAAAATTGTATCCATGCATCCGAGTGTTTTCTTTTCTTCCTCCACCATTTCCCGCTAAATGTAAATACATTTCAATATTTTCTTGGAAACGAATTACACTGTATGGGGTACAAGGTAGGAGTTAGACGGCTTTAGTTATTTATAGATAAAAACTCTGCAATTTATAAGATTAGTTGGGACTCATTCAAATAATATATAATATATATATATATATATATATATATATATATATATATATATATATATATATATATATATGGGCGGTTTAACTCAGTCGGTAGAGTGTCTGACTAGGAAGCACGCGGTTCCTGGTTCGATACCGGCCCTCGCCAACTCAGTGGTGAGTAGCACCGGGATCTGTGCAGTAAAGTGAGGAGCTGATGGTAGGTGTGGTGCTCCATCTCAGGCGCAGAAACAATCTCCTTGGTCTAGCGCTAGTGAAAAGGGGATATACTCCCTCGCTGTATGGCTGATACCGTCTTTAAGTCACCCCGACGACTTTACTTTTTTACTTATATACCAACACCTCTGCACGAGTAGGATGGGACACAAATTCAATTTCTTTAGCGGAGTTCAACAGGTTTGAATTCAGAGTTTTCCTTCTCCTAGACTGGTTGCTTAACCAAGTTAAAAAGCCCCGTCTGCCCTCCTATTTATCCATAGCTGGAGGGAGAGTAGGATTCATACCTTTCCCACTGGTATTAGCGCTAAGTGAAATGAAACTACCACATCTACGATTTGAACTCGGGGCATGACTTTAACCATTACACCACGCGCTTCTACTTTTTTTTTAAATTAAAAGGACGCAGTAAAATCGTATCCATGCGTCCCAGTGTTTTTCTTTTTCTTCCCTCAGCATTTTCAAGCTAACTGTAAATACATTTCAATAGTTTCTTAGAAATGAATTACACATGATAGGTTACAAGGTAGGAGCTAGACGGCTTTAGTTGTTTCCCCAAATCATAAATAAAAATCCTACAATCTATTAAGAAACTTTAGCTGGAACCTATACATTCTCTCGGGGACCCATTCAAAGCAAATATGTGCGTCCCAGTACACGCCAAATCAGCATCACTTATATATGCGTGTATGTGTAAAATATGTATGTATGCGTGCGTGCGTGTGTATATTTACTGGCATATAATTACCTCCAAATGCTTTCTGCACTTGATGCAATGCGTAGTATCATATATGTATCAGCTAAATGTACAGTGTTAAAATTGAACATTTTAATAACTCCTTGTACAAATGATAAAATCTTAGTAAAAGTTAACTTAATCAATACAAGGGTATTAGCATTGTGAAATGCAAACAGCCTCATTCAGGCTTTAAACTCTCACAATCTCTCTTTCCATTGACAATAACCATTACACGATGTACCTCTTGCCAGAAGATATATTTAAAGTTAAATCAATTATGTATATTATTAATTATCAAAGTACATTCTTGGATGAATTCGAAAACCACATATGAGTAGAATTTTGTCTGATGCTCTGATATTATGACTTCTATCAAAGGTGGAAATGGACAGCTAACGGGGTTTGGCAAAGTTGCACTGGGCAGTCATCTTTCTGATAGCTGATTCTGAATGCATTTTGACAGATAAATACCAGAGAATGTGTTTTTCATATCAGAAATGCTAAACAAAAGTCATGTTAATCTGAACAGGGCGTGCAAAACATTAAACAAATGTAGTAAGGGATTCTTACTGCTACCCTTTTGTGAGATTATTGTTCTTTTAGATTAAAACAATCAGAAGACAGTGGAAAGTGGATGTTAGGTATACAGAGATGCTATTTATTTATGTTGGGTATTCAAATTTTTTAGAACCATATTTTTCTAAATTCGTTTTTTAAAAAAAATCTATTTAATTCATAGATGGGACCCTAACGGGTACAATCGCTCCGGGTCAGAGTGGACTTGGGAGTAATGGCAATGAAGGGTTACTCCATACGCCCCAGAGCTCGAGAATTGGAACCTCACTGCTAGATGTTGCTCGTGTGTGTGTGTGTGTGTCTATATATACATACAGGCGGGATGATAAAAAGTATTGAGACTAAAGTTATGATCTTTTTAATTTTAAAATTTAAGCGTGCATGTGCACAGCTAGGCAACTTTTCCAGATATAATCTCTTTATTAGATGAGTCAATATTAATTTGAAAATAAAAATTAAGCCAGTCTGATCTTTTTTTTTTTTTTTTTTTTTTTTCCCCCTATATGAGTAATTTTTATTAAAACCGGATTATGCAAGTGTAGCACACTTCACACTCACCAGTCACAGATCTGTGCATCCTTTAATTGTTTATTAAACTGAAAATTCGCGAGCTAGTCTCGCAGATCTATTATTATTGAATAGCGATTTCGATCCTTTGCTGGATACCCGTAAAAAGACCTTGTGTTAATCCGGTCCTAGCGGGAAGTCATAAAAATAATTTATCTTTTTTCTCTCTCTCTCTCTCTCTCTCTCTCTCTCTCTCTCTCTCTCTCTCTCTCTCTCTCTCTCTCTCTCTCTCTCTCTCTCTCATGAGTAAGATCCGAGGGCACGAAGGGCATTAAATAAAATACACCACATCGAAAAAGTATTTAATAAGTACCACCAATTTTCCCTGTGAAATCACCCCCCCCCCCCCTATATTTAACACACAATGAAACTTGCTTAAAAGTAAATATTGTCTTGAACATTTTTTGTACATCCAAAATAAGAAACATTAAAAAAAAAAAAAAAAAAAAAAGCCTGATGACTTTTACAAAAAATTTTCAGCTTACGGAAATAATGCCTAACCTTTAGGCACAATATAACCCCAAGCGAGTTAATATGCCGTTAAAATCAATCTGGTTTCATAATTTAAAAAAAAAGCTACTAACTCATTTAGACTTACTCTAGACATGATTACTTTATTGTATAAGTTGCTCAGATAAAAAAAAAAAATCTAAATTTTAAAATAAAATTTAAGGCTTTAAATCTAGACTGTAAATTTAGGCTTTAAAATTTAGACTTTAGAATTTTAAAAATTCAAAGATATTTAGAATATAGATGTTTCAACCTTTGAACTAGTGTCTTTAAACATATAGAGTTTTTAACCCTTTGAACTTAATACATCCTGTGTCTATCTGAAGTAAATTTATTGTAAAGTTGCTCAGATAAAAAAAAAATCTAAATTTTAAAATTAAATTTAAGGTTTTAAAATCTAGACTGTAAATTTAGGCTTAAAATTTAGACTTTAGAATTTTAAAAATTCAAAGATATTTAGAATATAGATGTTTCCAACCTTTGAACTAGTGTCTTTGTTTTTGTTCAATGTCCTCTGTTTACATCCTGTCATATATTTCCATTTCTGTGTAATAAATCTATCTCCCTTTAACATCTGAAGACTTTTAAGTTATTTAACATGTTGTATCTTATTTCAAAAGTAACCTACATTCCTTTTCATATTTTTAAAAGCCGCTGTCTTACTGACACATAATATCAGGGGATTTTTTTTTTTTGGGGGGGGGGGCGAGAGAGAACCTTTTGCTTCACTGCTTTTTTTTCCCTATTACAAGATATTTTCCCTCCCAAAAAACAGAGTTTAGTGTCAACATCTCCCAAGTGTGCTTAATCTATTTGCCTGTTATTTGAAACCCCCTCTCTCTCTTTTTGGCAACATATTTATTAAAGAAAAATTTTCTGGGCTTCTTTCGAGCTTCTTCTCACGATGAGAATTGCCTCATGGGTTTGAATAGGTGATGTGTAACCAAGTGAGCCGTCTGATTCTGATTTACAAAAAAAAAAAAAAAAAAAAAAAAGAAATGAAAAGAAAAAAGAAGCTGCTCTTTATGATGTGATTTTGAAAGAAAATGAATCTTTTCAGAGATACTGATAAGTATGCCTCCTGCGTCCCTGACGCACAAAAATCTAAAAGGACGCAGTAAAATCATATCAATGCGTCCCAGTGTTTTTCATTTTTCTTCCCTCACCATTTCAAACTAGCTGTAAATACATTTTCAATAGTTTCCTAGAAACGAATTACACAGGATACGTTATAAGGTAGGAGCTAGACGGCTTTAGTTATTTCCTCAGGTCATAAAAACACTACAATTTATAAAGAAACTTTAGTTGGGACCCATAAATTTTCTCTGGGACTCATTCAAAGCAAAGGTGCGTCCCAGGACGCACTAAATCAAAAACCTATCAGCATCACTGCTTTCTCTTAAGTGTTGATTAAGTGTTGATGTTAAACTGAATCTCATGGTGAAGTCCTAATTCTGGAGCTCTGGGGTGTGTGGATTACCCCTTCATCACCATTACTCCCAGTTTCACTCTGACCCGGAGTGGCATTATGGTTAGTTGTAGGAAATGCACTCGTCGACCTGGGTTCAAATCCTGTTTGCATTTCACATAGTGCTAATACCCTTGGGAAATGTATGAATCATATATTCTCCCTCCAGCTATGGGTAAAATAGTAGGGCAGACTAGGCTCTTTAACCTTGGATAGATAACTAGTCTAGGAGAAGGTCAGTCGTTGATTAGGTTTGTGGCATTATTTGTGCACCAATTCTTTCCTATCGACTGTGCCAAAAAGTACGGATGGTCCAACACAAGCCTTCACCACTATAAACAAAACACCGTGTGGGTTTTCACTGGATGAACCCTCATGCGTCAAAATCGACGAGAGAGTCCATTTAATATGTAAGAAACACTTCATTTTTATACCACTACAAAGAAATAGTCACCGTAATGTGTGGTTATAATTTTATTTCTCCTTGTGTGTGAGCTTATTTTTGACACACGTTTCTTTGCATTTTTTGTGTGAACTTATCTAAATACGACGTAAATGTTTTGTTTCAAAACATTAGTAAACTGTATAAATATTTATTTCTAGTCTATACGAACCGGATAAAAAGTTAAACAAATGTTAAATTTAGATGCTACAAATTCTTTCTTTTTCTTTTTTTTTTTTTTTTTAAGTCAGTGCGTATTATATACAAGTTACTTTATTTTTGTTTCAGAATTTCATTGCCCAAATTTAGGAGTGCGTGTTATACACAAATACTTATAGACTAACTGATGAGTCAATTAACTCTTTCAGTGCAGAGTACCTCTTCATTTCCATTACCCCTAAATCCACTTTGACCGTGGTAGTACCTAGTAGGGTCCCATCTATAAATCAAATTGTGTGTGTGTGTATATATATATATATATATATATATATATATATATATATATATATATATATATATATATAAATTTAGCCAACCCTTCTGCTACAAGCAGGATATGACAGTCATTTTTTTTTTAAATGGAATAAAACTGGTTTGAATTCAGTTTTCCTTTTCCTAGACTGGTTGTCTAAGCAAGGCTAATGAACCGAGTCTGCCCAACTATTAACCCATTGCTAGAAAGGTAGGGACAGATGGATTCATGCCTTTCCAAAAGGCTTAGTGTGAAGTGAAACACAAACAGCATTAGTATTATTTGGGTTATTCAGACTATTGTCCTCATCTTTATTGTTATCTGTACAACATTTCAGTCGATGTGCCCTTCCGGCCTTCTTCAGGTATTTCTTGTCGAACTCGGGAACCTTCTAGGACAATAGTCCGAATAACCCAAATAATACTAATTATCAAGCCTCATCTAAAAAAATTCAGAGAAATAGTGTAGATAACAATAAAGATGAGGAGAATTGTTCAAGCAGCATTTATCAGGATTCTAACTTTTATTAGCGTGTCAATTTTCTAACTGTTATGTCAAGCATACCTCCATACATGTGTATGTGTGAGCAACTGAAAAAATGACATTTTCGATTAGAAAGAGAATCAAGTGTTTCTCCTTTTAAGGTTTTATCTTTGCCTTTTCTTCAAAGCATAAATGTTTGTTGTCATCATCCGGTGAAGAAACCCGGGAGAGTAATGAATGAATGAAAAGTGAGGAGTATTGAAAGAGCTGCCAGGAAGTAATTAAACTTTGAATGAATTTGTTAGGTGTGGCTTATGTCTAAAGGATACAATGTAGCTTCTGTAAAAAAATAAATAAATAAAATGAATCCGCTACCTGTATTTTATGTTCTTCTAGGAGGACACCTAGATGAATTGAGTGTTGTATGCGTCCGTATTTGCTCGTGAAATATATTGAAATTGTTACTTGTTCTTTATAGAGAATTTTGGACAATGGTTTAGTATTTTATTTTATTTTTTTTAGATTTAAGGAACGTGTTTAAGATTATTTACACTTTTGTAAAACTAGGTTCTTTTGCTTGTTGGCCTTTTGCTAGACTTGTACGTTGCATTGACAATGTTTGGATTATTTCTACTGAATGGTTTATTTATTATTTAAAAAAAAAGAAAGAAAAGAACACTGCTTGATTCTCTCAAATGCCATTTCCAGAAACAAAATCTGTGATTTCCTTTTAGTTGAGAGGGAAGGGACATTACAAACAGTATTCATTAAAAAAATGTTATATATATATATATATATATATATATATATATATAAGTCAAAAAGACTCAGACAAAAACTGTTTGTAACTTATCTACTAGTTCAACATATTTTTGTCTGTCTTCCCTAAGAATTTTTTTTTGTTTTGTTTTATGGCATATCAACCTCAGTGGGTCATTTAATGCCGATAAAGTTTTGAAATATATCAATTCTTAATGGATAATACAATTTTTTTATAAATACATTTTTCTATTTAATCCATAGATGGTACCCTAACAGGTAATACCACTCCGGGTCAGAGTGGACCAGGGAGCAATGGTGATGAAGGGGTGCTCCACATTCCCCAAACCTCTAAAACTGGAACCTCACCATCAGATAGAGTTTAACGTCATTCCCAGGACATGTAAACCCTCAGTTACCGCCTTCTAGCACCCATATGATAAAAAGGGGTTGGGGCTTGCTATAAGGGCAATACGGTTGGGAAAATCATATAGGTGCTAGGGCTTGACGTGACCAGCCGATTGATCGGAGGGGGCCTCTCTGACCGCCCATCTAGCCCAAGATAGGGCCAAAGTGGAGTATTGCAAGTCTTGAACTGCTCGTCCTCCCTAAGATGCGAGTGTAAAGTTATAGTCAAATTGTATTTTATATATTAGTATGATGAGTAAAGGATAGGGCTGGGTTAGCTCAATTGGTAGAGCATTCGGTTAGAAACCTCAAGGTTCCTAGTTCAATACCGGTCCTCGCCAACTCAGCGTATGAGTAGCACGGTGATCTGTACGGTAAAGTAAGGAGCTGATGCTAGGTGTTGCGCTCCACCTCAGATACAGAAACAATCTAGTGCTATTGAAAAGGAGATAGACTCCCTTGCAGATTGACTGATACCGACTTTAGGCCACCCCGATGACTATATATTCGACAAAATGTGGTTGAAATTAGAGGAAAAATGCTGATGAAACTCACAAACCTTCACAGACACCAGTAGCCACACACTCACTTCCTATCAGACTATCAAATTTCCTCAATGGTATTAAATGACTCCATAAAAATACCGTACCCTACAAATAAACCCATTCCCTTCTTCTTCACTTCCTCACTCACACTTCAAACCCTCCAGTCTTTCCTTTCCTTTTGCCTCGCATCTTATCACTTCCACTCATCTTCTGCACCCCCAACCCCATTTACCTTTTCTGCATAAAAGTAGAGCCCATTTTGGCTTCAGAATAAATTTGACAAATCTTCGCAAAAGGTGAAATATCATTGGAATTTAGTTGTTGTTTTGGTTTATCTGTATTTTTCCTCTATTTTCAACCACATATATAATTATGTAATCATCAAAATGAATGAAAGATTTACTTCATACAAATATAAATCCTACTCATATAATGGGAATCTACTTAAATCTCTCTTAATTACATCAAATCATTAATCACCATGGTGAATTTGAAACTTCATCTGGTTCTAACCTAAAAGAAAATATTTGCATGTGCTTCTGCATCACAAAACAATTCTTAATTTCCGTCTCTTTCTATATAAACATTTTACTTGATGCAATCCTTGTAACCAAATTTAATTTCCTTTTACTCCGAAATAAATTAATTGAATATTAGATTACAAAACATAACTAATTTACAAGTGTTTAATTTATCTAATATAAAGGGATTCATATTTACAAACTAGTAAATTCACTGGCACTGTGGACCACTATGCTTTTATTCACCCTGCCAAAGTTTTATCCCTGTCCTCCAAGTCTATATGGAGCAAATTGAGAAGTCCTTATATATATATATATATATATATATATATATAGTAAGTGTAAGGCTAAACAAATTGAGAAAAATCAATCTCTGTATGTACATTTCGGCCTATTAGGCCTCATCAGCAGAGCTATAGATAGGAAGACCGCCTTGTGCACGATTCGAACCCTGACTGGCAAGCTGACAGGCGAGGACCGTAACCCCTACACCAACCGGACTTTCTTAGATTTTTCGTTTTGTTTAGAAGTAGGTTTTTATTCCTCTTATAGTGACTTTCTGCACGACAGTATGAGAAGTAAATACACAAGCGATGTGTTTTTGATATGGCTTTATTAGCCGACAATTTTTTGGTAGAATATGTGCTTAATTGAAGTCGTACCTAATTTTTGAAATATATATATATATATATATATATATATATTAAGGAGAACTCCTGTGGGATTAAATAATATTTTAACTAAAAAAAAATTGGATAAACACACACACACCAAAACATCTGCAAAAGTAGGATATGACACATGGTCAATTTCTTAAGCCGAGTTTCACAGGTTTGAATTCAGTTTTCCTTCTCCTAGACTGGTTACCTACCCAACGTTAAAGAGCTCAGTCTGCTCCTACCATTTACTCATAGCTGGAGTGAGAATAGTTGGATTCATAGTCAACTTGAGAAGACCTGATATATATCTTTCTTCAGAAACTCTATGCAACCCATAGAAAATAAAGTTGCATATTGCTTGTGAATGTGGTGATAGCTGACTCACATTAGTGAAATTTTACTAAGCTTAGCATCGCCACATGGCACAAGGCCAAATAAGAGGTTTAGACACATTGTCTTGTGGGATTCCTTCAAGAGCAGCAAAGAGCTTGCCTGCCAGAATGTCTGCAGTGAAAATTCTGGCATTTTTACCACCTGCATATGAGCACCAACCTTTGGCACAACTATCTCAGGCATTTGGAGCATTTTGCATCATGTAATAGTTAACAAGATTGGCAAACCATTATGGGTTCAATTCTCATTGGGTACCTTGTATTTCTGGCTTTGTGCCAAGCTCTGTTAGTTTTACTGTATGACAATTATCTTGGGCATTTGACAGACAAATTCTTCCTGCATAAGATGTTGAACCATTGTTTAATCTGGTCATCACTACACTTTGGGCTTCTTGATATGTAAGTACAATACTTACATATATGTTTACCCTTGACTTTTGGTCATGAAATTATTAATTCATAGAATTAATTTTTGGAATACAAATGTTTAACCTCAATTCTTTACAATTATGTTTGAATTTTAACCTTATGAAACTATTACTCGTATGCATATATTAATGCTAATTTTTGGTCTAAAAATTAAATCTTTAAAATTCATCTTATAGATAAGTATATATAAGTACCATACTTTTGCATATACTGACCCTTGATTTATGGTAAGGAAATTATTAATTCATAGAATTAATTTTTGGAATGCAAATGTTAAACCTCAATTCTTTACAATTATGTTTGAATTTTAACCTTATGAAACTCTGCTGAGATGTTAGGGAATTATGTTTATATTCACATTTTTTTTGTTTGTTATTTTTTTTCGGGTGCACACAGTTCTATCAAATACGAATAATTTTTTTAACAGATCTATTTGATCCATAGATGGGAACCTAACAGCTACTATCACACCGGGTCAGAGTGGACCTGAGAGTAATGGTTTACAAGAATAATAGTCTATCTTCCATGAGAGGTGTACTTACCTGCCTTGAAAGTGTATATTCAAAATCTTTTCATTTTTGTTAGATTTTAGTTATGGCCAGTGAGAAATATATAAAATGATCAAATCCACCTTAGCAGGCTTTGGGTCGGGTAAGAATGGCTTGATTGTTAGTATGATTAGGGTTATGATAAAATAAATAAATAAAAATAAAAATGAATAAATTGGATTGTAGTCTTCCTTCCATTCTGTGTGAGAGTGTGTGAATGCATGCAGTGGAGTGTATCTCTAACTAGCAGTCTTTGGTTATGGTCCAGTGGGGATTTGTGGTGAAGATGGGTGGATTAAGATGGTTATTGGGGTGTGAAGAGGGTACGGAAGAAGGTAGTCTGGTGTCTCTCAAACTGTCAAATGATACCTGGATTTGTGAACTTTATTCATCCATAACAACACACACACATATATATACACACACATCGATGTCTGTCTATTGGAAAGATTGTTACCTTCCACTCAAGTGTAATGTATGTCATGTATGGACATTACTTCTTTAAGAAATTGGAGAATACAAATATGTAGGGAGATGGGTGAGGAGTTGGTGGTGGGCAGTGTCATTTTTTTTTTTTTTTTTTTTTTTTTTTTTTGCCTCCCACTCCTTTCAGATGAAAAAAGAAAAAGAATACCTGATATTCCACTAGATAATAATATATAATAGGAATGCATCTTTTTTTTTTTTTTTTTGCTTAACACACCTAGATGACTTTTTATTTCCTACTCTATTGGTTCTTTTACACACCTTTTAAAGGCCCCACCCCCATTCCCCCCCGCTTCTCTGCACACGTACACACTTCATACATACTTTAAAGGTACAAACACATCTACACATTTTTTGAATGACTGACTTATTTCTGGGATTTACCTATTTAGCTTGTGAAGCCAGTTACATCTTTACTGATTTGGGTCTAATCCCCGTGACCCCTGGATTGCAAATACCGAATGAGGGGTCTGTTCTAACTTCCGAACGAAACGACTGACTACAACATAGTTCATTATTCCAGCTCGATAAAGTAAAGGTGGGGTGGGGAAAAAAAAGGTATCCATCCCATTGCAGTCGAGTCTCAGAGCTGTTGTGGTCATCATCTTTTGATATTTTTTAATTCAAGCTTTGACTGTGTGGATCATTCATGGAATTATGTACCAGGTGTGGAGTTCTCGTTTTCTCTACCCTTCAGGACCCTGGAGTTTGTGGAGGGTTGTTTTACTGTCCAGCTCCCCTAAAAGGAGATTTATAAATCATAAAATATAAAAGCTTACTATGAATATATCCCTAAATTATTCTTACCACTTAAAATGAATCTGGCTTAAAACTGGCTACGATGTTTCAACCCCACCTCTTCATTCTTCAGGTTTATAAAGTTAATTAAAAAAGGTAAACTGAACACACTATTTATTAAGGGTAGTGTTAACTACTGGAGTCAATGAAAATGAAATAATTGGAGAGACCTCCTTCTGGATTATTATTTACATAAAGAAAAAAAAAAGTCTAGTATATTTTTCTCTTCCTTGTTTTCTATACAAATATATTCACTAAATGTCACCATCCCATCTGATCAAATCACGTGAGTCAATTTTCTTTATCTACAAGTATATGTATTTTTTTTTTTTTTGTAAACTTCTCTTTGAAAAAAAAAACTAGACGACTTGTGAACTCGTTGGGTTTTCATCGTAGTGGTCCCTTATGATATTGATGCTTCTATTTAGGAAAAGTGAAGGATTCTTAGCATTTCGTTATATTGAGAATTTCGTTCTTTTTTTTTTTTAAATGACACTTGCCGACCTCACAAAATTATCATTCAGTTGCAAACTGGACTGAAATTTAAGAGTAATTTAAGAGTATTTTAATTATATTGCCCTAATAAAATTGCGCTATGGTGTGCCGTTTTTTTGTCTCTCTCTCTCTCTCTCTCTCTCTCTCTCTCTCTCTCTCTCTCTCTCTCTCTCTCTCTCTCTCTCTCTCTCTCTCTCTCTCTCTCTCTCATATGTATACAAACATAATCAGAATTTTAGTAATATATCAATAACTTTATTAAAAAAAAAAATTATTATGAATATGTCAATTTTTTTGTCTTACATTATTTAAAAAAAAATGTTTGTAAACCTTTGATTGTCTTACTGACTTATATATATAGTAAAATGTAAACAGTCATGAAATAAACATTCTCTGATGATAGCCGGAAACCGGTTGTGACAAATTTATTCAATCTTTTTTACCAACGTTTTTCCTCTATTCTTTCGTGTGTGTGTATATATATATATATATATATATATATATATATATATATATATATATATATATACACATACACCCTCCAGCTTTCTTTTGACATCTGTTGTATTCTGGAATTAATAATTCAAGAGTAAATTACTGAAATTTCGGGATGAAAATGTCTTAACTAATCCTAGAAAACACCTGACAAAATCCAAGTTACTTTCTATTATTATTTTAAAATACTTTTCTTAAAAAAAACAAAAAACGTCCATGAAGAATTGAAAAGATTTCTTTATTTTGAAAATCAACCTTTTTTGTTAAAGACCTTTATTCTCTAATTTAACTTATTCGTGGAAATCTTTTTTTTTTCTAATTTTCCCCCTACTTGAAAATCAATTTTCAATGACATTGTCTACATGAAATTATACCATGAATCATTTCATAAAAATGAATATATTGTAATTGTTTGCTGGAAGAATACTTAATTATTTTCAGTTACTGAATTAATATAGATTTAATCAAATCTTTTTTTTTTTTTTAATGGAGTTATTATCTGTAAAAAAAAAAAAAAAAATTTTTTTAAATCCCAAGTATTTTAATTTTGGCCAGAATAAAACGGCTAAGTCTACTCCATCCTCCCTTTCTTTTTGATAGTTTGGCACAAGGTCAAATTTAAGATTGTGCTGACCTTTCAAACAGGTGGCAAGGGTCTTCTTTAGTCTCAAAAATAATACCTAGAGATCCTTATTTGTCAAAATACCCTTTGGCACACACACACACACATATATATATATATATAGAGAGAGAGAGAGATAGAGAGAGTTGTAAAGTCTGTGGATTGGCCTATTGTCAGCCGAAGTGTTAGGGAATCTATCACCTTTTCGATAGCGTCAGACCAGGAAGATTTTTTTTATTGACGTGGAGCGCCACACCTACCATCAGCTTCACGATGCTTTACCACACAGATTAGATTAATCAATGTGCTGAGTTGGCAGGACCCGGTATCGAAACCGGAGCCTTGCGATTTTCTACCAACTGAGCAAAACTGCCTCTCTCTCTCTCTCTCTCTCTCTCTCTCTCTCTCTCTCTCTCTCTCTCTCTCTCTCTCTCTCTCTCTCTCTCTCTCTCTCTCTCTCTCTCTCTCAAAACCCGCCTGTCAGCTTGGCAGTCGAGGTTTCGAGTAACACGCGGCAGTCTCCCATGTCTATAACCTTGCTGATGAGACTAATAGGTCGAAATGTACATTCAGGGATTGACATTTTCTCGATTTGTTTAGCCTTACATTTGAACATATATGCCCGCCTTCAAAATTAGGTATGACTTCAATTAAGCACATATCCTCCAAAAATTATCGGCTAAAAAAGCCATATCAAATAAACACATTGTTTGTTTACTTACTCTCATATATATATAAGGTATCCAAAACTTGGTAGTAAGGGATGATTCTATATGCGATTTCTAAGATATACTGTATTATTATTGTATGACCCAGTATGTATAAATACAGTGAATCTTTAAACCACTACAGAGAGCTCAATGTATAATAAACTTTTTAGATTATATACAGAGCAATATTTATCTTTGAAAGGAAGGAAAAACTCAACACCGTTATTCCATAATAAATTTATTTCGACCAAAATTTATGCCTTTATAAATCTAAGTTGATTTAATAAAGCTCCCCAGAATTCAGTCTCATCAGATGGGAAATCAAAATATCCCCCACACACACACAGAGGGAGGGAGAAGTTTCTTTAGTTAGTCAATTATTTCCTCTTTTCAATTCTACTCCACTTAGGGGGGGGGGGACTTTTCCCAGTTTTGTGATTGTTTCTGAACTTATAAAGAAAAGAAAAAGTAAATAAATAAAACCAACCATGTAACAAGCACTTGTTCTCTAAGTCTCTCAGGAAGTTCTAATTTTGTGTGTGTTTTCATGCCAACCTAAGGGAGTGGCTGCGAACTTTGGATTGTTTTGGGGAAGGGTTGAAAGGTGGGAGACGGGGAGGGGGGTATGGGGGGAGGGTAGAGGTTTTATGTGGTAGGAGGGAGGGGATTATGGCTAAAGGTGCTAATCACCTAGTTTACTTTCTTGCTTTTTTTTATTTATTTTATTTTAGTGTATCAATTTTTTGCGTAGACAGAAACTTTGTTCTCCATCTTTCACCTCCCCTCCCTCTCTGCCCCCCCTTCACTACATTCTTCTCTTGATCCTTTTTTTTTTCCTCACCCATTTTTTCTTCTCCCCACTCCTCCCCCCATCTCTGAGGAGTAAAACATTTACTGACTACACGCACAGTCTGACCCCGTTGGTCAGTGGCACACTTCCTCAATTATTTCAAATGTTATGTGACCACTGCTTTCTACAATTGAACGCATTACAATTGGGTGTGTTACTTTGTTAGCAACAAGTGTAATGGTTAACAAGCTAGACTAGATGACTGTTATTAGTGAGTTTGATTGTCACTGGGTGCCCCATACTTCTGACCCTGTATTAGAACTAAGCTTAGTAAATGGCAATTGGGTGTGTTTATATCAGAAGAATTTTTATAAGTTTCTATACGTGATTTATTTTAGTAAAAACAAAAAACAACAAAATAAACAAAAAAAACCCCAAAAAAACCCCCATGTATTCTGAATTCTGCTTAAAAAATGCCATAATATTATTCTTTTTCAAACTTTTACTTGCTTTTTTAATTGAATTGACAAGAATTTTTTTTTTTCCAAAAGAAATCTTCCAATATAATTATTCAGATTCTTATCTTTTATAGAAAAATTTAAAAATCATTTTTATCGCTTCTTTTTTTTTCCTTTTTTTCTCCAGATTTCATAAAATGATATGGGGTAAAATCGTAAAATATTTCCCATTTTTTTGGAAAAACATATTTTAAAATATAATTTCAACAGGTGAATGAGTATCGAAATTTTCGTGAAAATTTGACTCTTATTTGATTTTTCATAAAAAAAATTTTTAAGCCTGTAGTCATAACTTGTTTTTTGGCTACGTTAAATTTCAATTGATTTAATGTTGCGAAAATGTAAACATTGTTTTCGTTCATAATTTTCCTCATTTCCGTAAGCTGAAAAAATGTTTAAAAATCATAAGGAGTTTTTTATTTATTTATTTATTTATTTTTTAAAGCTAGCGCTAGACCAGGAAGATTGCTTCTTTTCTGAGGTGGAGTGCCACACCTACCATCGATTTCCCACTTTACCGCCCAGATCAGATAACCCAATCTGTGCTACTCATGTCCTGGGTTGTCGAGGACTGGTATCAAAACCGGATCCTTGTGATTCCTGGGTGGGTGCTCTACCGACTGAGCTAAAGTGGCTCTTTGTCATATGACGGCATTTAATTAATATATTCATGGTTACTTTGAGTTTTTTTATGAATTAATATCTAAAACGACTATAGATTACACTAGAGGTAATTTCTTTATTGAATGAAAGAAGGAAATTAAATTTTTCTTTTTATTAAATCATGCAATCCTCCCTCCCCGCCTTCTTTCACTATCACCCCCCTCCCAACAAGTCTTTTATGAAAAAAATAATTTTCTTCTGAACCGAAGGCTACCAGGATTTCATTATTTCTAGTGAAACATTACACAATCAAAACGGATATTATTAGGTATTATTACCAAATTCTACATAATTGAAACAATGTAACTAAAAATATGAATATGTAGCAGTCCAAAAATAAATCTACCCCTTATATATATATATATATATATTATGGACTCTCTCGTTGATTTTCGACACATGAGGGTTCATACAATGAACACCCACACAATGATTTGTTTATAGTGGTGAAGGCTTGTGTTGGGCCATCCGCACTTTTTGGCACAGTCGATAGGAAAGAATTGGTGCACAAGGAATGCCACAAACCCAATCAATATATATATATATATATATATATATATATATATATATACTGATAGGTACGCGTCCTGTCTCCCAGGCACACAAGAATCTAAAAGGTCACAGTAAAATCCTATTAATGCGTCCCGATGTTTTTCTTTTCGCACTATTTCAAGCTAACGGTAAATACATTTCAATAGTTTCTTAGAAATGAATTACACAGGATAGGTTACAAGGTAGGAGCTAGACGGTTTTAGTTGGGGCCCATAAATTTTCCCGGGGACTCATTCAAAGCAAATATGTGCTTCCCTGGGCGCACTAAATCAAAAAGCTATGAGCATCACTGCATTAAAACTTAAATCCTTATGCCCGTAGGGTGCATATTCGTGCTAGTTTATGTAATTATTTTTGGGTTCCAAATGACTTTCAATTTTATTTTTGGTTATAAAGTTTCAATGCTATAGAGTTAGTTCCCCAATGATACTTGCATTGAAAAAATAAAGTCTGGCTTCGTGTTACTCTTACTGCGCTTTTAGCCTGGACTATTTGATATATTGATCTTTTTTTGTTGGTTGTATTTAATGTTGTTTAGTCATTTTGTTGATGGAAACTGTCTGACTTTTCCCGGTGCTGGCACACTGAAACATTTGCCGCAATCTTGAATTATTAGATTTTAAGCTTCGTATTGGATCACTCATCTTCCTGCTCCCTACTAATAATGATTCATCATACATTGGAAATGACTAACTGCTTTCAAAGTACCCCTTTTTTATCTTTTATTTTTATCTTCTTTTTTTTTTTAATGCAAAAAGCTGGTGGGGGTTGTGGGGGGGGATTTTCATAAGTAAATTGGAATTTTTTTTCTTTCTTACATCTTTACTATTTTTTAATTCTTTTTTATCTTCTAATTATATTTCATTAAGTTTTTTTTTTTTTAAATTCTATTTGATGCTATTTTAAAATTAAGATATCTGAACACTAGCCAACCCCTACCCCACCCCGTTTAGTGATGAGGAAGCAACAACTGAATGCACCAAATTTGAACCCTAATCTATTGACTTAGATTTATGGACCTCTCACATATTGAGTTACTGCTACTTCCAATCTCCCACCCCCACCAATTCCTTTCACCCTTCTCCCTGCGGGGAAAACTCACCATTAATATATTTGATTTCATTTCTTCTGCTTGGAGACACAAGTTCGGCTTGATCAGATAACTCGTTCACTCCTGGAAGCTCCAAAGCCTTTTTTTTTCTTTCTTTATGATTTCAAATTTACCTTATTTTCTGGCCATCACTAAAAGGATGGAACTTTTCCTGATTCTCTAAGACCAACATGGAAATAGTGATGAACTAAATTACTGTTATTTGGTATGTTCTTTCTTTCTTTTCTTTCTTTTATTTTGTTGAAATTTCTAATGCATACTGTTCACTTGTTTCACAAAAGTAAAAATGATTTCTATCCTTTTTGAATATTCCCTTTTTTCTTCAAATTTGTATATTTTCATACAACCTTACGAGTTGATTTGGTTATCAGGTCACTTTCACCAGTAATTAAGCTCAGTGTAGAGTAATATCCTATTTATAGAATTTAATTGCAAATTAGACTTTATTGTAACAACAGTTAATGATGCTTCTATTTTACTATAGAAATGTATTCATTAAAAAAAAAGAAAAAAGGGGGCGCATCACATCCTGTTTGTAGAATTTATCTTATTATAAGGAAAAAAGAAGACAGGTTTAGGGTTAGTTTAATGGGAAAATAATGGGTAGATCACATATGGGAATGTAAACAACTCTGTGGATCACATATTGGATTAGAAACCATTCAGTAGATCACATTTTGGAACGTAAACAACTTGGTAGATCACATATTGGAAAAGCACCCAAAACTCTTCCTACAATGTGCCTTTTTTTTCTTTCTTTGCTGTATTATATTAACATACAAAAAATCAGGTCATTATAATATAGATGAACTTGTTTACTATTTTGTTTGAAATGGTACATTTTATGGAACTGGTTTGATATTCATTTAAAAAAAAAAATGAAGAGCCACTTAGAATTGAAAAGGGAATCTGAAGTAGATTGATGACCATCAAGGAGGAGGCAGAAGATATTTTTTCCACTTTTTTTAAAGTCTTTTTATTTTTTTATCTTTTTAAAATTCTATTTTTTAATTCTAATTTTAATTTTTATCATAGTAATTCTTTTTATATTGACTTTAATGCTTCTATCTGAAACCATGGCTCAAACATGAATTAATCTAATTTTTTTAGGGTCAGATTTTTGGGTGGTCAGTTTGATAAATCCTTTAACATGCTACCTACATTTGGTAATCCTCATTTTCTGCTCTTTGGTTCTTGTTGCTGATTTTTTAAAAAATCCCAACCCCCACCCCAAAATTGAATGGTTACTTTCTGTAAAATTTTATTTATTTTTGCATAGAAATATTTTTGCATGTTTGTATACTAAAAGTCCTTCTGTCTTTATTCTTTAAAAGGAAATGTGAAAAAAGTGATTTTTAGATGCAGTTACATGCTGTTGATTTCAAAATTTTAAAATCCTTCTTGAGGTGTGGTCCTTATCCTTACCCCTGAAACATATGAAGTTCTGTGTGCTGTTGGGTGCCACTTAGTTTTTCTGTGGTTCCTTGAGCTTTCATGAACAATCAGATATTTATTTTCATTGGTTAGCATTTTGTCTGCCTGTTGTCAGTAATTTTCTGTACAATCCAACTTGGTTTAATTTGGTAATAAATACCTAATAGCATATATTTTTTGACTGTATGATGTTTCACTAGACATAAAATCCTGGTATCTTTGGTTTAGAAGAAAATTAACTTTTTTTTTAGAAAAATTTCAGATTTGTTAGGAGGGTGATACAGTAAGAAAAGGGATTAGATGGAATGGTTTAATTAAAAAGAAAATTAGAAATTTAAAAAAAGATGAGTTGAAGAGCCACTTGTAATTAAGAACGGAAGTCTAAAGTAGATTGATTACTAAACCATGACCAACGGGAGGGGGGGGGGGGGTGAAGACTTTTTTCTTTCTCTTTTTATATTGACTTTTACTAGCAGGACCGGTGGATATACCACAGTATGATAATTTAATCATTATGTTTGATATGTTTACTTAAGAGCTATTACTAAAATAATTCAATATGTAAAAAGTACAATAAGCATGATTTAACTCTCTCTCTCTCTCTCTCTCTCTCTCTTCTCTCTCTCTCTCTCTCTCTCTCTCTCTCTTCTCTCTCTCTCTCTCCTTCTCTCTCTCCCTCTCTCTCCCTCTCTCTCTCCTCTCTCTCCTCCCTCTCCCCTCTCTCTCCTTTTCCCTCTCTCTCCTCCTCTCCCTCGTCTCCCTCTCTCCCTTTTCCCTCTCTCTCCTTCTCTCTCTCCTTCTCTCTCCTTCTCTCTCACTCTCTCTCTCTCTCTTCTCTCTCTCTCTCTTCTCTCTCTCTTCTCTCTCTCTCTCCTTCTCCTTCTCCTTCTCTCTCTCCTTCTCCTTCTCCTTCTCTCTCTCCTTCTCTCTCTCTCCCTCTCCTTCTCCTTCTCTCTCTCTCTTCTCTCTCTCTCCTTCTCCTTCTCTCTCTCTCCTTCTCCTTCTCTCTCTCTCTCTCTCTCTCTCTCTTTCTTTTCATTATGTTCGATTGAGACAGATTAACATTATCGCTTCCACGCGCTCACCAGGTCAAGTTGTTTGGGGGTCAGCTTTTTGGGTGGTCAGTTTGATAAATCCTTTAACAAGCTAACTACATTTCTTAATCCTCATTTTCTGTTGTTCTGTTTTTTTAATATTTTTTTTATCTTACTCTCTACCCCAGACAAAAATTTGAAAGTTCAGTTTCTGTAGAATTTTATTTATTTTTGCATAGAAAATGTTTGTATACTTAGAAGTCTTAATTCAAGAACATGATTTGTGGATGCAGTTGCACGCTCTTGGTTTAAGCATTTTCAAATCCCTTCTGAGTGGTGACCCTTACCCCCCCCTCTCCTTTTGAGACACATGAAACTCTTAAGTACATACATGCACCTTCTGTGCTCTCGAGTGCCACTTAATTTTTTTTCATGGTTTCTTTAACTTTCATAATCCAACCAGATATTTCTTTTCATTGGTTGTCATTTTATCTGCCGACTGTGAGTGATTTTTCTGCAAAATCCGCCTTGCCTGCCCATGTGACCTATACGCAAGCAAAGGCCAATTTTGATTGGTTGATTACAGTATGCTTGGAATAATGTTGCCATCAAGTGTAGTCATCAATGTAACAAGTGATTAGAATCTCTTAATTTTATTGATTTTTTTTGGGGGGGAGGGATGAGTGTAGTGAGATCATTTTGAGAAAGTTATGTTTCATTCTCTTCTTCTCCCTGCATTTCCGTCATCATCTTCATCCCTAAAAATACTTTCTGGCTCATGTTGCTATCATTTTTCATAATGTCATCATCAGAACATGAGACAGTAAGAAGAAAAAAGATGTTATAATTATCAAAAAGTCATAGATTTGAATCCTGTTATATCATGTTATATTCATGGATGAGTGACGTAAGATGCGCAAAAACAAATTTAACCCACACATTTATTTTTAAAACATTATCAAAGAACGCAACATTAGCAGAATGTTTTAGTGAGATTTGGGAAACTGAAGTTTGCCTTTCAAGATATCGTCAATGATTGGTTTGTAATTGCTACATCCAATCAAGAGATTCGATGGGTTGATTTCACATATTTCAATTTTGAACGTCTCGCGTTCCATATGTTTTAACAAACAAATTCAAATACTGTTGGTGGGCCTGATAAAATGCCTTTGCAGGCCGGATCTGGCCCACAGTTTGGTGACCCCTGTTTTATACAATACCATTTTTGAATAAATAGTTAAGTTTCATAATTGGCCATAGATGGATGCATAGAGATTATTCTAGGAAATAGTAAACAGGAAAAAAAATATGGAAGAGGGTTCTATGTTTTATATATCTCTTTAGGGTGGGGAGTACCATGACATAATGGTTAACGTGCTAGACTGCAACATTGAAGTAAGAGTTTGAACTCCAGTCATATGATTACATTCACTTTCAGACTAATACCCTTGGGAAAGGTATGAAACCCCTTATCTCTCAACTGTGGGTTAACCGTTCTTCTACAAGCATGGCTTTGGCATTAAATAATCCACAAAAATTGATATACCATTAAACAAAGAAACCAAACTAAACCAAACCATATCTCACTGAAGAAATCGAGGATCTGTTGTTAAGATACTTAGAATAAAATACCCCCCCCCCCAAAAAAAATTTTTTTTTTTAACTTTTAAAATAGCATAACCTTGAATTTCAACCCCTTTGCCTACATTACGCCTAGTCCATCAGAGGTACTCCTCAGATGAGAACAAGTTTCAACATTCTGGTGGTAATAGTATGTATTTACCCAACTCCTCCTCCACGGGCTGGATGCGACACATTGTCAATTTTTAAGCAGAGTACAGATGATTTGAATTCAGAGTTTACCTTCTTGTACACTGGTTGTGTAACCAAGGCTAAAGAACCCAGTCTGCCCTACTATTTTCCTATAGCTGGGGGGAGAGCTGGGTTGGAACTCTGGTTGCCTATTCCAATTTCCTTTGGCAATAACTGTTATGCTAAGTGTGCTTGTAGTGGTAGTAGTATACTTAACTCAATTTTGCCATATATGTTGATATTGTACCTTATCACCCCTGTGTGACTTCTGCATCATTCACTTCCTCTGATACACTTCAACACCTTGGTAGAATAACAAGAAATTAATGGCACCACCATTTCTTATGAAGCACCAGCCATTAACATGCACTTGGGCATATTAAAGTCCACCCAATTCCATATCCTGTTCTTCTAAAGGAGCTTCTTGGCTTTTTGGTTCAGCTCATTTATATCTTGTCTGAAGATGTCTTGTTTTAAATAGCACCAATGACGCATACTTGGTTCCGGGGTATTTGCCTCCAGTGACACCCCTCCCTTGCACTAGAGGGAATCCCCATGGCATAATGGCTAATGTGCTGGACTATGGGAAAATTTATCAACTCCCCATATGAATCATAAGGAAGGAAAATCAAAGCAATTAGATAAATTCAAATAACTTTTATGTATTGTACAGAGATGCGTATGCGTCCTGTGTCCCTGACTCAAAAAAATCTAAAAGGACGCAGTAAAATCATATACATGCATCCCAATGTTATTCTTTTTTCTTCCCTCACTATTTCAAGCTAACTGTAAATGCATTTCAATAGTTTCTTAGAAATGAATTACACAGGATAGGTTACAAGGTTGGAGTTTGACAGCTTTAGTTGGGACCCATAAATTTTCCCGTGGAGTCATTCAAAGCAAATATGTGCGTCCCTGGACACACTAAATCAAAAAGCTATCAGCATCTCTGATTGTGCTTATGAAATTGATAAAACATATTCTTTTAGCAGTCAATATTCTTACAAAGGTAACAATTTCAAACTTATTAACTCTTAACATCCTGTTGAGAATTTTAAGTCCAGACCCCCATTCCTATAAGGATTTATCAATAAATGGCTAAAAATGGCCATTTCATTTAAAGTTACCTGTTATTTCCTGTAGATTAAAGACTGCTAAATATGTTTAATATTACTTTTAAACAAGGCTATCATTTGGGGTGGATTGGGAAAACAAATGTGTCTTCCGGTTGGGTGGAATGAGGTGCTATATATATAGGACATTAAGAGTTAAAAACTTATTTTAGAGGAGATTTGTTGGTGAGGTTCAGATTTCTCGTCATAGGGTTCGTTATATGTTCTTCTGGAGTTCCTTCATGGCTGTCTGTCTGTCAGATAGGCTGCTACTGAGCACTTTCAGGTTATTAGGTCAACAATGTTAAAGGGGGATAACTCATTTTTCTTAGGACAGCATCATCTATAACATTCACTTCTAGACTAATACCCTTGGCAAAGGTACAAACACCCCTCATCCCTCCCAAGCTATGGGTTAAATAGTACTGTTACTGTTCTTCTACAAGGATGTCATTGGCATTAAATAACCCATAAAGGTTGATATATTAAACAAAGAAATCAAACTCGTTGCACTAGTAGGGAGTACTGCCTGATGCCTGCAGCCAATGGAGTTAGACAATTTTTACAACTCACATTTGTGCCTAAGGGGCCCTACAATAGAAAAGAAAAAGCTATTGTACCATATTCATGTGGGAGGATGTTTGAATACTTCCTGTTCTAGAAGTTAGCTTGTAATGTATGCAACTAATTAAAATAAGAAAGACGTTATGCTTTATTCTAGTTTCTGCTTTTTGATGTTGTCAAAGATGAAAACTCTTTGGAATTCTAATGGTTTAGACTTAGTAAGTTACTATACAATTACCAAATAAGGTAATAGATACAACCCTGTATATTTTATTTATTCATGCTTTTTCTTTGCTTTTCAAGAAACTTTTCTCTTTTTATATCCCTCCCACCTCACCTTCCACTTTTATTTTATTCCATTTAATTATTATCTTTTTATATTTTTTAAAGAAAGGTGGAGGCTGGAAACAATGGCCACAATGGTTGGGGTTACCCAACTACATTATAGTACATATTATATTCAGTGTTTCACTGATTTTAAACAGTGGGCAATTTGGTAGTGGTGGTGTTGGAAGGTGGGTTTTCTTTCTTGGGAGAAAGAAGAAATAAACTTTAATTTCTTTTATTGTAACTCTATAGATGGTGAAATGTGGTGGAGAGAATTCAAGTTTTTAAATTTACAATTTTCACATGGAGTGACTCAGTTTTAGTTTATTTAAATCAGATTTTTTGTGCAAATCAAGTTTTATAGGAAGTTGCAACAGGTTTTATTATTTTTAAATCAACAAACCAAAGTGTTTAAATCTTACCTACACAAGAAGCTTTTTCTTCAGTAAATTTTGAGAAAAGTTATTTTTCACCATTCTTGTGGATTTTGCAAATTTTGAGTTTAAAGGTAAAAAAGAATATTCAATTTTGTTTTTAAAGAACAACATCCATTTTATTTTGTATTCTCTAGAGATCATAGAATATTTAAAGTTTAAAATTCAATAATTTCTCTCTCTCTCTCTCTCTCTCTCTCTCTCTCATTTCTCTCTATTCACATTTATTGATAGATGCCTCTCTCTCTATTCATTTATTTGATAGATGCATTCACATTTATTTGATAGATGCCTCTCTCTCTATTCACATTTATATCACATTTATTTGATAGATGCCTCTCTCTCTATTTGATAGATGCCTCTCTCTGATAGATGCCTCTCTCTCTATTCACATTTATTTGATAGATGCCTCTCTCTCTATTCACATTTATTTGATAGATCCTCTCTCTCTATTCAATCTATTTGATAGATGTCTCTCTCTATTCATATATGATTGTTTATAAGTTTATTAGTATTAGATATCAATATTTGAAACATAACAGTGTGCAAATTATTTGTATTAGATAGGAATACTTGATACCATATAACTGTGTGCAAACAATATCTGTATTAATACTAATAGCTAATTGATCTTATAATTGTTTACTAAAGATTATTATCAGTTGCAAATTATTGGTGTTAGATAGGAATACTTGAAACCATATATCTGTATATGAGGCAAACTTTGAAAGGGTAATAATTCATTTTTGTCTGTACGTTTTAGTTTCTTATGAATCCACCTATTATAACAAGTGCTGTTTTGATGAGGTCTCATTACTATAAAAACTAACCATTTGTCCTACCAAATGTGTTCTTGTAAAATCCACAATTCTTAAATCATTTTAATGTTGTTTGTATTCTTGCAGCTTTGTACCTTATCACTTTCCTGTGTTTCTTTCGTCTTTTTATAAAAATGTCTTTGATTGGAAGAAAGCAAAGGTCCATCCTTTCTTGTTTGTGTGATATTGTTTTACATTCCCCTTTTCAAAAAGGACCTACATGTTTTTTTTTTTTTTACAGTTGCACAAAAATAAACATGTTGTTCAGCAACAAAACATTGACCCAGTTTGTATGTAAAACATCAGAACTGAGTTTGCAATGTTTCTCTCATTCATGTGAATTTTCTTTCTCTGGATTTGAAATATAAAGATCCTGCCAAACACTTCCCACATTTTCTCACAATTGTGCGCGTGTTTGTATTATTATTATTGTTGTTGTTGTTATTATTATCATTATTGTTACTACTGTTTTCACCCTATCAGCATTTGACTTATTTTCATTTTCTCTCCGATTTTGTTTTTTTTCTTAGAAATCGAAGCTAAAGAAGCTTGCCGATGGCTGCAATACACAGGATTTCCTCAGTATGCTCAGATGTTTGAAGGTAAGATATTTAATATTTAAAAAAAAATTTTAATTAACAAAACTCCCGGTGGTATAGTGGCTAACATGCTGGACTGCAACATAGTAGTAAGTGAGTTTGAACTCCAGTCACACAAATTACATTCATTCTCGAACTAATACCTTTATAAAAGGTATGAACTGCCTCATCCATCCAGCTATATGTTAAATAGTACCACTACTGTTCTTCTACCTGGATTGATTTGGTATTAAATAATCAACAAATGTTGATAGGCTATTAAACAAAGAAACCAAATGAAATCTGTATCTCAGGAAGCAACTAAGTTGATTTCAATAAAACTTATATATATATATATATATATATAATATATAACACCTACACTCATATATCCATGCTTTTTTTTTGTGGTGTACATATATATATATATATATTATATATATATATATTTTTTTTTTTGGGGGGGGGGAATACGTGTTTAATTGAAGTCGTACCTAATTTTGAAAGTTAGTTAATTAATAATTAATTAATTAGGCGGGCATACCTATTAAATGTAAGGCTAAACAAATCGAGAAAAATCAATCTCTGTATGTACATTTCGGCCTATCATTACCTTCTCATATATATATATATATATATATATATATATACATATATATATATATATAGTGCAATTTAAAAGTTCAAGGAATTAGAATATTGTCTTCACAACAAAAATGTAGTACAGACTTTAGCCAATACCTTTTCTGAGCAAAATGAAGAATCTTGGGGAAGAAAAAAAAACTTCTAAGGAAACTTTATACATATCCGAAGGTGATAGACACAACAACAAACAAACTTTTAAAGAGTTTATGGAAAGCACATTTTGAAAATCGTTGGAAAAAAAAAAAAAAAAAAAAAAGGAGTCCTGGGTACGATACTAAACTATATTCAGTGGTAAGGCCTATGTTCTGCAGATTTGTAGAATGGAGAGTTATCACTTTGTTGCCATTGCTCATAGTTCCACTTTTGACCCGTAGTAGTAGTAGTACATGTTCAGGTTCCATCTGTTTCAGATAGATTTGTTTGAGATAATGAAATGTTTACCTGTTTGAAGATATAATTTTTGTTATATATATATATACATACAGACACACACACACACACAAGGTTATAACTGTTAAACTGATTTTGCATAAAATGAACCAATAAAACTTAGAAACATGATATTGAAGGTTAATGATTTTACAATAGAAATACATCAAGAATGATTTCAACATAGAAATTGATTGTAGATAATTTGACTTGTGGAAATGTATAAAAAATCAGAAAGAGGAAAAGATTGTCGTTTTGTAGGGTACTGCTTCCAGCATTAGGACTATTAATTTATAGGCAATAAATTTCTATACAAAATTCTAATGAAGTAAATTATAATAATCTTTATCTCCTATATATATATATATATATATATATATATATAATATATATAGCCTTAGTTTGTTATTTGGTTTTACAGTATGTCAACCCCTGTTGGATTATTTTATGCCAAAGTCAGTTTAACAGCTATGGTCTCAAATTATATTCAGTACAAAAATATCTTCACAATCATTTTAAACAAATAAACACTATATTATCTCAAACATATCTATCTGAAACATAGAACCTCTATGCATAAAATAACCCTAGATGGGATGAGATACCATTAAATAAATCAGTCATGAAATATATTTCTTTAAAACAATTTTTTAAATTGAAAATCTTGTTTTGTATCCAGGTATAACTTCCTAGCTAAAAAATCATTTAAAACTTGATGATTTTCCTCACCTGCAAAATTTGCATTTTTTTTTTCTTTTGAGGATGGGTAAAGGGTAGAAGGATGTGAAGTGGTATTTGGGCCATATCCATCTTCTTTCATATATAAAAAACATCAACTAAATGTCCTTGTTGAACCTGTTCTACCATGCATTCCAGAAATTGTCCAAGAGGCTGATTAATAATCAGACATTAGTTTCATATGCTTGACATATTTAACATACTTGAAGCTATCAGGTTTTTTCTTTTTTCTTCTCTTTTTACCAATGAGCCATGTGTTGTATTATGTGTTTCTGGTTACACAACTTTATTCTTGTAAACTTTGTTTATTATCATATCTAAGATGAAAATGGGTTATTTCATAGTTGAGTAACATGATATTACAGGGTGACCCAGAAAAAATAGAACCCAAATTATTTATTTTCCCATTAAACTAACCCTAAACCCTAACCCTAAACCCTAACACTAACCCTATCCCCCTAGTTGAGTAACATGATATTACAGGGTGACCCAGAAAAAAACAGATCACAAATTATTTATTTTCCCATTAAACTAAGCCCAACCCTAACCATAAATCCTAACACGAACCCTACCCACCTAGTTGAGTAACATATTACAGGGTGACCAGAAAAAACAGAACCCAAATTATTATTTATTTTCCCATTAAACTAACCCTAACCCTAACTCCCCCCTAGTTGAGTAACATGATATTACAGGGTGACCCAGAAAAAAAACAAAACCCAAATTATAAACCCTAACCTTAACCCCCCCCCCTCTAGTTGAGTAACAAATTACAGGGTGACCCAGAAAAAACAGAATCCACAAATTTTGTAATAAAACTATTAAAATTAACTAGGGGATTTAGGGGTTGGGGTTTAGGGTTAGTTTAATGGGAAAATAAATAGATAATTTGGGTTCTGTTTTTTCTGGGTCACCCTGTAATATGTTAGTCAACTAGGAAATAACCTGAAAATGTTTGTATATTTAATATAAAACAAGAAGTCACACTGATTCTGATTCTGATTACGCTTTGACCCAATATAAGGAAATTTATGTCCACATGTTTTTTGTTTTTAAATAACAAATTACAATCATCTTTCCAACATCTGCATATAAGTATGTATACTAATGCAAGGTCATTCTATTCCTATGAATAGTACAAAAAAAATATTTTTTGGAAAAAAAAAAAAAAAAAAAAAAAAAAAAAAGGATGGTTTATGGAAAGAAAAATGGGTTGAGTTAATACTTACAACCTCTTTGTCCTATAATAGTTACATTTAATAGGTCAGTCGGTAGAGCAATTGCCTCGGTATCGCAAAGCTCCGGGTTCAATATCAGTCCTTGTCAACTTAGTGCATGAGTAGCACAGATTGGGTAATCTGATCAGTGCAGTAAAGTGGGGAGCTGACGGTAGGTGTAGCGCTCTACCTCAACAAATGAAACAATCTCCCTGGTCTAGATCTAGCAAAAAGGGGATAGACTCCCTCGCTGTCTGGCTTATAGCCACAAATGACCACTCTGTTGCATTTGTAAAAAGCAAAGCAAAGTTGGCAATTATTATGGGACAGAGGTAAGATTTTTTTAATTTTTTTTTTACAATATGATGATTCAACCATAAACTAAATCCTTGTCAAATTTTTGCAACTTTAAGTGCAGCCCTGTCGGTTGGGACTTTAGAATACACCAACTGTACCATCCTGGTGGATGAGCACTCTATGACCTGCCACACTTCACTTAGGCCCTTAATTAGGCTAGACGAGCAGTCGGAGAGGCCCCTTCTGATCAATCTGCTGGTCATGTCAAGCCCTAGCACCTATATGATTGCCCCAACCCTATTGCCCTTATGGCAAGCTCCCACCCTTTTTATCATATATATATATTTACCAACCCTTCCACATGAGCAGGATGTGACACAAGGTCAATTTCTTTAATCAGAGTTCAACAGGTTTGAATTCATAGTTTTCCTTCTAGACTAGTTGCTTAACCATGGTTAAAGAGTCCAGTCTGCCCTACTATTTATCCATAGCTGGAGGGAGATTAGGATTCATACCTTTCCCAAGGGTATTAGCGCTAAGTGAAATGCAATTACCATGTCCAGGATTTGAACTCGGGGCGACGAGTCCATTTCCAGAAATAAAGTTATACCATAGAATATAGACATGAACCTGATTAATACCATACAAAATGACCCCCAATAATGCTAACACATTTGTTTAAAACCAATTACGGCAAAAGCGTAAATATAGAAACACAACATATATTACTTCCTGTAGAATAATTATACTAGTTCCAATTACTGTTGAATTGGTAAGACAAGGCAGCAAGTAGTCATAACTTAATACAAATCTGTCTTGCTGCAAAGACTACTGCAAAATCAGGACTCAAGGAATGGAATCGACTAATTGCTTAAGCATGACATAACCCCAGACGGGTTGATATGCCATAAAACCAACCAACCAATATATTTTCTGAATTGATTACATCCCCAAATAATGTGTAATCAATACCTGTATCCAGAATGAAAATTTGCTATATGCATTGTGTGTGTGTGTTTCATTTTGTGAGCATTGGACTCTCTTGATCACCCCCCACCCCCGAACTAGGGTAGGAAGTCACCGCCCTAGAAACATTGCCTTACAGGATGGGCGTATGTGTGGGTTGTGGGAAATTTGGCTGATCTGGTCTCGGTTTGTATTCCAGGCTGACAATTCCCAGGCTTTGACTGTTCCATTTTTCAGTAGCAGCTGTAATGAGAAAAATGGCAGAAAGGAAAAAACCCTTTCACAAGAATTGAAACAAATGCATTTCGTTGTTGACCTGCATGCATTGTATAGTTTAATTCCTTTTTCACTCTGTATGCATAGACACACTCATACACCACACTATGGTGTAATGGTTATTGTCATAGAAAAATGGATACAGCGAAATGAGTTAAAATCCTGGACGAGGCTGGTTGCATTTCACGTAGTGCTTATACCCTTGGGAAAGGCATGAATATGACTATTCTCCCTACGACTATGGGTGGACTGGATTTTTTTAACCTTGGTACGACAACAGGTCAAGAAGGAAATTTCTGAATTCCGACCTCTTAAACTCCAATTAAGAATTGACCCTGTGTTACATGCACACAATGCCGTGGGTGGCGACCCATGATGCTTAAGGATAGAACCCAGGTGGTTGAGCAGTCCATGACATGCAGTACTCCACTTTGATCCTTACCTGGGCTAGACGGGCGGTCGGAGAGGCACCATCCGATCAATCCCTAGCACCTATATGATTGTCCCAACACTATTGCAATTATGGCAATCCCCAACCCTTTTTATTATATGGGTGCCAGAAGGCAGTGGCTGAGGGTCTGCATATCCTGGAAATGACGTTAAACTATCTGATGGTGAGGTTCCAGTTCTGGAGGTTTGGGGAATGTGGAACACCCCTTTATCACCATTGCTCCCGGGTTCACTCTGACCCGGAGTGGTAGTACTTGTTAGTGTCCCATCTATGGGTTAAATAGAAAAATGTGTTTAAAAAAAAAAAAATGAGTATCCATTAATCATGAATATATTTCAAAACTTTGTCGGAATTAAATGACCCCCTGAGATTGATATGCCATAAAAACAAACCAAACCAAACATGCACACCAATGAAAATACATTGGTAATTATTTTATTATTGAAAAGCTGTGATAATCAGGACAAAAGTGATTGTCAGGAATTAGGATTTTCATATGAATTGCTAATGATTTTACCATAGAAATACACTGAAAATTAAAAAGAAAGGGATTCTCAATGGTCAGGAATTAGGGCTATTATATGTATAATGCTGTATCTGTATGCATTATTGAATTATACATATAATACTTGAGTTGGAGCATCACACCTACCACCAGTACTGCACAGATCTAAGCTGTCTTACTTATGTGCTGATTTGGTGAGGGCCAGTGTTGGTTCCTAGGCAGATGCTCTACCAATTGTGCTAAATTGGCATTAGCTATATACAAGGTGTGATAGAAAAAAAATAGTAACGAGAATGAAAATTTAAAAAAAATTTTTTTTTTTAATTATGAAATGTTAATGAAACTCTATGCACAGGTGAGCAATTTTTATAATAATATGCTGATTTCTTAACATCTAGACTCCTGTCTAGACATCTAGCTTTCATTTATATGAGTCAGTGCCAATAAAACAAAAAGTAAACTTTGTCCTGATTCATTTTGAACAGAAGTTTCTTTTTTTTTTTTTTTTTTTTGTGTGAAATACAGCACTAAACTCACCTCTTATATATATATATATAATATAATATATATATATATATATATATATTTTTTAGAATCAGGCCCCTTCAAATACAGACTACCCAACAACTGTACATATTTTAGATACATAGATGACATATTGATTCTCCTCCCAGCAAACACCAAATTAGAACACAACGCCGACAAACTAAATTCCGTAGAACCACCATATATATATATATATATATATATATATATATATATATATGTGTGTGTGTGTGTATATTAACATACAGTGATACTGATAGCTTTTTCACTTAGTGTGTCCTAGGACACACATATTTGCTTTGAATGAGTCCCTGGGAAAATTCATGGGTTCTTATTTGTTCTGTGTTTGTATGTATCCGTTTAGCACCGGATGCTGGTGCTTAATAAATATATTAAGCACACTATTCTTCTGTGTATCTTTCCACCTCGTGATATAATAAAGTGGTAGTTAGATTTCTGTTGAGTATTTATGATTATCCCATACGTTTCTCCAACCTAGACTTTAAGATTTTAATGAGGGGATATTTACCACCCCTAACAGTAGTTTGTTCCAAGAATCAGCCAGACTATTACTAAAAGTTTGTGGGTTGTCTTGCTGTATCTTTTTGAAAGTCTTAGTTCATGTCCCCTAGTAATACTTCCTTGATTAATGGGTAGTAGGTTGGGATTTGCGGAGTAAAGACCTTGTGTATATTTATAGACTTCAATCATATCTCCATGAGCTCAACGATAATACAGACTAGGCAACTTGATCTGCCTCAGTTGTGTCTCCTGGATATGACGTTCAACTGCATCTAATGGTGAAGTTCCAATTCTGGAGCTCTGGGGAAGCTAGAGTATCTCTTTATCACTATTACTATCAGGTCAACTCTAACCCAGAGTGGTGGTACCTGTTAGGGTCCTATCTATGGGTTAAATAGAAAAAAAAATATGTAAAAAAAGATTGAGTTTAAAAAATATTTTGAATACCAATTAAGAATGAATAAGACAAAAATGTCTTTGGCATGAAATAACCCAACAAGGGTTGACATGCCATAAAAACCAATCAACCAATCCTCCTCAGTCTCTCTTTATATGGTACTAGAAGCAGCTACCCAGTATTGCCTGGGTAGAGGAGGGATGATAAAAAGTATCACAAATCCATTCATTGTTTTGGTTTTACATAATTGATGTGTTTTAATCACTAATGCAACCAATGACTTTCCTTTCTCTTACTATTCAAATTCTAATTTTTAAATATCTTCCAAGATATGAATGAAATCTTCATTATCTTATGCACAAAAAGGAAGCTCTGGTGATAGTGAATGTGTATGTATATTTACTTTGGAGGAAACTACAAAAATAAAACAATGACAGACATACATACTTATTACATATATACATACGCACCAACTGTATTTATATCATCTACCAAATCTTTGTTTTTTGTTTTGTTCTTTTTTATTTGATAGTTTTTGTTTTTTTTAGATATTGTTTTTATTTCTCTTATTTTCAATTAATCAAGAATTTTATCCATTTTTTTCTTTCTTTCTTTCTTTTTTTAGATGGGCAGTTTCCTATTGATACAGATTCAGTAAAAACTGACCATGATTTTCTGGATGATGACTCCTTTCAAGCTCTTTGCAGGCAAGTTCCTTAATTTTGACTCTTCTCATCAATTATTATTATTATTATTATTTGTTTGTTTGTTATGCCTCCTTGGGCATCTGCAATATTTTTACTATCTTTCCACATCAACCTAAAAAAGAAAGAATCTTTCTCAGTCGGTAGAGCATTCGACTATGAACCACAAGGTTCTGGGTTCGATACCGGCCTTTGCCAACTCAGCGTATGAGTAGCAAAGGGATCTGTGTGGTAAAATAAGGAGCTGAAGGTAGGTGTGGCGCTCCACCTCAGATGCCAAAACAATCTCCTTGGTCTAGTGCTAGTGAAAAGGGGATAGACTCCCTCGCGGTCTGGCTGATATCGATTTTAGGCCACCCCGACAACTTTAAATACTTACTTTATACAGTATTTATACAATATTTATATTTCAGCTTTCAATTTTTAATTGAAAGGGAATAAGATCCACTTATTTTTGAAAGCATTTCCAACTAGTTATTGGAAAGAGAGGAACTCTGACCTTCCTCTACGAACAATTAAAACAATTTTGCATACGTTAACCAAAACAATATCTATATACAGATCAAATTCTGTTTAGTAATTTATCCGATAGTTACCTAAAATCTCTTTCCTTTTTCTTACCATTATTTTTTAAATCATCCGATTCAATTTTTAAATGCTGTTTGCATTTCACATAGCACTAATACCCCTGGGAAAGGTATGCATCTAATTATTCTCCCTCCAGCTATGGGTAAATACTAGGACAGACTGGGCTCTTTAACCTTGGTTAGGCAACCAGTCTAGGAGAAGGAAAACCCTGAATTCAAGCTTGTTAAACTCTTCTTGAAAAATTGACCATGTGTCACATCCTATTTATGCAGAGAGGTTGGTAAATAAATAAATATCTCTCTCTCTCTCTCTATCTATCTATCTATCTATCTATCTATATATATTATATATATATATATATATATATATATATATTGAAAGAAAATGTTGTATGGATAAAAATTATTTATTGTTATTTGAAAATAAAAAGGTTTGAATACAGAGAATTTGGATGTGTTCGAAAAAAGAATCTTTTTTGAAAATTTACATATATGGGTGGCTTAAAGTTGGTATCAGCCAATCAGCGAGGTAGTCTATCCCCCTTTTCACTAGCGCTAGACCAAGGAGATTGTTTTTTTTTGCGTCTGAGGTGGAGCGCCACACCTACCATCAGCTCCTTACTTTACCGCACAGATCCCTGTTCTACTCATACGCTGAGTTGGCGAGGGCCGGTATCGAACTAGCGACTACCGACTGAGCTAACCCGGCCCTAACATATATATATATATATATATACTTTGCTAAATACATAAAACTTAGTCTACAGTAAAGGCAATAATAATAATATGCTACAATTCTTAAAGAGTCAACTTTTTGTGTTATTTATTTTTTAATCAAGTTAATTCATCAATTCAAATAAATTGTAAATTATACTTGGTATGTTTTTTTTTTGTTTATAAGTTAAAAAATCTATTGTATGAAAATTTAAGAATTTTTTATCTATTTTCTTTTTTGCAGGAGACTTCATACCCTTAACAGATGCTGTAAGGTACAGATAGAAACTCCAAGAAAAACTGTAAGTATTGAAATCATTCAGCATTCTTTTTTATTGGTTTTATACCTTTTAATTATTTTTTTGTTTTTCAAAGATAACTTTAAATATTTAGAAAACCTAACATGCTTTGTATTATAATAACAGAATTTCTTATTCTATAAGATGGTTATAAAAGTTCTTAGACAAACAGACTTCATATTGGTTTGAAAAAAATTAAAAGTACTTGGTGTAATATATATATATATATATATATATATATATATATATACACTGATAGGTACAGTTCCTGCATCCCAGTGTTGTTTTTCTTCCCACTATTTCCAGCTAACTGTAAATACCTTTCAATATTTTCTTGAAAACGAATTACACTGTAATCAGCATCACTGTAAATATATATATATATATATATATATATATATATATATATACATACTCTATGTCTCTGGTGTGTGTATGTGTGTAAAAAGTTTGTGAAAAAAAACATAAAAATACGTTTTACATTTTCAGTAACAACAAAAACCATTAAACATCATAAACAAAGGCTCACAAGCTTTTTCTCATCCGCAGTTTTCCTTTCATATAATTAACCCTGTTGATGGTTTAAATAAAACCAAAATACTATAGTCTTGGCTTCAAAAGTCAATTTTCAACTTATTTTCATGTTTTTTCACAAACTTTTTTATACATTTACATCATTCTGTGCATAAATTATTATCATTAGATAGGGACACTTGAAACTGTACAACTGAGGAAATTTTTTGTATTAGATAAGAATACATGATATATAACTGTGCCAAAAACAAAAAAATTATTATTTAAAAGAATTGCAATGTAACATTGAAAAATGTAGTCTTGATTTACACTTCAACATTTAGAAATGAATCAGATTGGCAGTTAATAACCCATAAGGTATTGATATGCCATTAAACAAATAAACCAAACTATTTTTTCTTCTATCTGGCCTTTGATTAACACTGGTGTGCTTTGTTTGATGAACCCTGCTCTAATAGATACTTCCAGTTCTCCCGAGTTCAAATCCTAGATGTAGCACAGTTCACATAGTGCTAATACTATTGGGAAAGATATGAATCCAACTACTCTCACTCCAGCTATGGTTAGGGCAGACTGGGCTCTTTAACCTTTGTTTGGCAACAATAGGAGAAGGAAAACTCTAAATTCAAACCTGTTAAATCTGCTTGGGGTGATCACTACTAGAATTGGCTAGGTTTTAATTAGTGATCTATTTCACTAATTTCTAAATAATTTAAGGTGTGCTCTTTTGCACTATTTTGTGGCCAGGTAATAAATCCTATACAAGTTAGAAATTTATGGTATTAGCCATATGCTTTACAAATTAAGAAAAAAAAAAGAAAAGGCAATTTCTTCGTGCTCTTCCAATATGTGATCTACCGAGTTGTTTACATTCCAATATGTGATCTACCCATTATTTTCCCATTATACTAACACTAACTTCTTTTTTCCTAGTAGATCACATGCCATGAATTGTAGATCAATAGTACATCACAAACCTTCGGTAGATCACATATTGGAAGAGCACCAATTTCTTTTTAATCTGACATTCATGGTAACATCTTGTAAATATCTTTACAAGACATTTTGGCTTTGTTTAGTAGGTCTGATCTTTTTATTTGTTTGTAGTTCCTTAGAAACCCAATCATCAGTCACAACTGCAACATCTGTTGATACCAGATAGTTATTTCCCCCTCCCTCCACTTTCTTATCTTGACAGCCAATTGTTTCATTCTTTCTTTGTCTGGCATTTATCTAATTTTGACTTGAACAGATTTATCTCACGTGTTTATGAGTCGGTTCTTTTATCGTGGAACTGTTATGATTTTTTGTGACTATTTTTAAGCTTCAAGTGAGAGCACTTTACAGTGGAGATCCCTTGTGTTAAGCTGAGGCTAATCCTTAGTGAAGAAACCTTTGGTTGTTCCTCGGTGTCCCTTAGTGTTAGGCAAAATCCTTGCGTTGAGCAAAGGCCTTGGTTACATGTCCATTCATCAATGTCGAATAGGTGCAAATGACCATTTTTAAGCTTCAAGTGAAAGCACTTTACAGTGGAGATCGCTTGTGTTAAGCAGAGGCTGATCCATAGTGAAGAAACCTTTTTTAGTGTTAGGTAAAATCCTTGCGTTGAGCAAAGGCTTTTGTTACAGGTCCGTTCGTCAATGTTGAATAGGTGCAAATAAATGTCTTTCAAGATCGGTGATTAAATAGTTAACTAACCACGTATTCGCGCTGTTGATTGGCTGGATTTAGTACACATGCCCACGCCGAGTCTATAAGTTTAAGTGGTGGACTTCAGCACACCTTATATACAAAAAAACTCTAACATATTTATTTTATTAATAGAATGATTAATTTTTTCTTCTCTCTCTGCTTTAAACAATTCAGTTGGAACAGTTGGAAAACGATACCATAGGAAAGGATTTACGTGTGAACAGCATTTAAATTTTAAAACTTAACAATTTAAAAATTAAATTTTGAAAGTGGTTATGAATATATAATGATTCAACTATAGAAATGTATTGACTCTCAGAAAAAGAAAAAAATAGTTTGGTTTATTTGTTCAATGGCATATCAATACCTTATGGGTTATTTAATGCCAAAATCTGATTCATGTCTAAATGTTGAAGTGTAAATCAAGGGTACATTTTTCAATGTTACATTGCAATTCTTTAAATAATCCTTTTTTTTTATCACACAGTTATGTATCATGTATTCTTATCTATGTCAGTGGTCAGGAAATAATTCCATGCGAAGGTATGATATAAGTTGGTAGAGCGTCTGACTAGGAACCACAAGGTTCCAGGATTGATATTGGCCTGGCCCTCGCCAACTCAGCGTATGAGTAGCACAGAGATCTGCGCAGTAAAGTGCAGAGCTGATGGTAGGTGTGGTGCTCCACTTCAGATGCCAGAACAATTTCCTTGGTCTAGTGCTAGTGAAAAGGAGATAGACTCTGCTGTCTGGCTGATACTGATTTTAGGCCATCCTGACAACTAAGGATTCAACTATAGAAATGTATTGAAAATCAGGAAGAAAGGGATTATCAGTGGTCAGGAAATAATGCTTATTAGCAGAATAGGACTCTGTTTAATTTACATATTGCTTGTCTGAGAGTTGCTGTTATAGAATAATTTTTTTTTTTTTTTTTTTTTTTTTTTTTTTTTTTAAAGTTGAAATAGATCACTAAGTAGGCCTGAGCCTATTCTAGTAGTGACCACCCCAAGCTGAGATTTAAGAGGTTTGAGTTGAGAATTTTCCTTCTCCTAGACTGGTTGCCTAACCAAGGTTAAAGAGTCCAGTCTGCCCTACTTTTTACCCATAGCTGGAGGGAGAAAATATTTAGATTCATACCTTTCCCAAGGGTATTAGCGCTACGTGAACTGTGGCTACATCCAGGGTTTGAACTCGGGTCGACGAGTCCATTTCCTACAACTCTAACCAGTACACCACTGCGCTCTCCTATAGAGTTTTACAATAAAAAAAAAATAAAAATATCAGGAACTCATGTGGTGCCATTTCTTAGTGGAATCACATTGAACTTGATATCTTTTAGAAGTGTAATTCCAAAATTAGAAATCTACCATTTTTATCTCTTTGTTGCTCACAGGTTTATCATCCGCCATTCTTTATCTTCTGGATGATGGTTATTTAGATTCTTGATTCAGAAATAACTCTGAGTTTTTTTGTTTTTGTTTTCTAATGATGGTTGTTCAAGAAAGATATATTCTAATAATGATGGGAATGATACTAGGAATAACTTTATTTTGTAATGATGGCAATGGTTTAAGTAATAATGACAATACTTCAAAGAATAACTCTTGTTGCAATGATAGCGGGGATTGGAGGAATAGCTCTTGTTGCAATGGTGGTGGGGATTGGAGGAATAGCTCTTGTTGCAATGGTGGTGGGGATTGGAGGAATAGCTCTTGTTGCAATGATGGTGGGGATTGGAGGAATAGCTCTTGTTGCAATGATGGTGGGGATTGAAGGAATAGCTCTTGTTGCAATGAAGGTGGGGGTTGGAGGAATAGCTCTTGTTGCAATGGTGGTGGGGATTGGAGGAATAGCTCTTGTCAATGATGGTGGGATTGGAGGAATAGCTCTTGTTGCAATGATGGTGGGGATTGGAGAATAGCTCTTGTTGCAATGATGGTGGGGATTGGAGGAATAGCTCTTGTTGCAATGATGGTGGGGATTGGAGGAAATAGCTCTTGTTGCAATGATGGTGGGGATGGAGGAATAACTTGTTGCAATGATGTGATCTATTTCAACTTAATAAATAAATAAATTATTCTATAACAGCAAGTCTCAGATAACCAATATGTAAATTAAACATATAGTCCTATTCTGCTAATGAGCATTATTTCCTGACCACTGATAATCCCTTGGTGGGGATTTGAGGAATAATTCTAGTTGTAATAATGAGTGATTGAAGAAAGTTTTTCTTTCATTTGTACATTTTTTTTTAAACAAGAACAAAATCCTCAGACAGGAGTTTTTGGGATTTTGTATTTTTAATAAAAAAATGAAACTAAAAGTAATAGATGAATTAAGGAAGGTAAAATAATAGTTTATGTGTATTATGTGTGTGTGTGTCTGTATATGTATATGCTTGTGTGTGTGTATGTATGTGTATATATATATATATATATATATATATACTCACACACACATACATTTTTGGATAGTGTAAACACAGTCAACAGTGCTTGGTCCTGATGATCGCTTGGACGATAAACTCAATCACCAAGCACGATTAACACTGTGTCTACACTATCCTGACATAAATCTAATAGTCTTTCAAGAAATAAAGACAAAATATTAAAGCTACCTATGAACTATTTTGATTGATTGTGTTGGTATCTCTACTTTTTACATTCTGTCAGATTTTATCCAAACTGTATTTATTTTCTTCACATATATACATATACATATATATATATGAAATTTATATTTCTTCTTTTATTTCCAGGGTGATGACTCTGATGATGAGGAACAGTGTGCTCTCAGTGATAAGTGGAAGTATCAACGCAGCAGTCGTCGCTGGTCCCGAATGGGTCTGCAAGTAGACCAACCTTGCAGTGCAAATCGTCCTCTCACTGTAAAAGGCAGTTCAAGCCATGACAGCCTCTTGACTGACCAGGACAATTATAGCCAGCTCGAAGACAGTCCGACATTCTCCACAAATGGTTCTGCCCTTACAGAACCTTTAGGGTCCTCAAAGACAAACAGCAAATCCAGAATGCCGACTGCAGGCCATTCTTTCCTCAGTCCCAAACTGTCCTCGGGCGACAGCTTCCGACCTGCTCGGAACCTCATGCGGCGATTAGAGACCCTAAAGAGTGGTGGCAGCTTACGCAATAAAAAGCCTATGGATTGCTTAATGATAAGCGGTCCAGTGGTCACAGATACGGATAACATGAGGGAAAAAATTCGGCATTTGAATTGTGTGGATTTGAATAATGGTCAGACCAACACCCACTCGGTCGTTTCACGGTCGAGGTCAGCAGAGAACGCAGTAAGGACCAACTCTCCTGTTTCGTTAGACAACTCATCAAGCAGTGTGAATGATGACAATTCAGAGTTGTACTTACTGCCATCGAGCACAGATAGCATTTCAGACTATCATGCGATGCCGACCAATAAATAAAGAACAACAGTACAAGTAATCTGACGGAGGTGTACCTTCTACCCCCGGACTACAAGCCGGGTCAGTTCCCCAAAGTGATAAACAATGGTATATTGAGACTGGGGAGGGGCATGGGATTAATTATAGAACTGGAAGTTTCAGTCTTGGGCGGGATGTAAAACGAAGAGATGCAGAATCGCGGCAGTGTGCAAATCTGCGCGCTGAAAATGCATCAAAGAGGGCTAGCATCTATGACAACGTACCGACAGAGGAATCTCTGGAAGCCGAACGAAATGAGTTGGATGAAATTCTTCAGAACCTTTATGCCAATATCAATGGATTTACCCAAGCGGTTAGCACTGATGATTTTGCAGGTAAGTTTCTTTTTTCATTTGACAGCATTCTACCTAAACTCTCAACAGGCCCCTTATTTACATAGTGTAAGGGTTAATGGAGGCGCGTGGGCTAGTGGTTAGAGTCGTGGGAAATGGACTCGTCGATTCGAGTTCAATTCCTAGACGAAGCTGTTGGCATTTCACATAGCGCTAATACCCTTGGGAAAGGTATGAATCCATATATTCTCCCTCCAGCTATGGGTTAAATAGTAGGGCAGACTGGGCCCTTCAGCCTTGGGTCGGTAACCAGTCTAGAAGAGGGATAACTCTGAATTAAAAATTCCTGATGTCGGTCGTTGATTGGGTTTGTGGCAACCCTTGATGCACCAATTCTTTCCTATCGACTGTGCCAAAAAGTGTGGATGGTCCAACACAAGCCTTCATCACTATAAACAAATCACTGTGTGGGTGTTCATTGTGTGTGTGAACCCTCATGCATCGAAAATCGACAAGAGAGTCCATAATAAAAAAATTTAAAAAATTTTAAAAGGGGTTAACAATCTTGGCAAGTAGAGCGTTGATTAGTCTGTTCAATTCTCTCTGGGTATTCTATATTTCTGGCCTTGTGCCACATTTTGTTCAAATCGTGTAATTATTAGTATTAGGTAGGAATACTTGAAACCATTCAACTGTGTGCAAATTATTTGTATTAGAATTCTTGAATTGTATTGAATTCTTGAATTCAAATTTTGTTAAACTCCACTTAAAAATAGACTTTGTATTACATCCTGCTCGTGAATAGGTTGGGTAAATACATACTATTTTACATTACAAATGGCAGTGAGAGCAGCACGTTTGATATAGGTGGTAAGTATGTCATGTGATTTTCCAAATCCTCATAAGTGTCAGTGGATGCTAACGTCAAACAGTATATAAAAGTAAGTAAAGTAAAGTCGTCGGGGCGGCCTGATGTCAGTATCAGCCAGACAGCGAGGGAGTCTATCCCCTTTTCAATAGCACTAGACCAAGGAGATTGTTTTTGGCGTCTGAGGTGGAGTGCCACACCTACCATCGGCTCCTTACTTTACCGCACAGATCCCTGTGCTACTCATATGCTGAGTTGGCGAGGACTGGTATCGAACTAGGAACCTTGTGGTTTCTAGCCGAACACTCTACCGACTGAGCTAAACCGGCCACTAAGCAGTATATAGCATGTTTTATTTTTTTTTTTTTTTTTTTTTTTAACTGTTTGTACTTCATGTGCACATTTCATTTATGCCTTAGTTGATTGCTTTTTTTTTTTGCTTTTTTTTTTTTTTTTGAGGGGATGTTAGTTTTTTTGACAAGGTCAAGGTAGAGAGAAATTGGTATTTCAGATTTTTTTTTTTTTTTTGGCGGGGGCCCAGCATCCTGCTCTTCAGAGGAGCAAATGGCTCCCCCTCTCTCTCTCTCTCTCTCCACAACACCTCCCCAGGATTTCCCAAGTTGCTCAAACCTTAGTATAAAAGATTTACCATGAGTGCTGACACTTTAATTTTCATTAATCCAGTCAAGTGGACTACACTCATGACAACTGCATGGATCTCAAGTGAATCTACTTGGTAGCACATTATAAACACACCTGTGACATTGCACAGGTAAATACAAATGCCCACACTCTTTTATACTAGCTCGAGTCAAAAGTTTTGCAATATTTTAGTAATGTGAGAAAATTTATGAGATAAAAGAAGCAATTGGAGAGTGGCCCGGCAGACCACAGAAGTAGTAGAAGAGAAGAAGTAATACTCGCTAGATTGCGTATTGGGCACACCCAATCCATTCTCACCTGTTAAAAGAAGAGGATGCCCCAGTGTGCCCAATATGCAAAGTACAACTTACAACCAAACATATCCTCCTAAATTGTAACAGCCTTACAAACATCCGCACTAAATACTATCAAACAAGAGACCTGAGGAACCTCTTAGGAATACAAACCCTGAAAACATTTTGAATTTTCTAAAAAAAAAAAAAGAAAAAAAAAAAAAAAGGCCACCTTTTCAACAAGATATAACAAAACATAACTGAATACCTCCATAGGACCACTACTTTAAAGACTGAAATCCAAAATATCCTTTTCTGGCATTAAATGACCCACAGAGGGTGATATGCCATTAAACAAAACTCAAATTCTGGATTCTTTTGCTGAGTTTGTGAAGGTGACTAACCACACTGGACTGAGATGCCAAGCTCACCGGATTTGCTTTGATGTATTAGAGCAACACCTTGAAATCCAAGGTTTTAAGCCTACCTAACCGTTGAGGTTCTTGCAACGCAAGCAAAATTTCTTGAACCATTTGGTTACTGTACTGTGATCAACAGTATCTTCACCTTTTGCACAAAAAATGTTTTTGGTTGCTTCCATGGAATTATGGCCCAGTTTAAACTTGTAATGAATTGTTGAAGTGAGTTAATATACTGTTGATTTGAACAACAACAACAATTAAGCACAACTGAACTGGTGCCCAAAGCAACTGGTATTTATGGCACTCAGGAATATTCCATTCTTGCATTTGGGTGATTCCATTCCCTGAGTCCTGATTGGCTGCTTGGTTTCAGTGGTGTTACGGTGCCAGATAAATGATCTACCATTCTGCAGTAGGATTGCGACAATGCAAGATCCGTATTGAGTTACGGCTTGCTTGTTGCCTTGTCTGCCAATTCGACGGTAATTTGAATATTGCTTCCACACGCATAAGTTCTTGAATTAGACTACATTGCATGTTCATCTGTGTGACTTTTAAATCACTCATGGATTGAGGTAATGCAAAACGTGTCAGTGCACCAACTACCACAATACTACCAATCCCAGAGGATAACTACTATGGCATGAACTGTTCCAGTCATATGATATACATTCTGCAAACTATTATGTACCAAAATATTGCTAAACTTTTGACTCACCCAAATAAAACTGTAATATATAACACTCACTCCCAGGGGCGATGGCTGGAGAGTCATGGATATCCGTGCTGCCAGCATGACCAGTTAATGATATCCAGACTGCTGTCTAGATTAGTCAATGCAAATTTTTTTTAAATATATTTATAGAGCCTGTCTTGATAGGTTTTGAATTATTCAAATGTTTTGGTGAAACACAAGTTTGTGCAAATGCAGCACTAGACCTAGTTACATACAACTTTTTCTTGTTTTCAAGTTTAAAAGCAGCCAACTTGGTCATCACAAAAACAAAAGTTTTAAATCCGTTTGGCACTAGCCAAAATTTTAAATCCATCTGTCACTGTTTATATTCACTAATATCCTTGTAAAAGGCATGAATTCTCTTTTTTGTGGTTATCTGATTGACCTGAGAAAAAGGTCTCATCACTGGCTTGTCACAAGAAAAGATCAACTGAATGACCACTTTCTTCGTAACTGCCTTACCTGCTAAATTTGTAGCATCAAAGCTGTTACCCTCATTATTAATCTTGACAAGCTGAATCAGTTTCTTGAAAATAAGGTCAGGATTCTTAGATGTTTCTCTTACCCACATCACACCATTAAATCCAAGTTATTTTTGGATCTTCTCACAGGAAGAAGAGCAAATTCCTTGGATTATATTTCAGGAGTAGAGGCACTTAGTTTCCTTAGCGAAAAACGTACTAAACTTCTATATGTAATGTTTTTAAATGGTTGGGTGGATTCAACTTTTTTTTTCTTTTTCTTTTTTCCCAAACTTTCTTCAATTTAAGGATACAAGAGCTGTGAACCAAAAAAAAAGTCTACAATAAAAAAAAACACACACACACACACACACCACACACAACACACACACACACACACACAGTGATGTTGATAGCGTTTTAATTTAGTGCATCCTGGGATGCATGGATTTGATTTGAATGAGTCCCCGGGTAAATTTGATGGGTCCCAACTAAAATTTTTTAATAAATTGTAGAATTTTTATCTCTGGAGAACTAAAACCATTTAACCCCTACCTTGTACCCCATACAGTGTGGTTCGTTTCCAAGAAAATATTGAAATGTATTTGTTAGCTGGAAATGGTGGGGGAAGAAGTAAAAAACACTGGGATGCATGGATATGATTTTTCTGTGTCCTTTTATATTTTTATGAGTCAGTGATGCATCTGTGTGTGTGTGTAATCAGGAAAAAATAACAAAGATTTAGATTTTTAGCATTATAGACAATTTCAGGTAACCTAGAGAAATTATCTAGCTGCTTCCTCTGTGTAAAGCACTTCTGAAGGTAATTTAACTGCTGGTCATAAATTAATATCTTATCCAGCTGTAATATATATATATATATATATATATATATATATATATATATATATATCATCAGGGTGGCCTAAAGTCAGTATCACCCAGACAGCAAAGGAGTCTATCCCCTTTTCACTAGCACTAGACCAAGGAGATTGTTTTTGGCATCTTAGGTGGAGCACCACACCTACCTTCAGCTCCTCACTTTACCGCACAGATCCCTGTGCTACTCATACACTGGGTTGTGGTTGTTCCCAGTCCGACGCACTACCGACTGAGCTAAACCAGCCCTAAATAAATAATATATATATATATATATATATATATATATATATTTTATTTTTTATTTTTTTCTAAAGCCCTATTAATTTATCTCATTATTAGTTTGTCCAATATATCACTGTCAGTTACAAGACACGGTTAATAGTCATCTCTTCTACAATTTCACAACTGATCAATTAATGTTTTCTTGGCACTTCTTCTTGTTTCTTGTTTCTTCCCCTTCGCTTACAAGTACAGATGTCGACTAGGAATATCTTGCTTGTAAATCTGTTCAAGTTAACCAGCACCTTCTGCTTAGGAAATGCTGCCCTCTTGATCGCCAATTTTTGTTTCTTTCTTTCATTACTGTTTAAAAAAAGAAGAAAAATAGTTTAATTCTTATTTATTTACTCATGTACTTTGCTTAAACATTATCAAAATGTCAGGTTTATTTTTGAGTTTCTTAAGTAAATGAGCTTGAAGAAAAAGTGTGGGGGGTACGCGTGTCTATAAGTGTGTGCAAGTGTGTACACGTGTCTATAAGTGTGTGTGTATCTGCATATATTTGAATGTAAATGTGTGTGTGTGTGTATATATATATATATATATATATATATATATATATATATATATATATATATACACACACACACACACCAACCCCTCCACATGAGCTGTATGTGACACAAGGTCAATTTCTTAAGTGGAGTTAAACAAGTTTAAATTCAGAGTTTTCCTTCTCCTAGACCGGTTGCCTAACCAAGGTTAAAGAGCCCAGTCTGCCCAACTATTTACCCATAGCTAGAGGGAGAGTAGGATTCGTACCTTTCCCAAGAGTATTAGCACTAAGTGAAATGCAAGTACCACGTCCAGGATTTGAACTCGGGGCAATGAGTCCATTTCCAATGACACACACACATATATATATTTACCCAACCTCTCCACACAAGTAAGATGCAATACAATGTCAATTTTTTAAGTACAGTTTAACAGGTTTTGGATTCAGTTTTCCTTCTAGACTGGTTGCCATACAAAGGCTGCCCTATTTGTTTATATCTGGAAGGAGAATAGGTGAATGCATACCTTTCCCAAGAGAGGTTGCAAGTATAGGACATCTAGTGAGGATCAAATACTATTCAGTAGTAATGGATCTGTGAGACTTGCTTGCTAACCATTACACCACAACGGGACACCCATTTTGTGTGTTATGTAAATGTATACATGTATACCTGTGTGTGTGTTATGCAAATGTATACATGTATACCTGTGTGTGTTATGTAAATGTATACATGTATACGTTATGTAAATGTATACATATATACCTGTGTGTGTTATGTACATGTAAATATGTACATCTCTACCCCTCTGTATGTAAAATGTGAGTGTGTGTGTGTGCGTATATATATATATATATATATATATATATATATATATATATATGCACATAAATTAAGGGAGTTCACATGCCAAGTTTCATCAAGATTACCTAATTACCCTAGAAGTCTATAAGTAGCAAGCATGCAAATGAATATATATATATAGTCATCCACAGACACGGGTTTTGACTTATCAAGTCTCTTCAGTGTGGCTAGACATTCTGTGAGCTACCTACAGCCGGGTTAGAAATCCGATCGTTTCAGCAGCAGTCGGACAGCTTACCCTCTCAGCTATCATCACCCACAGAATATTAAGGGGATTTTAACTGTTTTAATACACACATTTGTATGTATGTGAAGGCTGTATAGCGCTCCATCCCATTTTATAGGAGAGTGTTTTATATATATATATATATATATATATATATATATATATAAAAGAAAATACATGAAATTAAATTGACATGTTTCTTCAGAAAATCTTATATCCTTATCGTGAAACAGGTCAGTTTAATTTTCTGTGTTGTTTTCTTTTTCTCATACTGTCGGATTTTATCCCAAAGCTTATACATACAGGTGTGTGTTTGTATATGAATATATGTAGGGCCAACTATACTGATGAGTGTTTCTCCGTCTTGCATAGAGCTAGGTCTAAGCAGCATCTAACCATTCTTGAAGCTGCTTATATTTCATTCTTTCACCCAAATTTGTGCAGACAAAAACCCAAACACTCCCTTTACTTGTTGGGAGACATCTCCAATCCTGGTTCGACCTGAGGGTTTATATATACCCCCCCCCTTTATTGTCCCCCTCTGGCTCACCTCCATTCGTTCTTAAAGAATATTTCTTATACAATCGAACCGGTCGAAAAGGCCTTAGTATTCCCCACATTTTATATTTTATTTTCGTAATAAAATATTACCATCTTATAACTGGTATGATCTCCCTACATACATATGATTCCTCCAAATTTAGTACTATATAAGTTTTCCTGTACCAAAGATTTATTCATGAATATATGTATATATATGCTCATATTCACATAGAAATCTAATTAAATATATGACCAAAAACAAAATAAAATACCCATTTTTCTTGACAAAGTTCAAGATGAACATTTAATGTTAAAATAAATCCGTTATTACAAAAGAAGTTTGAAATGATCAACTTAAAGAGTTTGAATATATCACTGTAAGTGATAGTCTGACAAACGCTTATGTAAACTAGGAATCTTATATGCTAGAAAATCTGGGATTTTTACTGTATAGTTTTCATAAAATATAAAATTTTGGACTTCTCAATATTAACTATACTACTTGCAAATATATGCACCCTCCGGGTGCAAGTATTTAAGTTTTAATGTAATAAAATATTATATTAAATTAGAAAGGCTGATGAAACTAAATAAGAATGCAGATAAAAGATGATTTGAGACAGAGAGGGATATAATCGAAAAATGGAATAACTGAAACTTACTCTTCCATCACCCCCATCTTTCCTTGCAACATTTTCCTAATTTAACTATTTAGTTAAAATAGATTTATCCCCGAGATTTTTGTTCATATTCATTAAGATAAAACCCAACAATTAGAACTCAATAATACCAAGCACATATTTATTAAAATCAATTTTTTAATATAAATATGCAGATTAGCCTTCCCGTTCACACTATAAACTGCTATTTTGTTGTATATATAAATACAATTGCATATTATTAGTATGTTTGTATGGTCAGCAGTATTAATAATGTAAAACAATTTTATTAATAATTGAGATTTGAATAAAAATAAAATCATGGAGAATGTGATGTAAATAATAAAGGGAATTGTGACTTGAGTAGTGATATAGTTTTGATTACAGACAGATAAACACACAATCTCCATTATAAAAAGATTTATCCACATATTTTATATCTATGATGTTAAAAAAATAACTGGGATTTTCATGGGTACAGACACTGCATGCAAGTAAGAGATGGAAGATTCTATTCATCATCATCATCATCATGTGCTGGCAGCACAGATATTCATGATAATCTCTCACCAACTATCCCTATCTGTCATTACTCCCGGGAGGTCCTTTGTGCAACATCCAGAATCCATGCAGAGATGATTGATTTAGGTCCTTGCTGAGCAGCCCACACTGGTATGCCTATGTGCAGGTTTCCACAGGAGAACGTCACTTATGAGTTCACCCTTACTCCTCTTACTTTTTCATCTTACTTGGATGATTTGTGTGATAGGGGGCAAGTGGTCATATAGCTGCTTTCTGGGATTATGTATAAATTCTTTCACTTATGTAGAGATGCTGATAGGTATGCGTCCTGTGTCCCTGATGCACAAAAATCTAAAAGGATGCAGTAAAATCATATCCATGCTTCCTTGTGTTTTTCTTTTTTCTTCCCTCACCATTTCAAGCTAACTGTAAATACATTTCAATAGTTTCTTAGAAATGAGTTACACAGGATAGGTTACTAGGTAGGAGTTAGATGGCTTTAGTTGTTTTCCCAGATCATAAATAAAAACCCTACAATTTATTAAGAAACTTTAGTTGGGACACATCAAATTTTCCAGGGACTCAGTCAAAGCAAATATGTGTGTCCCAGGACACACTAAATCAAAAAAGTATCAGCATCTCTGCTTATGGGTTCATCCTTGCTTCTCCATCATGTCTTGTTCGTCTTACTCAGATGGATTGTCTGATAGGGGGTGAGTGGTCGTATAGGTGCTTTATCGGAATTATGTATAAATTCCTTCACTGAACTTGCTAGAAAGTTAGAGGTCACAAGAGACTAAATATGAAGTACTTGAAAAAAACTTTTCTCTACAAGCTTACCCCCTCCCCGCAAAAAAAAAAACACCAAAAAATCTGACATTTTAATAACCTGATTGTAATGCAATAAAAAGCTCTCTCTTTCCTGTCATTAAAATACAACATATTTATATAACTGGTTATTTATGCAATTTGATCATTAGTTATACCATAATAATATAGACTCAGATAATCTTATATCTCTCCACCCCCCCACCCCGTCCACAGCATCTACTAGTCTCTTGAGACTATAGATCAAGCACCTGGATCTTGGTACAGTCCTGAGCAAGGTTGTATGGATACCTGCTGTTTGTCAAATCTACAGCTACACAGTCCTTGATATTATATGACTGCTAGATGTTCACATGTCAGAATGTTGTTTACACTCTATTCTCCCAATTACGTCTCTTAATGAAATAGAAATTATTTTACAATGACCCACACTTAAGACTGCATACATCATACGTGCTGGATAAAAATAAACGAAGCAATTAATTAGAAATTTATGGCTATCATATTTGTTTTTACATTTGTCTGTGTGTGTGTATATTTGTGTGTGTGTGTGTGTGTGTGTGTGTGTGTGTGTGTGTGTATATTTGTGTGTGTGTGTGTATATTTGTGTGTGTGATATTTGTGTGTGTGTGTGTGTATATTTGTGTGCGTGTATATTTGTGCGTGTGTGTGTATATATTTGTGCGTGTGTGTATATATATTTGTGCGTGTGTGTGTATAATTTGTGTGTGTGTGTGTGTGTATATGTATACGTGTGTGTGTGTGTGTGTATATATATATATATATATATATATATATATATATATATATATATATATAGGGGAAGCTGTTTTTTATTAATGCATGTTAGGTTAATAGAAATAGACAAGGAAGAATGTGAGAATTCCAAACAAACGAATATAAATCCAGATCAAATGACTATAGGAAATATTCAAAAGATTCAAGGTTTTTTGACCACTTTCGAGATGTGTCTCCAGCCATTTTCAAGAATGATACAGTTTGTTTTTATAGAATTTAGACAGGGTTAATTTTCATTTTGCACACATGTTCTGGGTACAACACTGAACTGCATCCAGTGGTAAGGTGGCGGTCTAGTTATAGAGAAGTGCATTACTATTACACCCAGGTTCACTCTAACCCAGAGTGGTAGCACCTGTTATGGTCCCATCTATCGGTCGAATAGATCTGTTTGAAAATTATTCATATTAGATAAGAATACTTGAGACCATATAACTGTGTAAATTATTTTGATGTAAGAATACTCGAGAACCATATAACTGTGTAAATTATTTTTATGTAAGAATACTTGATACCATATAACTGTGTAAATTATTTTGATGTAAGAATACTCGAGACCATATAACTGTGTAAATTATTTTTATGTGAGAATACTTGAAACCATATAACTGTGTAAATTATTTTTATGTAAGAATACTTGAGACATATAAATGTGTAACTTATTTTTATGTGACTTGATATAACTGTGTAAATTATTTTTATGTAAGAATACTTGATACATATAACTGTATAAATTTTTTTATGTAAGAATACTTGATACCATATAACTGTATAAATTATTTTTATGTAAGAATACGATATAACTGTGTAAATTATTTTTATGTAAGAATACTTGAGTGTAAATTATTTTTATGTAAGAATACTTGATAACATATAACTGTGTAAAATTATTTTTATGTAAGAATACTGGATACCATATAACTGTGCAAATTATTTGTATTAGATAGGAATACCTTATGCCATATAACTGTGCAAATTATTTGTATTAGATAGGAATACCTGATGCCATATTACTGTCCAAATAATTATTATAGACAAACGAAAAAAATGCAATTTTAAAAATGACCTTTGTTAAGATATATATTCAGGAAATTGCTACCTTTAAGTTATATAGCAGATACTTGTTTGAGGCAGGAGGAAACAGTTGCTTTAGTGACACACTTTTTATAGTAGACCTCAGACAGTCACACCAGCTTTATATATAGAGATATAAGTATTTCATAATAAATCAATGCAAAACTGGAATGCAACTCACACTGTAAACTGGCAAGGAAGACATGACATGAAACGTGCTTATCATCCAGTCAGATAACGTGATACATATAACAACAGTCTGCAATGCTATTAGGTTGTCTATTATAAACATTAGGTATCATCTTAAAAAGGATTACATTGATAAAACAAAGATAAGGGCAAAGTGTTGATGAACTCTTAGTCGATCTCTTTCTTTGCTGTTTGGACAAAAAAAACGACTTTCATTGTTCTTTGTTACCTAAACCAACTTGTAAAAGATCAAATAACAGACAAAAAAAAAAATAAATAATATAGATAGATAATAAATAAAAACAAAACAAAATTTTTTATTCCTCTTCTTGAATGTTTTATCAGAGAGAGATTTTCATGAGATATACAAGCTGTCTCCTAAAAAAAAAAAAAAAAAAAAAAGATAAAAAGAAAAAGAAATAAAAATAAGAATCTATGCACGATTTACCTGTAAGATCCTTTCCTTTTACTATATATGCACAGGTCAAGTATTTTAAGTTTTAATGTAATAAAATTTTTAACTTAGAAAGGCTTTTTTTTTATTTTTTTTCCATCACTCACGTTTTCATTGCTAAATTTTCAATTTAACTCTTTAAGACTCTTCTGGATGTTTTTTGGAGATTTATGCTTATATTCATTCACCATGTTTGGAATACTAAGTTGTGACTTGATGATTACACAATGATCCTCGAAAAGTCTTCAAGTCATCTTCTCATCCGCCCTGTTTTTCACTTATAGTATCTTTCTATGTGGAGGCACTTTTGGTGTAATGGTTATCATCCTAAAAAATGGACTCAATGACCCAAATTCAAATCCTGGATGAGACTGTTTTGCATTTCACATGTGCTAAACTCTTGGGAAAGATAAAAATACAACTATTCTCCTTCTCGACTTAGAACAGACTGGGCTCTTTAGTTTGGTATGGCAACCGGTCTAGGAGAAGGAAAACTCTGAATTCAAACCTGTTAAACTCCACTTAAAAATTGACCTTGGGTTACATCCTGCTTGTGAAAAATTAAAAAAACTCTTAAAATGCAATGTTAAAATATAAAGAGATGTTGCATTTTTAAAAAAATTTTATTTTATTTTTTTAAGCTTATGTAATTCTTCCCGGAAAGTGTTCATGTCAGGTTCTCCTGCCCACTCTTTTCACTTATAGTATATTTCCATGTAGAAGCGCTTGTTGTGTAATGTTTATCGTCCTAAAAAAAAGACCCAACGACTCTAGTTCAAATCCTGGACAAGGCTCGTAGCATTTCACATCACACTAATACCTTTGGGAAAGGTATTCATCAAACTATTCTTCCTCCAGCTATGGATAAATTAAGTAAGTCAGACTGGACTCTTTAACCTTGGTGAGGCAACCAGTCTAGGAGAAGGAAAACTCCAAGTTTAAACCTCCACTTAATAAATTGACATTGTGTCATATCCTACTTGTTTGGAGGGGTTGGTAAATATGTATAGGGCAGGTTTAGCTCAGTCGGTAGAGTGTCCAACTAGGAACCATGCGGTTGCTGGTTCGATACCGGCCCACACCAACTCATCATATGAGTAGCACATCTGTGAGGTCTAGTGCTAATGAAAAGGGAATAGACTCCCTCGCTGTCTGGCTGTTTAGGCCACTCCAACGACTTTACTTATTAATCAAGATGGTGTTGCCATCTCATTAAATGGTAAGCCACTGAAATTAGTAGACTAGTTCACATACCTTGGTAGCAATATCTCATCCACTGAAAGCAATGTCAACATACACATAGGTAAACCATGGACTGCTATTGAAATCTGACATACTGGTTTAGCTCAGTCAGTAGAGCGTCCAACTAGGAACCAGAAGGTTCCGTGTTCGATACCGGCCCTTGCCAACTTGATGTACAGAGATGCTGATAGGTATGACTCCTGCATCCCTGATGCACAAAATTCTAAAAGGACACAGTAAAATCATATCCATGCATCCCAGTGTTTTTCTTTTTTCTTCCCTCACCATTTCAAGCTAACTGTAAATACATTTCAATAGTTTCTTTGAAATGAATTACAGAGGATAGGATAGAAAGTAGGAGTTAGATGGCTTTAGTTAGGACCCGAAATATGGCTAGACCCAGCAACTACTTCGAGCCAAGAGCGAAACCCGACTGACTTTTCATCAGCCTTGTTTCTTAACCTCTCGGCCATCAGCAGCTGCCATTAAAGAGCGGTGTTTTAACTTATACATACATACATACATAGGTGTATATATTTTACAGTCACCAGAGAGTTCAAATCTGTAAACAACAGACGATCCTTGTATTGTTATGCTAGTGGTAAAAGTCAATTAAAGTTGCTCCTAGAGAGCTCTACTGGGTTTTGTGAGCATATATATATATATATATATATATATATATATATATATATATATAAGGAGTCAGTTTTTTTAATGTAAACCTGAAATAAGCTTTGGAGTAAAATAATACAAATACTTCATACACCCTAATAATTAAACTTGTATCATCCAATTATTGTGTCAGTAATCATCTAATTGAATTTGCTGTTTCATTAAAAAGAACAAAAGCAATTTAAAGATCTCTAAATAGATGTTCTTTATTTTTCATCAGAAGATTCTGTTACAGATTAATAACATATACATATGTGTGTGTGTGTGTGTGTATATATATATATATATATATATATATATATATATATATATATATATATATATATTATGATGAATTATTATAATCTATACATTTAATCCCTGATTCATTAACATTGGTTTCAAAGCATTATATGCTTATCTTCAGACAAATTGGCTTATAAATAACATCCAAATGAATATACGTTATGAATAGTATTCTTGCTTTATTTGACCACGTGTCATCCTTATGTATGTGTGATGTTTAAATAACACTCTTGATTTTCTGTTATTTTTTCTGTCCAAGATTTTAATAAACATTTCTTTCTGTGTGGACAAGTTCTGAATATTTCCGATCTAGCATTTAGGTGTTTTTGTGTTGAATTTAGTCCTCGTAGGATCCGGAATTTTTTTGTAGAGCATATTCCACATCTCTTGGATCCATTTATGTATGGTTTGGGTTGTTCTAAAATCTTCCACTCTATTTTATATGAAGTGTCTTCGTCTTTGTACTCCCATACACAGTTTGCAAGCATTGTAGCTGCCCTATTTTTCTCGTTCCTGATTTTTCTTTTCTTTCCCTCTCTCTGTCTTTCTATCTTTCTTTATTTTTCTCTCTCTCTCGCCTTCACCTCTCTCTATTTTTCTTTCTCTGTCTTTAGCTTTTCGCTATCTTTTTCTTTCTTTCACTTTGTCTTTCTCCTTCATCTTCTCTTCATCTTTCTCCTTCTCTTCTCCTTCTCCTTCTCTTTCTCTCTCTTCTCTTCTCCTTCTCTTCTCCTTCTCTTTCTCCTTCTCATAGTAATTATCAAATAACTTTTTGGGTTGAAATAGTAAATTATACCTGAATGGTAATCTCCTGATATCAGTGTAAAGATTACAATTTACCAAAAAGTTTTTTTTTCCTTTCTATAATGCTAGAGTAAGTAAGCATTCAACATATTTTATTTTTTTAACAAAAATATCAATTGACAGCCCCAGCTTTTGGAACATAAATTGGAGAAAGAAAGAGAGATCTCTGTATGTTAGTACATACTGTGTTCATGTATATGGGTTGTGCATGGGGTATTATATAATGTTCACGTATCCTGCTGATGTCCCCGTAAACATGTCTGCTTAAAAAAAATTGACCTATCTTAGCCTTGTTGGGGAGAGTTTATTACAGCCATTAAGATATAGGTTTAATTTGCAAATTATTTTGCCATATAAAATTATATGATTGGCTCTGCTCAAGAGAAAGCTTTCTTATTAATGATGAAGTATTTATTAGTGTCATTTCAATGAGGAAACTGCTTATACAAACAGCCAACGTCTTTCTTTTTTTTTTTTTTTTTTTTTTTTTTTTAAGGTCTGTATGTAAAAATGTGACTTTACAGACATGTAACTTTTTTCTGCTTAAAACATAGACAAATCCCCTGTCAATTAGAGGTTTAGAATAAGCTGACCCTATCTCCAACAGAAGGTAACACCACCCACCCACCAAAAAAAAGGGGTCCTGGGTATGACGCTAAACTGCATCTGATGCTGACACTCCAGTGGAGTACCACTTCATTGCTATTACTCCTAGGTCCACTCTGACCTTGAGTGGTAGTACCTGTTAGGGTCCCATCTATGGGTCAATAGATCTGTTTTTATTTTTTTTAATAATTATTTGTATTTGATAGGATTGTGTACCAAAAAGAACCCTCTTATACAGCTACACAAAAAATGTGCAGGCCCGTTGTAGGAAATGGACTCAGCGACTCGAGTTCAATCCTGGACAAGGCTGTTTGCATTTCACATAGTGCTTTAAGATACTGAGATTCCAGAGATGCATCCAACAGATTGGGCTCTTTAATCTTGGTCAGGCACCCAGTCTAGGATAAGGAAAATTCTGAATTCAAACCAATTAAACTCTGCTTATGATGCAGTAAAATCATATCCATGCGTCCCAGTGTTTTCTTTTTTTCTTCCTTCACCATTTCAAGCTAACTACTTATACATTTCAATAGTTTCTTAGAAACGAATTACACAGGATAGGTTACAAGGTAGGAGTTAGACAACTTTAGTTGTTTCCCCCAGATCATAAATAAAAACCCTATAATCTATTAAGAAACTTTAGTTGGGACATAATTTTTCCCCGGGGACTCATTCAAAGCAAAAATATGCATCCCAAGACGCACTGAATCAAAAAGCTATCAGCACCACTGTATATATATATATATATATATATATATATATATATTATAGCAAATATGACTTATTGCAGAAGGAGAAAAGTTCATTGAAAAACTGATTGTTCATTCATATGAAGATAAAGTCTGTTATTTACATCCTCATTTATTAAGTGTTGATAAATTAGCTTCAATGTCAGAGTTGAACAATGCAAGGCTTTTCAATAAGGAAAACTGCAAATACATTATTTACTGTTTGCTGACATATATCTTTCTTTAACAAGGGGGAATCCCCGTAGCGTAGTGGGTAACATGCTGGATTGCAACATCATAGTAAGCAACTTCAAACTTATTATGTTAACCTTTGGAGTAGTCTCCCTTTGGGAAAGATAGGAACCCCCTCATTACCCAAAGTTAAATAATGGGTTACATCATAAAGTATGCATTTCAAAATCTTAACTTAAACACAGACTTTATGGACATCCTGTAAGAATTTGATATAATAAATTTAACTGTGATAATTTTAATTTTTTCTAGTATTGCAACTACTTGTGTGCAAATGTTTCCGGCGTATTTTTTTTCTTTTCTTTTCTTTTAATTAAAATCCACCTGTGACCAAGTTAGTTGAGTTTATTTCCAGATAAAATTTGCCTTCCGTCTCCACTTTCCAAACAAAATGATTAATTTGGCCATAATAATCTCTTCATTAAAAATAGATTAACTCATTTCAGAATTTAATCTTCAAGCCAAGAAGTTGAAAAACATTTTAAGAGAAAATCTTTTTAAACACTTTTGCTTGATTTTTAACTTATTGCGGCAATCTTTTAGTCTAAAAATGAAAATGTTGAATAATCTTGTGGTAAACTTTAAAAAAAAAACAACCCTGCTATCCATACCTCTTTTATTCTCTAAATAATGGGTTACTGCATGGAGATACATGCAATTTGAGGGTAGAATCAAAAAGAACATACAATTTTACATAAGAATTCCAGGTTTTATCAAAATTGCTCTAAAAATAAAGAAATGGTGAAGAATTTACTGAATTTCTTCTTTTGAATTGGTCCGTGCTTTGATATATTTTTTGAGCAAATCATGTCCATGTTTGTACCCCCAATTTTGGGTCTTTAAATTCTCATAACTTTTGAACCACTGTGAATATTTGCATAATTCAGACAGTTCTGAACTCCATTTACAGAGCTCTATATAACTAATATGATTAAATAACAAATAACCTCAATAAAAAAAAATCAACTGAGAATGCTAGTTAAATAGTGGCACTCCTGATTTTCTACAAGAATGGCTTTGGCATTAAATAACCCCTGAAGGTTGATGTGCCATTAAAGAAACCTTTCTTTAACAGTTATCATCATAGGAAATGGACATTCAATTTCCGAAGTAATGAAAACAAATAAACAGCTTAGTTCCAGGTGTCCTTCCCTGCAGGTAGTCCCAGCCCACTTGCCTAAAAAGGGGGGTAATGGCTGGATTCATTGCCCAGTGCTTGAGGCGCCGCTGAATGAGAGTAGCAATGGATCTGAAGGCTTGTTTCCTGTGAAGCACCTGTATATTAAATTGACCTTATCTCATTTTGGACTTTTGCGGAGCCAAATAAAAAAAAAAATCATACAAAATGGACACGGTGAACAGATGGTCAGCCATATGGAAATCCAATCTGCCAAGTTAAAGCAGAGATGCTCTTATGGTAGGAGTCCTGCATCCCTGACACATAAAGATCTAAAAGGACGCAGTAAAGTCATATCCATGCCCCAGTGTTTTTCTTTTTCTTCCATCACCATTTCCTGTTAATGGTAAATACATTTCGGTTATAGGTGATATACCCTATAGACTAATGGAATGCGCCGACGGTTACTATGAGTAACAGGGACAATTATGGCTTGTAGAGTCAGCCATGCGAGTCAGCTCCTAACTCTATTGTCGGACGTAATTCCCACTTCTCTGTACTGTAATTGTCTACTCTTTTGTTAATACATTTTCTTACATTTGTTACCCGTCGTTTTGTTCTTATTTGACCCGATAAAACCCCACAACAATTTCAATAATTTCTTAGAAATGAATTACACAGGATAGGTGACAAGGTAGGAGTTAGCCAGCTTTAGTTGTTTCCCCAGATCATTAATAAAAACCCTATAATCTATTAAGAAACTTTAGTTAAAACCCATTAATTTTCCCGGGGACTCATTCAAAGCAAATATGTGTGTCCCAGGACACACTAAATAAAAAAAGTTATCAGCATCACTGTTAAAGCGACAGTTCTTCCAAGCTGTAGTTGTATCAGTGCTACTGTATGGCTGCACCAGTTGGATCCTAACAAAACACCTAGAGAATAAGCTAGATGGGAGCTGCACAAGAATGCTGCATGCAATTTTAAACAAGATGTGGAAACAACACCCCACGAGAAAACGGCTGTACGACCACCTGCTTCATATCACAAATTATCCATGTCAGACGGAAAAAAAGACACTGGAGAAGCAGGGATGAACTCATAAATGACGTTTTTCTGTGAGAGCCAACACATGGACACACCAGTGTGGGCTGTTCAATGAAGACGTACATTGACCAGCTCTGCGTGGATACTGGATGCTGCGCAGAGGATCTCTCAAGGATAATGAATGGTAGGGATGGTTGGTGAGAGATTATCATGGATATCCGTGCTGCTAGCATGACATGATAATGATTATGATGATGAATTTGTTAAATTTTGTTTTGAAAGTTACACTCGGAGGTTAATTGTAAATAATAAAAGCGCTTGAAAAAATGATGTTGACATTTTGGATGTAATGTGATGCATTTAATTTAATTTTTAATTACTGTTAATTACCTTTAATTCCTCTTGAAAGATCATAAGTGTTATTTGCTTACCCCAGGGTATTTATGAAGCCATAACACTATATATATATATATATATATATATACACACACACACACACACACACACACACACACTCCCCCCCCCTCTCTCTCCTCCCTCTCTCTCTCTCTCTCTCTCCTCTCTCTCTCTCTCTCTCTCTCTCCCTCTCTCTCTCTCTCTCTCTCTCTCCTCCTCTCTCTCTCCCTCTCTCCTCTCCTCCCTCTCCTCCTCTCCCTCTCCTGCTCCCCCCTCTCTCTTTTCTCTTTCTCTCCTGCTCTCTCTCTCTCTCCCTCTCCTGCTCTCTCTCCCTCTCTCTGCTCTCCCTCCCCCTCTCTCTCTGTGAAAAACAGTCATGTGAGTATTTTAAAATTAGGTTAGTGAAGACATGATGTCAACAGTGCTTGGTAACTGACAGTTTCTCACCTATGCAATTTTCAAGCCATTTCACTTGGCTTAAAGACTTATACATGCTCTATCAATGATATTGAACACTCTTTACTTGAAAATATACCAAACTATTTAATCAATATATATATATGAAGGGGCCGGGTTAGCTCAGTCGGTAGAGCGTTCAACTAGAAATTGCAAGGTTCTTAGTTCAATATCGGCCCTTGCCAACTCAGCGTATGAGTAGCACAGGGATCAGTGCGGTAAAGTAAGGAGCTGATGGTAGGTGTGGTGCTCCACCTCTGTGACAGAGAACACGAGGTGAGTGGCGAACGTGAAGGCCTACTAAAACTTTTGACGACGACGGATTTTCAGCTGCTAAAAACTTTTAACGACGGCAACAACAACATTGTTGTAGATGACATTGTTGAGAAAGCGTTTGACTCACTTCTTTTTGCCCCCCCCCTCAACAAGGACCTGTTGAGTCGAATATTTATTTCCCCCTCTATTTTTTTCCTTCTAGAACCTCAGATGCAAAAACAATCTCCTTGGTCTAGCGCTAGTGAAAAGGGGATAGACTCCCTCGCTTATTGGCTGATACCGACTTTAGGGCACCCCGACCACTTTACTTACTATATATATGAAGAGAAATCTGCAAAAAAGTTGTAACAGTATTTCAAATTATAGTGCTGAATATTTTTTAAATCAAAATAGTTTAAGACCTAAAATATTAAAAGGTCAATAACATTTAAGGTGTTACTAAAAGTTTTATGTGCTTTTATGATGACACTTCTTGACAAATATATATATATATAAATTCATCTGTACAGTCTGTAAATGTAAAATCAAAGACTTTGAAGACAAATGATCTCGATTCAGAAGAACATGTTTTTCATTTACACCGTCAATATCCAGTTGTTTGTTAGGGGTTAGTTTTATAATTAAAAAAAAAAACTAAAAATCGTCTGTTAACTAACAACCGGATATTGACAGTGTAAATGAAAAACATGTTCTTCTGAATCGAGATCAAAAAGGGGTGCCTAAAGGTCATATGGTCCGACAAATGCAGTGATGCTGATAACTTTTTGATTTAGTGCATCCTGGGACACACATATTTGCTTTGAATGAGTCCCTGGGAAAATTTATAGGTCCTAAATAAAGCTAACTCCTACCTTGTCACCTATCTTGCATAATTCATTTCTAAGAAACTATTGAAATATATTTACAGTTAGCTTGGTGAGGGAAGAAAAAGAAAAACACGGGCGCAGTTTAAATAGATCCATTTAATTTTTTTTATTTGAATTTTTATTTTTTATCTTTATTTATATATTTATTTATTTTATTTTTTTAGATGCAGTTTAGTATCATGCCATATTTGGGAGGTCTTACTCCACTGCAGGGAAAGCAATCAGTGTATTTCCTGCAAACAGGGCGGAGGAAGGGCTGGGTAAAATACTACATGTAGCCCCCCCCCCCACAGTCATCCATGGCTGGAGAAATCTTTGTCATAGAATAAGATTTTGCTTAACTGAGTAAAGTCGTCAGGGTGGCCTAAAGTCGGTATCAGCCAGATCGTGAGGGAATCTATCACTAGAGTCTATCCCCTTTTCGCTAGACCAAGGGTTTTGTTTTGGCATCTGAGGTGGGGCACCACACCTACCATCAGCTCCTCACTTCACCGCACAGATCCCTGTGCTACTCATACGATGAGTTGGCGAGTGCCGGTATCAAACCAGGAACCTCGTGATTCCTAGTCAAGCATTTTACCGACTGAGCTAAACCGGCCCTTAACTGAGTATAAAAAAACAATATGATGCTTTATTTTTGGGCTGTACATGCAAATACTATATGTAAGTAAGTAAGTACATTTGACAGGCTTCTTCGACTCCACTTCCCCACCCCCCAGAAAACAAAACAAGTGCTGGGTTTTATGGTTCTTCTTAATGTTAAAAGACGTATGGATCTTTGGCAAAAACATGGAAAAATGATACACCTACCCCTTTCTGATAATTCTGTTCCATCTATTACCATTTAGCCACTACAAAAGAAATTAGGATTTCACGTGCCTGACCCCTGACCTGAAACTTGACTCATCTTGCACACCTTTCTTGAATTATCAACGACATTTCCACTTCCATATTTGTCTGCTTGAACTTGCACCCAGTCTTGTTACCTGGATAATGCAGCGATCGCCGCCGAAAGGCAAAGCAATGTGTATCCAGTTTTCAAGCAAACAGGTGTAGCTTGTTTGGTAAACACATTTACACCATTGACTGTCTGTTGTAACTAGGTTGGCAAGAGTTCAAGCCTTTGTGTAGCAGATGCACAGTGTCAAGCAAGACTTTTGCTGGCTTCTTGCCCAGGGGACAAATCATCATTGGGTTTGCTTTCATGTAACATTTTACCGCCTTTTGTAGTTGTCTCATTTCATATAACCTGCTATTAGAAAAATATATATAAAATTTTCATTCCTCTTCCACAGTCATTTCTTTTTTTCTTTCTTTCTTTCTCTCTTTTGCATTTCTGGTATATTCCTGCTTAGATAAAATATTATGAAGAATTATGATCTGATTCTTGTATGTTCAGATGTTATTGTAACAATGGAATATCATAAGATTTTTAATACTATTTCCCTATTAGAGCGCATGGAAGCGATAATGCTAATCTGTTTCAATCAAACATAATGAAAAGAAAGAAGGAAAGAAAGAAAAAGAGTGAGAAAGTTAAATCAAGATTATTATACTTTTTACATATTGAACTATTTAGCAATAGCTCTTAAGTAAACATATCAAACATTGTAATAATTAAATTATCATATTGTGGTTTATCCACAAGTCCTACTAGTTAAGATCATTACTTGAAATCATAGATGCTTGGCAGAGGTGAAGAGAAGGGTTTGGTCATTAACTAACCCAACAAGGGTTGACATGCCCAGAGATGCTGATAGGTACACGTCCTGCATCCCTAATGCACAAAAATCTAAAAGGACGCAGTAAAATCATATCCATGCATCCCAATGTTTTTCTTTTTTTCTTCCCTCACCATTTCAAGCTAACTGTAAATACATTTCAATAGTTTCTTAGAAATTAATTACACAGGATAGGTTACAAGGTAGGAGTTGGATGGCTTTAGTTGGGACCCATAAATTTTTCCGGGGACTCATTCAAAGCAAATATGTTCATCCCAGGACGCACTAAATCAAAAAGCTATCAGCATCACTGATGTGTGAGTAGCAAAGGGATCTGTGCAGTAAAGTGATGAGCTGATGGTAGGAGTAGCGCTTCACCCCAGATGCCAAAAACAATCTCCTTGGTCTATAACTAGTGAAAAGGGAATAGACTTCCTCACTGTCTGGCTGATATCGACGTCATGCTGACGACTTTTACTTATATCTTACACAGGATAGATTACAAGGTAGGAGTTAGATGGCTTTAGTTGGGACCCATAAATTTTTCCGGGGACTCATTCAAAGCAAATATGTGCATCCCACGACGCACTAAATCAAAAAGCTATCACTGAAGGGTTGACATGCCATAAAACCAACCAAGCATTTTATTTAGGTTTGCACTGTTAAACAATAAGCCATAAAGAACTCACCTCATCACATCTTGGATAAATTTATTTTGTTGGGTTTCTTTTTCACTTGTTACTTTGACCTTTCTATGTAAAATGGCAAAAATACCTGAATGCAGTGGTGATGAAAAACATGAAGATTAAATTTCTGTTTATGGTCATAATCATGTACTTAAATGGATGTGATACATTCTGAATTTAAAAAAATAAATCTGTTAGGAATTTAAAGACCCCCCCCCCTCTCTCTCTCTCACATTATTAGTATATATATATATATATATCTTATTATAATGGAGATTGTGTGTTTTTCTGTCTGTAACCGAAACTATATTACTATTCAAGTAACAATTCCCTTAGTTATTTACGTCATATTCTACAGGATTTTATTTTTTATTTAAACCTCAATTATTAATAAAATTGTTTTACATTTTTAATACTGTTGGTAATATCTACATACTAATACCATGCAATGGTATTTATATATACAACAAAATAGCAGTTTACAGTGTGAATGGGAAGGCTAATTTGCATATTGATATTAAGAATTGGATTTTAATAAATATGTGCTTAGTATTACTGATTTCTAATTGTTTGGTTTTATCTAAATGAATATTATCTAAAATCTCCGTGATAAATCTTAAAAGAAATCCATTAACAAGAAAAAATAACTGTAATTTTATTCTTTACTTCCTATTTTAACTAAATAGTTAAATTAGGAAAATTTAGCAATGAAAGACTGGAGTGGGGGAAGAGTAAGTTTCAGTTGTTCTATTTTTTTTATTATACCCTCCTCTTTTTCAAATATTTTTATATGCATTCTTATTTAGTTTCATTAGCATTTCTAATTTGATACAATATTTTATTACATTAAAACTTAAATACTTGCACCCGGAGGGTGCATATATTTGCTAGTATATATAAGGTAATCCAAATAACTGGTAAGTAAGGGATGATTCTATTTGGGCTCATCGAAATCTCACTGTAAAACCATACTGTATGCTCTTGTAGGTGCAAACATAGATTCATACAAGGATTTTTATAAATCCCTAAAAGAGCTCAATGTATAATAATGAATTAAATTATATAAAAACACTATTTAACTTTCAAAGAAAGAGAAACTTAACAAACCCATCCCGTTATATTTTTATTTCGACCAGAAACTAAAAAAATGAGTCTTAGCGTCATCAGACAGATTTTAAAACCCATTTTTTTTAGTTTCTGGTCGAAATAAAAATATAACGGGATGATGGTTTGTTAAGTTTTTCTTTCTTTGAGAGTTTTTATATATATATATATATATATATATATATATATAAGTATTATTGTTAATGTGTGTTAGCTCAGTCGGTAGAGCATCTGCCTAGTAACCACAAGTTTCTGTGTTCAATACTGGCCCTCGCCAACCTAGCACAGCTTGGATCTGTGCAGTAAATTGGGGAGGTGATGGTAGATGTGGCACTCCACCTTAGACACAAAAATTATCTCCCTATTCATGAAAATTTATGAAAGTAATTTGGAATTTTTGTATTTTACAGTTTCAGATTTAGAAAAGGAGATTTCCGTTCTTCGTGACCTAAGAACGTTCGACAGCTCAATGAGTTTGGATTTGGGAACAGACTTATTTGATTCCCAACAAAAGCAAGAATTAGAATTGGATCTAGATTTGGATTTTGAAGCTGCGTCTGAAGCGAGCACTCATGACATTAGTGCAGAAGTATTGAGCGACAGTGATGCAGAGACAGATGCTTGCAAATTCTTTGAGCCTGGAATCAGTAGAGAACGTCGAGACTCTGGTGTTGGATCCTCTTTGACTCGAGCACCAAGGTAAGGATTTCTTTTGGTTTTTTCGGTGCTTAAATTTAATATTTGTTTTGACTAATAAAAATAAAAAAGTGATTTTTTTTTTTTTTTTTTTTTTTTTCCCATTAATTTTTGTTGCTTATCAAAATTATTCAAACTGTAAAAACTAGCAAATATACCTGGTGTTGCCCGTTGCCAAAAAGTTTAGAAATTAAGAATAAGCTCTTGGTAAGAAAAACCTTTTAGCCGTATTCTTCTCTTTGGTCAAGTCATAGCAAATAAAATTACAATCAAGTCACGCTGAAAGCACAGGTTCCTGCTAGATCACTGAAGTTAAGCAGCGATAAGCCTCTTTAATACTTAATTGGGTGACCACTTAAGTAACAGCAGGTACTGTAAGTATCCTGAGCTCTTGTTTAATAAAATGACTTGATTTGGCATTAAATGACCTGAAAAGGGTTGATACACTGTAAAATAAAACCATCAAACAAACCATAGCAAATTAAAAAAATTTAAAAAGTGGGTGGAGGTCAGAAAAGTCTAACACGTTTTGGGTCTAGGAAAATAGTCCCAGTAAAAAAATTATTCTTTATAATTATATTCTTATAAATTGTTATATGATTTTTTAATTACATTTTTAAGCTTTAATGCTGTTCATTAATTCATTTTTATACCGGGCGCTCTGAAAGTCTTGTCACCCCTACATATTGTTTTAACTTTCATTATTTTTGTTTTAATAACATATGTAAGTTTGTTAGGATTTTTGTGGCTATTTTTAGGTGAGAGCACTTTACAGGAGGAGATCCCTTGGGTTCCTTAGCAAAAGGTAGAATCCTTGTGTTCCTTAGTGAAGAATCCTTGGTTGTTCCTTGGTGTTAGGCAGAATCCTTGGTTGCTGATCCGTTTGTCCATGGTGAATACGTGCAAATGAACAGCTTTCAAGATCGACGATTAAATAGTTAACTAACCACATGTGTTGATTGGCTGGCTTTAATCCACGTGCCCATGCAGAGTCTATAAGTTTAAGTGATGGGCCACAGCACACCTTATATAACAAAATAATCGAACAAAGTTATGTGATTATTTAAACCTCTTGAAAAGATCTTTAGAAATTAAATTATTTTCTAGAATTTCAGGTTGTATTATGTAATTATTTATCTCTTTAAAAAAAAATATGTAGGGGATAACAAGACTTTCAGATCATTCTTTACAACAATTTTTTTTTTTTTTTTTTTGGAGGGGGGGGGGCAGTTTAATCTTTCATATTTTGGAGACATTACTTTTTCTTAGGGGTTAGTTAAATTGTTAAAAGCTTTTAAGATTTCTTTCTATTTCGACTTTTATTTTCTAGGCATTGCTTAACATTTCTAATTTTTTAGATTAAAATTTTAAACTTTTTTAATGCTTTTTATTAATTCATTTTGATTCTCACTGATTTGTTTTTTTAAAAATTTTTTTTAATCCCTCTAATTTTGCGGATGTTATTTTCCTCTCAGGATTTTCATTTTTTTTTTTTTTTTTTTTTTTTTTTTTTTTTTTTTTTTTTTTTTTTAATTCTTTTTTCTGGATACTAATACCATAACACTAGTTTTTGAGACAGGACAGTTTTTGTCTTTACCTTCTCATATACACTTTCATTCGACCACCAGGAGTGGGAGATAGTTAAATATCAACTTGAACTCCCATTCCTTTTGCTTTGCCTGTTTTTGTTTTTTTTGTTTGTTTTTTTCCTAACAACTGTTCCACTGCTTGAGCTACAAGAGTTTTACAATTGGAAAACAAAAATCAAATCTACCAATTTAAACCAAAAAATACTGAATTTATAATTTTTTAAAATATATATAAATATATATTTTTTGCAGCTTGAAAAAACGGAATCGAATTCGATGGACAAGTTTCCAGAAGTCTCATCGACCAACTTTCCGCACCCATAGCACCCAGATGTGCATGTTGTCTGTGGCTCAGTTCCGAAAACTGCAGAGCGTGTGCATGCTGACAATAACGACACTAATGGAGAAGTACTCCCCTGCAAGCCGTTCCGGGTGGAACTGGCCAAGATTCATCAAGAAGGCCAAAGTACCGGACTACAAAGACAAAAAGGTTTTTGGTGTTCCTCTTTTGGAGACACAATTGAGGACAGGACAACCACTGCCTCAGTGCATTCTCTACGCAATGAGGTATTTGCGAAAGACAGCAAAAGATGCTGATGGAATCTTCCGGAAATCTGGGGTCAAATCTCGGATACAGAAATTACGGGAACAGATTGAAGCAAATTCCGGTAAGTTTTCACTTCTCAAATAATTGATATTCTTAACGGACTAGGTCTTTTAAGGAGACAAGTAGCACCAAATTCTTTGATGCCTATCGGATTAAAACATTGGAGAATACTGACAAAGCTACTGACTTGAATTATTTGGATTATTTGGACGATTGTCCTCTTCTATAGTGTTATTTGTACAATGTTCTGACAAGAAATACCTGAAGATGGCCGGAGGGCACAGTGGCTGAAACGTTGTACAGATAACAATAAAGACGAGGGCAATAGTCCGAATAATCCAAATAATACTTATCATCAAGCCTCATCTAAAAAAATTCAGAAGTACTGACTTGATCTCTAATGAAAAACGCCTCCAGAAAAAGCTAGATAAGGACTACACAAGAATTCTGTATGCTGTTCTGAACAAATCCAGGAAGCAGCACCCTACAAAACAGCTGTTGTATGACCACTTATCTCCCATCCTAGAAAACATCCAAGTAAAACAATCAAGGCTGCTGGAGAAGTAAGAACAAACTAATAAGTGAAATTCTCCTATGGACTCCTACACATGGACACACCAGTGTTGGCCAAGCAGCAGAAACTTACATTCATCAACTTTATGTGGACACTGGATTCTGCCTAGAGGACTTGCCAAGGGCAATGACCGATAGGGATGGATGGTGTGAGAGTCAAGGGAATCCATGCTCTTGGCATGCCTTGATCATGAAAAAATCCAGTGTATCTGGGGAATATATATATATATATATATATACTGGCATTCCAACATGCTATTTGGACACAAGGACCATTAACATGGGGTATTACACACAAACTGAAGTTCATGCGTGGCTAGTGAAAAAATTGTGTAGATCCCTTTAGCATTCCTCTATTGAGGTGCCTCAGGCACAGGACAATAAACTCAGCCACGCCCCTTTAAATCAAAGGGGGCAGGAGTTGCCTGGGGGATTGCCCTCTAGATTCACTGTTAAATTCCTTACCAGTCCAATCGCTAAAGCCATTGGACACAAGACCCTAGGGTCAGGGAATATATATATATATATGGTGTTTACAATAAAAGTCAAGCTGTCATTGAGTTTCTAACATTTGCAATCAGTAGACATCACAATTACTCTGAGGGAGAGATTCTACTTATGTTTATTTATATATAATATATATATGTATATTTAGGAAGAAAAAAATCAAAAAATGTTCTGCTTACCGAGTATCCACCAATCAAAATGCATTTTGATGAGTGAAGGACTATATTTAGAAAGTTTTACAAATTACAAATCCTTTAATAATCTATAAAGAATAGTGTGCATTCTCAACATTGCTCTTTTTTTTTCTTTTTTTTTTTCTGTATCATGTGATGTATTTATGCGTCATAGTCATTTTTTTTATATTTACATCATGGAGTGTGGATGTATATGAGATAAAATGCAAAACACCACCAGATGCACATGTGCATTCTGCAGCAGAAAACATGTTTATACAATTCTGTCACAATCGTATTACTTTAGTCTGTTTTGTTTTTTGATAGATTTTTCCGTTATCAACTTTTTTTTCTTTTAATTCAAAAGAAAATTTAGAGAAAATAAATAAATGAATAAGTACCCATAAATTCATATTCATTGAGTGAATAAATAAATAACTGATAGTTCAAAATATTTTCAAATTTAAAAATAATTTTTTTTTTTTTAATTGCCATGTTAAAAAGAGAAAAAAAACTATAATGTGTCTGTTAAAGTGATAGTTTATCAGGTAGAAATTTTGTTTAGCTAGAAGTAATTTATTATAGTTTAACTCTTAACATCCTATTGAGAATTTTCTAAGTCCAGAGCCCAATTCCTATAAGGATTTATAAAAAAAAAATGGCTAAAAATAGCCTTTTCATTTAAATTTACCTGTTATTTCCCTTTAAAACTTTTTAGATATTAAACTTTATTAAAATATTAAATATTAAACTTTTAAATATATTTAATTTTACATTTAAACAAAGGCTATCATTTAGGGTAAATTAGAAAAATGAATGACTTTTGAATGGGTTGAATGAGGCGGTATAGGACTTAATGTACTTATTTTTTATACTCATTTATTCTAAAATCGAAAGACCATTCTGATATTCCTATATATTAAGAGCAATGTGTGCATTCTAATAGGTAAATAATATTTTTGCTATTACATTTTGATCTGTAGTAGATTTTTATGGTTATAGAACCAGTAAATATAAAGATACTTTATGAAGCAAATATATTTGAAATCACCTGTGTATTTCATCAATAAATTGAATTGTTTAAATATGTGATTACTGATCACTATGTATTGAGGCAATTGCAATATATATATATATATATATATATATATATATATATATATATATATATATATATATATATATATGTATATATGTGTTTGTTTATTTGGTACTTCAACATTTTCTTTTCTTCTCATTCCAGAATTGGTTGATTTCAGTGATATGCAGGCCTATGACATTGCTGATTTGACAAAGCAATATTTTCGTGAACTTCCAGAGTGTTTGCTCACTAACAAATTATCAGAAACATTCATTGATATTTTTACACGTGAGTATATATGTGCCTAACTTGGAACTTTCCTTGTATGTTAGTGATTCCTTAACCTCCCCACCCTCACACTTTTTTAAGTGTATATATATTTACCAACCTCTCTGCACGAGCAGGATGCGACACAAAGTCAATTTCTTAAGTGGAGTTCAACAAGTTTGAATTCAGAGTTTTCCTTCTCCTAGACCAGTTGCCTAACTAAGGTTAAAGAGCCCCGTCTGCCCTACTATCTACCCATAGCTGGTGGGAGAGTAGGATTCATACATTTTCCCAAGGGTATTAGTGTTAAGTGAAATGCAATTAACACGTCCAGGATTTGAATTTGGGGCGACGAGTCCATTTTCCATGACGTTAACCATTACACCACACGCTTCCTATTTTTTTAAGTGTATAAGTCGTCGGAGTGGCCTAAAGTCGGTATCAGCTAATCAGCGAGGGAGTTTATCCCTTTTTCACTAGCGTTAAACCAAGGAGATTGTTTAAGCATGTGAGGTGGAGCACCTCACCTACCATTAGCTCCTTACTTTACCGCACAGGTCCATGTGCTACTCATACGCTGAGTTGGCGAGTGCCGGTATCAAACCAGGAACCTCACGATTCCTAGTCAAGTGCTCTAACAACTGAGCTAAACCGGCCCTTAACTGAGTATAAAAACCAATATGATGCTTTATCTTTGGGCTGTACATGCAAATACTATATGTAAGTAAGTGCATTTGACAGGCTTCTTAGACTTGGCAAGGGCCGGTATCGAACTAGGAACCCTGCGTTTTCTTTCCGAATGCTCTACCGACTGTGCTAAACCAGCCCTTCCCCTTAACTGTAAATGATTTAATGCCCTCATTTAATATATATTATGATATATATGTATATAAATTTAAAACCACAAAACTGAATGCAAACAAATTATTATTATTAAATAGGAATTATTACTTTAAACCATTTGTGTTTAAATTATTTGTGCTTGATAGGAATACTTGATAACATATACTTCTACTTGCTGTCCATCGTATCCGATGATGACACCACGCAAATCATTTTCCTCCAATTTAATCGGTCTCTGGTTGCGTCTTGCCAACTAACTATGGGGATATTCAAGGCCTTCCGGTTTCTTTTGATTTTGTCTTTGTACCTGAGCTTTGATCTACCAATTCTATATGATCCCTCTCTCAGTTGAGAGTACAGAATCTGCTTTGGTAGTCTGTCATCCCCAAGTCTGTTTATGTGGCCAGCCCATCTCAGAATAGAAACTTGATAACAGAATAGAAACTTGATAACATATAACTGCATAAAAACGTCAACCCGAATTCAAATCCTGGACGAGGTTGTTTGCATATCACATAGCGCTAATACCCTTGGTAAATCCAACTACTCTCCCTCCAGCTATGGGTAAATAGCTCTTGTGTAGACAACTGATTAAGATAGTGATTTTTAAAATTGCAATGGAATATTGAAAATATGGATAGTTGGGATTGTAACCAAAACATTAAGAAATTAATCAGATTTCAGCATTGAATAACCCTTATGGATTTGATATGCCATTAAACAAATAAACTAAACCAGAATGGATATTGTTTTGTATCAGATCAATCGATGTTTCTTTATGTGCCCAATTTTTAATGTGGAAGTTTTTGTTTGTTTTCTGCCTTGATTGCAATTGCATCTTCTTTTTTGTTTGTGATAATTTTAGATGTTCCCAAAGAATATCAACTGGAAGCAGTGAATACAGCTATCATCCTGATGCCCGATGAAAATCGAGAAGTTCTTCATTCTTTGCTGCTTTTCCTCAGTGACATTTCAGATTCTGCTGATCAACATCAGGTTGGAATCTCTCTCTCTCTCTCTCTCTCTCCCGTTTGTTTATACGAATTTTCCCCCACATTAGATAAAACCACTAGTGCTTATTGTCAATGTGTGTGTGTGTGTGTGTGTGTGTGTGTGTGTGTGTATAAGTCAATCCTATGAATGAATTATATAGAAGCCAATTGAAATATGATTAAATAAGTGTAATCTTTTTATATGCATTCTTATTTAATTTCATCATTCTTTATAGTGTGTGTGTGTGTGTGTATATATATATATGTGTATATATATCAATCCTATGAATGATTTTATATAGAAACCAATTGAAATATGATTAAAATAAGTAATCTTTTCATATGCATTCTTATTTAATTTTGTCAGTGTGTGTGTGTAATTATATATATATCAATCCTATGAATGATTTTATATAGAAACCAAAGAAATATGATTAAAATAAGTAATCTTTTCATATGCATTCTATTTAATTTTGTCAGTGTGTGTGTGTATATATATATATATATATATATATATCAATCCTATGAATGATTTTTATATAGAAACCAATTGAAATATGATTAAAATAAGTGTAATCTTTTATATGCATTCTTATTTAATTTCATCATCTTTATAATTAAAGTATTTCATTATATAACTTATACGTAAAAAATACGTTTTAGATTTTAATTTTATTACTTTTTAAATTTTTCTTCTAATCTTTATTTTTATTTTTTTTCTTTCTTTGTAGATGACTGCTATTATTTAGCTTATTTTTTTCTCCGTTTTTTTTTTAATCTCTGGAACGTAACCCGTCTTCGTCGGAATAAAGGCAGAAAAGGGGTTCCTGATTCCAAATTTTACCGGCTCATGAATGTCTTGTATTTTATGATCAAAAACTCCAAAGCAATTTTCACAGTAAGTCCTTTTTTCTCCCAGTCTCACAAAATAAAGTACTGTCAGTGGGGCATAGAATATGCTGACTGTATCCCTTAATTATTCCTTAAAAGTACTTTGTTTTTATTTTAGGTGTCGATTTTATTTTTCTAATTTAGATTGTTGTGAGATTGTTGATAAAAAGAGAGAACTCAATTTGAAGAATTGGTGGAGATATTAGCCTTTATGTCTCAAAATCACCTATTTTCGTGTAAATTTTAGGTGTCGATTTCATTGGCTTTTTTGATAGAATTTGATGCATAGATTAAAATGATATCAGATTGGAAAATTTTGGGAATTGATGGAGATATGAGGTTCAAATGTCCCCTAATTATACCTTAAAAATAGTCTCTGGACATGATACTAAACTGCATCTAATGGTGAGGCTCCAGTTCTAGAGCTGTGTGGAGTGCCCCTTCATTGACATTACCACCAGGTCCACTCTGATCCAGAGTATTAGTACCTGTCAAGATCCCATCTATGGATCAAATAGATCCGTTTGTAAATTATTCATATTGAATAGGAATATTTGAGGCTATATAACTGTAAATTATTTGTATATATATCTACCAGCCCCTCCGCATGAGCAGGATGTGACACAAGGTCAATTTCTTAAGCGGAGTTTAACAAGTTTGGATTAAGAGTTTTCCTTCTCCTCGACTGGTTACCTAACCAAAGTTAAAGTGCTAAGTCTGCCCTACTATTTACCCATAGCTAGAGGGAGACTAGTTGGATTCATACGTTTCCCAAGTGTATTAGCATTATATAAAATGTAAACAATCTTATGGCTAGGATTTCAATTGTCACACATGGTAATGATAGGGTTAAATAAAATAGATGAAAACTAATGCTTTTTTTTTCTTTTTTAAATTTCTTTTCCTTTTTCTTTTCAGGTTCCTCAAGAGACAATAGCAAAATGCCGGTTCACTAGCCGCGATCTGAATACTCCAATGCACATCAAGGAGTTTGATATGAATAATGGCGTTCCATATTTGTTTGTGGAAAACAACACCCAAATCCTTCTCAAGGTATTAAACACTCCCTAAAAGTGTCAAGTCAGAATGTATCATTTTGTTTTGTTTTCCATTCTATTTTAAACTGAAGAGTGACTTCCGATTTGATTTTTCGTGATTCTATTGTTGAAATCCGGCAAAAAGGGATGGATTTTTTTGAAAGCTGACAAGTGGCCAGATTGTTATTGTGACACGATTTGTTGCAAATCTCTTGGGCCATGAGCAGGATGTAACACAAGGTCAAGTTTTAAGTAGAGGACTTTGACTTCTCTTCAAGACCAGCTGCTATGGTGATGCTAAAGAGCCTGGTCTATCCTATATGGATTATCCATGGTTGGAGGTGGAAATAAGAGATGGATTCATGCCTTTTCCAAGGACTTTAGTGTAAAGTGGAACAAAAACACTCATGTCCAGAATTTGAACTTCATTTCCTTATGGAGATAACCATTACACCATGTGTACTTCCTTCCCCTCCCTCCACACTCTCACTCTCACACTCTCTCCATATCTATCTATCTATCTATATATATATATATATATATATATCGTGTGTGTATTTATGGATATAAATGTGTTTGTGTGTATATATGTTATATATATATATATATATATATATATATATATATATATATATGTGTGTGTGTGTCGTGTGTGTGTATTTATGGATATAAATGTGTTTGTGTGTGTGTGTGTATTATATATATGTGTGTGTGTGTGTGTATTTATGGATATAAATGTGTTTGTGTGTGTGTGTATAATGTATATATATATGTGGTGTATTTATGGATATAAATTGTTTGTGTGTGTGTAAATATGTATATAGTATGTATATGTATATATATATATGTGTGTTATTATGATATAAATGTGTTTGTGTGTGTGTATATATGTATGTATATGGTATAATATATATATATTGTGTTTTATTTATGATATAAATGTGTTTGTGTGTGTGTAATATTATGTATATGTAATATATATATATATGTGTGTATTTATTGATATAAATGTGTTTGTGTGTGTGTGTATATATGTATGTATAGTATAATATATATATGTGTGTATTTATTGATATAATGTGTTTGTGTGTGTGTGTGTGTGTATATTATGTATGTATATGTATATATATATATATATGTGTATATTGATATAAATTGTTTGTGTTGTGTGTGTGTATATAGTATGTAATGTATAATAATATATATATGTATTTATTGATATAAATGTGTTTTGTGTGTGTGTGTTGTATATATTATGTATATTGTTATTATATTTATAATATGAGATGTAAATTATTGATATAAATGTGTTTGTGTTTGTGTGTGTATATATATATGTGTATTGATATAAGATGTGTTTGTGTCTGTGTGATATATGTATATATGTATATAGTATTATATATATATATAATAGTGTAATGTGTATTTATTGATATAAATGTTTTGTGTGTGTGTGTATAATATGTATATATGTATATATATATATATAATATATATATATATTAATGTGTATTTATGATATAAATGTGTTGTGTGTGTGTGTATATATGTATGTATATGTAATATATAATATATATATATATATGTAATGTGTATTTATGATATAAATGGTTTGTGTGGGTGTATATATGTATGTATATGTAATATATATATACTTATATATGTATATATCTATGTAATGTGATTATTTGATATAAATGTGTTTGTGTGTGTTCTATATGTATGTATATGTGTATATATATATGTATATATATATAATTATATTATATATAGTATAATATATAATGTAATGGTATTTATTGAATAAATGTGTTTGTGTGTGTGTGTGTATATATGTATGTATATTGTGTGTTATATATATAATATATATATTATATATGTAATGTGTATTTATTGATATAAATGTGTTTGTGTGTGTGTGTTATATATGTATGTATAGCTGTATATATTATATATATATATATATATATATATATATATATATATATATATATATGTAATGTGTATTTATGGATGTAAAGTGTTTGTGTGTGTGTATATATGTGTATATATATATTATATATGTGTGTGTGCTGTGTGTGTAATGTGTATTTATGGATGTAAATTGTTGTGTGTATATTATTATATTATATATATATATATATATATATATATATATATTGGTGGTATATTTATAAGTAAATAGTGTGCAATATCTTGGATAAACATCTAATTGAATGCTGTGCTCTTGCTCCACAAGACAAAAAATAAGACATGAGGGAGCTATTCAAGAAAATTAAAATAAACACTGCCCTATCTTTCTTAAGGTATTCAAATTCTTCTTTTTTTTTCTTTCTTTTTCTAAGAATCTAAATTCAACAACCAAACCTTTATCTTGAAAAAAATCTATATACACTAACATACCTCTAAGTAGACTTACATTATAAATACTATAGTTAAAGTTTCAGTATTAAATAATTCTGAAAGGGTTAAAATTCTGATAACCAAACCTCGATGGCTTTCTGCCATGTTAAGAATCCACAGAATATCTTCCTCCATCTTTGTTTTTTGATTGGTTGAAACAGACAACTGGGCTGACTTACTGGGTTATTATTGTTTGATGTTCAGTCCAAGAAATAATTGACAAAAGATTAATGCTATCCTAATGGAATATATATATATATATATATATATATATATCTGTAAATAATCCCAGTTGTTTCTTACATGCTAATACTATTGAGACATTTTTAAAGATAATACATTGGATCTTAAAAAGTAGTGCATGTATGTGTGTTTGTGTATGTGCATATATAGACAAAAAGAAAGGTTTTAAAGAAATACTTCAAGGTTTCTGAACTCATTAATATAAAAAATAATAGAAATTTAATAATATTAAAGAAACGATGTACAGATAACAATAAAGATTAGGACAATAGTCTGAATAATTCAAATAATACTAATTATCAAGCCTCATCTCAAAAATTCAGAGAAATAGTATAATAATATTATTATTTAAAAAAAAAATTATTTGCCTACTTTGAACGGCTTACTTTCCCCCCCGAAGAAGAAGGGGACATAAGTTCAAGTCTTACCAAGAGCTTATTCTTAGTTTGATTTCTTTGTTTAATGGCATATCAATCTTTGTAGGTTATCTAATGCCATAGCCATCGTTGAAGAATAATAATGTACTATTTAACCCATAGCTGTGGGGATGGGGGCTCATACCTTTCTCAAAGATATTAGTCTGAAAGTGAATGTGATAAGGTGAATGGAGTTGGAACTTGCTTACTATGATGTCATAGTCCAGCACTATACACCGTGGAATTTCCCCTGTTTATTTTTGTTTCCTATATGCATGATTACATACAAAAGAAGGGCTAGTTTAGCTCAGTGGGTAGAGTGTCTGGCTAGGAACCACAAGGTTCCTGGTTTGATACCGGTGCTTGCCAACTCAGTGTATGAGTCGCACGGGGATCTGTGCGGTAAAGTAAGGAGCTGATGGAAGGTGTGGCGCTCCACCTCAGATGCAAAAACAATCTTCTTGGTCTAGCGCTAGTCAAAAGGGGATAAACTCCCTCGCTGTCTGGCTGATATCGACTTTAGGCGGGTGGCTTTACTTTTTTTTTTAACATGCAAAAGAAATGATAACTTGTGATAAAAAACCACTAGAATTAGAAAGATGAAAGATAATACTAAGTAAAATTATTAATAATAATTGCTATTGTTATATTTTAGATTCCACTAATATCTCATGTGTTAACTTGTGACTTGTTAGGAATTGAACCTGAGACCTTCTCATCACAAATTGTAGGCTGGTTTAATTTAAATAATATAGCCCCTTTGAGAATGACCATCCTCTAAATTGGCAAAAGATGCATCACTGTTCGCAGTTTCTGGAGATCACCAAGAGCTGGGATACAAATCTCAAATGTCTCCTTTTTGGCTTTTTTAAGTTCTTGTTGGCTTGTCGTATACATCATGGATGTGATGGAACTTTTTTACATATATAATCATATCAATCTTAAATTGTGTATGTATTATTTTTCAAAGACCCTCATTGTGTTTTTAAAAAATGGCCTCAATGGTTTTGTGGACTAGTTTCAGCATTGTCAGCAGAGTTTAAAAAACACCAACTTGCACCCTCTGATGTGGAGTAAAATCCTCCCCCATGAAAGGGTGTCCTGGCTATGGCACTAATCTACATCTGGTGATGAGGCTGCAGTTCTGGAGAGTATGGAGTACCTCTTGCCATTACTCCCAGGACCAGGACTACCCAGAGTAGTAGTACCCTTTTAGGTTTCCATCTATGGGTCAAATAGATCAATTTGAAAATCATTAGTATCGGATAGGAACACTTGATATCCTATAACTGTGCAAACAAATGATTATAGATAAATAATTTTTTTTTTTAAGTACAATGGAACATTGAAAATATAAGAATTAAACATATACAAATGAATCAAATTTCTGCATTAAATAACCCATAAGAAATTGGTATGCCATTAATAAGATGGAACTAAGTAGTCAAACACAGGCTGTAGGTTGTTTACAGTACTTGCTGTTACTAGGTGATCCCCCATCTAAGCACTGATCAAGCATACCACTGCTTAACTTTGGTGGGATCAGGCACTTTATTTGAGATTTGACTATAAGTCCATACCTTGTCGGTACTGAATTTGTTAGGTAACAGCTTTTTGTTGTTCTTATCTGGGCATGTGAGATAATCATGGGAAAGTGGTTTTGCCATGCACTCATTCACTCACCGACTTTCTTCTCCAGCTGTCCTCCTGCTACTCCAAGATATCTGTTGCACGGACAAGTGTTCACAAGCATTTGTGCAAAGTGAGCATTTAAAACAAGTTTCCATTGAAATTTGAACTTAGTACACAGACCCCCATTATCCTTTGGTATCATTACACAGCCCCCCCATATATATACAAATAGGGGGGGGGATGTGTATCGTTACTATTTTAAGATGTTTTTTGTTTTTCTTCTCTTAACTAATGTTTTTTTAATTCGATATCTGCAGTTTCATTGCCAAATGTTTAGTGTTTATTTGGTGCTTCTTTTTCTTTCTTGAAAGCATCTCCTCTAAGTCTAAACGAAAAAAGGACTTGGGATGAGAAGCATTTTTTTTTTTTTTTTTTTCCAAATGAGGTTTGTGGGTCATTGCTGGCTCGGCGGGAGGGGTTGTTGTGGAAGGGAAGAAGGGAGGGTGTTGTGGAAAATTGTGAGCCTTCCATAGGATTTGTGACATACAAAACTAAGGAGTGGACATTCTTTAGAAAGGCATTTCCTTTGATACGACAAAAAAAAAAAAACGTAAAAAAACAAAAAACAAAAACATCTATGGCTTCTATAGTGTTTTGTAGCACTTGTCTAACTTTTTTTTTTTTTTTATTTTATTTTATTTATTTTTATTTATTTTTAAGCCTTGAGTCTGGAATTGAAAATGATCTTAAACACAACTGCATTGACTTTTTAAGGTTATTGTCTTATAAATATTTATAGCTATCAGGAATTAGGGCAATTCCACTGAGGTTTGATAGTTAGCAAGCTGGTCTCAAAGACCATTACCATGGCTGAATAAGTAAACTAAGTGGGATGGTCTGAAGTCGGTATCAACTAAACAGCGAGGGAGTCTATCCCCTTTTCACTAGGGCTAGATCAAGAAGATTGTTTTTGTGTCTGAGGTGGAGTACAACACCTACCATCAGCCCTCACCAACTCAGCACATGAGTAGCACAGCTTGGATCTGTGCGGTAAAGTGAGGAGCTGGTGGTAGGTGTAGCGCTCCACTTCAGACGCCAAAACAATATCCTTGGTCTAGCACTAGTGAAAAGCGGATAGACTCCCTCACTTTAGGCCACCCCTAATATATATATATAATTAAAGAAATAACAAAAGACTTAGAGATTTTGCATTATAGACTATTTCGGGGAGCTTAGACAAAGTGTCTAATTCTCCCGACTTATCAGATGCGAATGATGAATTCTTTATTACTTTTAAGGCATTTGAAAACAGATTTTTTTCCCTCCCTCCCTTCCTTTTAAATTGTCCTGTCTTGCTCAGCTGTAGAGTAATAAAAGATGTGAATAAAAAAGAATTCCTCATTCGCATCTGATTAGTCTGGAGAATTAGACACTTTGTCTAAGCTCCCCGAAATAGTCTATAATGCAAAATCTCTAAGTCTTTTGTTATTTCTTTAATTATAAATTTGCTCTGTGACTCTAACAATAAGAGCACACATTGAGCTCTCAAACTGCGACAAGTTTAAAAAAAAAAAAACTCCTATGTCGTAAGCAAGATTTCTTCTCTGAACTTTTGGATTATATATATATATATATATATATATATATATATATATTATATATATATATATAAGGTAAAATAAGGAATGAAAGAACAAAACTCAGACAAAAATGTGTAGTATATTTCGCTGGAACATTAACTTCCACATCCTCAAGCCTTTAATAAAGGCTTGAGGAAGCGGAGCTTAATGTTCCAGCGAAATATACTACACATTTTTGTCTGGGTTTTGTTCTTTCATTCCTTAATTTACCTCATTCTGTCGGATTCATTCCAATCCCATTTTCCTCACAGGAAAAAATAAAGAAGATTTAGATTTTTCCCAGAAAATATTGAAATGTATTTACAGTTAGCTGGAGATGGTGATGGGAGAAATTAAACACTGGGACGCAAGGATACCATTTTTTGGCGTCCTTTTAGATTTTTATGTGTCAGTGACACAGGACTCAGGACACATACCGATCAGCATCTCTGTTTTACTTATAACTGGGCTTGGGGTGAGCTTTCTCTTCAAAGAGTAACAAATATTGAAAGATTGTGTAATAAAGAGAGAAAATGGCCAAAGGAAAACGGAAGGAATAATTGCTCGCTTATTCAGTTTTTATTTGAGATGAATCAGAACAACATCGTTATTGTCAAACTAATTGTTTATATAACCTGTAATATCACAGCTAGCATTTATTAAACAAATGTCAAAGCTTTCATTCACTCTTAATAATCACATGAAACACATCAATGTGTAGAGATGGTGGGAATGAGAAACAATAATTAGTTGTATTTTAGCACCAACTGACTTTGAATTCAGTATATATTGCGGGGGGGGGGGGGGTTAGAAAAATACTTAGAAATAATACTCTTAGAAGTGAAATCCCTACTGTAAGTAAATATAAATATATATGTATTTACCAACCCATTAGGAAAGGTAGGTATTTACCGAAACAGTTTGTTATGGGTAGGATGTGATACAAGGTTGCAAGTATTGAGCATTCAGTGAGCATTGAACTCTCTATTCAGTAGTGATATTTACCAACCCCTCTGCATGAGTAGGATATGACAAAAGGTCAATTTCTTAAGTGAAATTTGACAGGTTTGAATTCAGAGTTTTCCTTCTCCTATTCTGATTGCATAACCGAGGTTAAAGATCACAGTCTTCCTTCTCCTACTCTGATTGCATAACCGAGGTTAAAGATCACAGTTTTCCTTCTCCTACTCTGATTGCATAACCGAGGTTAAAGATCACAGTTTTCCTTCTCCTACTCTGATTGCATAACCGAGGTTAAAGATCACAGTTTTCCTTCTCCTACTCTGATTGCATAACCAAGGTTAAAGATCACAGTCTGCCCTACTATTTACCCATTGCTGGAAGGAGAGTAGTTGGAGGCATACCTTTCCCAAAGGTAGTGCATCCCATCACAGTATAATGGTTAGCAAGCTAGTCTCACTAGATCCATTACTACTGAATAACTAGTTCAATCTTCACTGGATGCCCCATACTTGCAACCTTGGGTCACATCCCACAAACAGGTGAGGTAAAAAGGTATCCTATTGTGGTGTAATGGTTAGCAAAGCTTATCTCTCAGATCCATTACTACTGAATAGAGAGTTCTATCTTCACTGGATGCCCCATACTTGCAACCTTGGGTCACATCCTACCTATGGCGAACAGTTTGGGTAAAACCTACTTTTCTCAAAGATATTATCTCTATGTAAAAATGCAAATAGTCTTGTTCAGGATTTGAACTCAGGTTGACACGTCCATTTCTTACAATAATTTTTACTTTGCTAACCATTTTGATAGGGCAACTGGTTTAGAAAAAAAAGAAAAATCTCAATTTCAAACCCGTAACTGGAGTGGCAGTCTTATATTGTATTCAACCTCATTCACTGATAGCAAGTTGTATCGTGCTGTAGTTTATTCTCTCATATTTCAGTCTTCTTTTAATTTGATGAAAAAGATTCATTTGTATTTATCAATATATAGTAGTTAATATATAGGTAGGTATATAAAATGTTGATCAGAAATGTTTTGATGAATTACTGGAGTGGCAGTCTTATATTGTATTCAACCTCATTCACTAATAGCAAGTTGTATAGTGCTGTAGTTTATTCTCTCATATTTTAGTCTTCTTTTTAATTTGATGAAAAAGATTCATTTGTATTTATCAATACTAGCAAATATATGCACACTCCGGGTGCAAGTAATTATGTTTAAATGTAATAAAATATTAGATTAAATCAGAAAGGCTAATGAAACTAATTAAGAATTCAGATAAAAAGATTTTAAACCGTGGGGGTATAATCGGAAAATAGAACAACTGAAACTACTCTTTCATCACTTCCGTTTTTCAATGCTAAATTTTGCTAATTTAACTATTTAGTTAAAATAGGAAGTAAAGAATAAAATTACAGTTATTTCTTCTTGTTAATGTATTTCTTTTAGGATTTATCCTCGAGATTTTTGCTCATATTCATTAAGATAAAACCAAACAATTAGAAATCAATAAGACCAAGCACATTTTTATTAAAATCAGTTTTTTTAATATCAATATGCAAATTAGCTTTACGTTTACACTGAAAACTGGTATTTTGTTGTATATATAAATACAATTGCATGTTATTAGTATTTAGGTAAGGCCAACAGTATTAATAATGTCAAACAGTTTTATTATTAATTAAGGTTTAAATAGAAATAGAATCATGGAGAATGTGACGTTAATAACTAAGGAAATTGTGACTTGAGTAGTAATATAGTTTCGGTTACAGACAGACAAACACACAATCTCCATTATAATAAGATATAGTAGTTAATATATAGGTAGGTATATAAAATGTTGATCAGAAATGTTTTGATGAATTACTGTGCAAACCCCTAATTCCATGACCTATGACAAATGAACCAATCTGATGAAACTATAGAATTTTTGTGTTTATGATTATATATCCTTAATCTTGAAAATTTTGAAATGTAGTTTTTTTTTTTTTTTTGTGACTATGTTTTTGTTATATAACTAAATTCTACTTTGTCTCTTGTCCAGGAATCCCGAGAAAGGTTCCGTAGCTGGAAAACGTGTTCCCCAATAAATGGTATTGAAGTAGCTTTCAAGAAAGCTGAAGACTTTTATCCTTTGCGCCAATGGATGTGTAATACAGAAATTGAAGCACCACCAGAAGAAGTTCTGAATCGATTACTCACAGAACGGTAAGGAACTTTACCTCATTTGACTACAACCCATTCCAGTGTGTTTTTTTTTTTTTTTTTTCTCGAGAGGGCGGCCTTTTTTTTCTCTTTTTCTACCTTACATTACAGGAAATCAGAGCACAAAGGACATGGGTATCATGTCCACAAATCATTGGGTTTTTTTCCAAGTCTTACAAGGTTTACTTTAGCATGTATATACACTGTCACTCAAATATATTTTTGAATTAAATTAGCATTGACATTCAAAAAATAATTTTGCTTTAAAAATTTATCAAATATAAAAGTGTCTACAAAAAAAATAGACAGTTTCAAAAGTGTATTAAAAAGAAACTATTTAATATTTTGATACATGGAGGTGCGTGGTCTAATGGTTAAAGTCATAGGAAATGGACTTGTCAACCCGAGTTCAATTCCTGGACAAAGCTGTTTGCATTTACATGGCGCTAATACTCTTGGGAAAGGTATGATTCCAATTCTCTCTCCAGCAGGATGCGACACAAGGTCAATTTCTTAAGCAGAGTTTAACAGGTTTGAATTCAGAGTTTTCCTTCTCCTCAACTGGCTACTTAGCCATGGTTAAAGAGCCTAGTCTGCCCTGGTATTCATCCATAGCTGGAGGGAGGATTGGATTCATACCAATTGAACTCTGGTCGACGAGTCTACTTCCTACAATTCTAACCATTACACAACACACCTGCAGTTTTTAAGGAATTATTTTCAACCATTTCCATAACATTTTCCAAACAGTCTGGTGTGGAATTTGTCATGCTTGATGAGCCCTTCACTTGGATTTTTGTGGGCCGCATACGTAATTAGCATGAACATGCTTCAACTATTTTTTTGGATGGTCTCTAACGGTTGTTACCTTTGTACAAACATTCTGTTGTTTCAAATTTCTTGTACAAATATCCTGATTGGACTAACCTACTCAAGAGTTTCTCTAATGTATTTTTAACTGTAATTGTTTTTATTACTGTTGAACATATATATATATATATATATATATATATATATATATATACACACACACACACACACACAAAGATGAACAAAAAGTCATAAGACAAACAAGAATATTTCTTTTGTTATTTATTTTTTCATTGTTCTCAACTAGTTTCAAACTTTGGTCATCATCAGGAGAAAATTTCTTGTGAAAGAAAATTGATCTTAGAAAGTTTTTAAAAGTTTTCTAAGTGTTTGAAAAGCCATAAAATTCGAGCAAAGAAATGTATTAGAAGTGGCGAGTCCATCTGTTCAGTGAAAACCATCTTTTAGTTGAATTTGTTTGACATTTTCTTATATATATATATATATATATATATATATATATATATATATATATATATATATATATATATATATATATATGAATGATAAAGATGACTTACCGGGGAATAAGATATCGAGTTAATCACAATATATTATATATAAAGAAACCTTCTTTAGGACAATATAAAATTAGTCAAGGAGAAAAAAGATTTATGTAGTTAAAAAGATGATAGATGTTTTGAATGCATTGAGTTTGGAAAATGATCATAGAAATCTCACTGTACCTCCATACTGAATGCTCTTGTAGGTGACGAGGAATACCCAAAAATCATATGCTAATGTTTTTAAAAACGAAATAAATTAATTAAATCGATTATTTAAGGTCAAACTTTGTCTAAATCGATAAGTAGTAAAATAATGACTATCAATAAAAAAGCAAAATAATATTACACATTTAATTCATTTTTAATACATTTAAAACAATTTTTTTGTCAATTTCATTCGCGTTCGTAGCTCATCAGGGTAATAATTCTTTCCCTGATGAGCTACTAAGTGAAACTATTAGTAGGTATATCTGACTCATTAGGTTTAACTTTCTTTTTTGCTCTACTTAAGTATTGAGCACTTTTTACATTTTAGCTTTAGATAATCCCAGCGGTTTATATATATATATATTATATATATATATATATATAATTTTATATATATTTATTTTTCTTTTGGCCAAGTGTTATAGTATTAATCGATTATTTTTGGTTTGTAACCGTTCGTCGCTTTCACATGTACTAATCATATCATTAACAATCAATTATGAACGCTAATCAATGAACGATTACAAACTTTTTCTACACATTTTCCAAACTGAACAAATTCAAAACATCCATCATCTTTTTAACTATATAAATCTTTTTTCTCCTTGAATAGTTTCATATTGTCCTGACTAATAAATTTTCATCCATTGTAACATCCTGTGTTTGTTCTACATTTCTCCATATTTATATATTATTTTTTTTCTTTTCTTTTAGATATCTGTGGGATGAAGATCTTCAAGATGGCACTGTGATTGAGAAATTAAGTGAACAGACTGATATTTTACAATACTCAAGGAACAGTATGCCTCCCCACCCCGCTCGGGATTATTGCTTGCTCAGGTAAGTGTGAACATATATATCTCAGAACACCACTGAAACTAAACTAGCCTCCCCATGATGGTCCACAAACTAAACCAGCCTTCCCATTATGCCCCCAGAACTTCCCAACAATATATATGAAAATTATGATCACATATAATTCACTTGGTTTGAATATCACATAGGCGCTAAATTGATTTACTAAGAGCCATTGACTTTGTCTTGACTCCCCTAATAGTATGCCCCTCCCCACCCTGCACAGGGTTATTACTTGCTCAGGTAAGTGTGAACATCAGGTGGAATTTCCTTCTCCCTTCCTAATACTTGCTAAGCCTAGATAAGTTGGGCACAAGGCTAAATTTTCAGAGGGGAGATTATGTTATGATAATCCTTGAAGCAAGAAAAAACTTGATTGTCTACAAGATCAGTATTTAAAGATTTTTTTTGTTAATACCTGGCTTCACTCAGAGACTTTTAGTGCCAGTAGGATAATACCTGGCTTCACTCAAAGACTTATAGTATCAGTAGGATAATACCTGGCTTCACTCAGAGACTTATAGTATCAGTAGGATAATACCTGGCTTCACTCAGAGACTTTAGTACCAGTAGGATAATACCTGGCTTCACTCAGAGACTTATAGTATCAGTAGGATAATACCTGGCTTCACTCAGAGACTTATAGTACCAGTAGGATAATACTTGATCATTCTAACGAGAAAGTAGGCAGTATTTTTTGTCATTTTTCATCTTTTTTTCTTGATACTTTGAATTTATATCATTTCAACCAGAAAGAATGCACCTGGTAAGTAAAGGGTTAATCTGTGGAAATTTCCATTGTTTATGCTGAAGATTTGTCTTTTGCTTGTTTCCAGGTCTTGGAGAACAGATCTTCCAAAAGGAGCTTGTGTTCTTTTAAGCACATCCGTTAAACATGATGCATCACAAGTGAACAACGTAGAAGGCATTGTGATGGAGTCTAATTATTTGATTGAACCATGTGGGGCTGGCAAATCACGGGTGACTCATGTGAGCCGAGAAGATATGGGGTAAGAACCTTTTTTTTTTTCCTTTTTTTTTTTTTCTTATCTAATCTCTGCTGTTCATGCAGCAAAAATAGTGTAGTGGATGTGTTAATCACCTGCTTACCTCCACATTGAGTATTTGAATCAGGACATTAATTTATTTAGCTGCTTGAAATTAATCTCCAAGGGTATGTATTTAGATTTTTTGAACTGTTGTCCTCATCTTATTATATAGATAACATTTTACCCAATGTGCTCTCCAGACTTACTTCTTCAGGAGTTTCTTGACAGACTTGGGAGTCTTCATGTCATGACCAGGAGTCTTCATGGAACCAAACCCTTTATTTAATCCATTAGAGTAGATAGTTCTTATTCTGTTAACCAGTCGGAAAAATCTAAATAATACAAATTATCAAGCCTCATTTTAAAAATTCAGACAAATAATTTTCCATGAGTCTGTATTTACCCAAACACCTCTGCTGGGATGTGACGCATGGTCGATTCAGTCGATAGAGCGTCCGACTAGGGACCACAAGATTCTGGGTTCGATAATGGCCCTTGCCGACTCAGCATATGAGTAGCACAGGGATATGTGCGGTAAAGTGAGGAGCTGATGGTAGGTGTGGCACTCCGCCTCAGATGCCAAAACAGTCTCCTTGGTCATGACTTGCAATACTCCACTTTGGCCCTATCTTGGGCTAGACGGCGGCGGAGAGACCCCCTCTGATCAATCAGCTGGTCACGTTAAGCCCTAGCACCTATATGATTGCCCCAACCCTATTGCCCTTATAGCAAGCCCCAACCCTTTTTATCATATGGGTGCTAGAAGGCAGTGGCTGCAGGTCTACATGTCCTGGGAATGACGTTAAACTCTATCTGATGGTGAGGTTCCAGTTTTGGAGGTTTGGGGAATGTGGAGCACCCCTTCATCACCATTGCTCCCTGTTCCACTCTGACCTGGAGTGGTAGTACCTGTTAGGGTCCCATCTATGGGTTAAATAGAAAACATGAGTTTATAAACAAAATTTGTATTATCCATTAAAAATGAAATTATTTCAAAACTTTGTTAGCATTAAACATTTTTTTTTACCAATAGAAGTATTCGGCATAAAATAACCCAAGGTGTTGACATGCCGTTAAACCCAACCAACCAAACACATAATACAGTATTAGTGGTCTGCTTGACTAACTTGGTAAAATCATTCTACAAAAAAGATGCCTAGGATTGTTTGCTATATTTCTATTATTAGCTAATTTGATTTATTTATAAGGTGACTAGGTAGTATCTGCTACTAGATGACTCATATAGATGTTAATATGTCAAGAAAGTCTTTATGCATTTATTAACTATGAATCATGCATAATATGATGACAATTGAAATGTTCCAAATGAGAATTTTTGAATTTCTAAGACTTGGACGTATTTCAAGGTCGGCATGGTAACCACTTGACAGCAAGTGCTCTTTGCTAATATTGAAGAATTTCTTCTTTTTTTTTTTTTTTTTTTGTGTGTTTCTTTGCTTCTTGTCATTAGGATTGTCCACCGAGCTTCGTTCTTGTGTGGGTGGGGATCTTTTTTTAATTTTTTTTTTGTTGATTTCATATCATTTGTTCTCACTTCCTGCTGCTTCTGTCATCTGATTCCTTTCTCAACCAATCAGAAACTTGCGACTTGCTTTTCTATTTGTTCACACTTAGAGAACTAGTTTACAAAAAACAGATGAGGTTTTTTTTTTTTGGGGGGGGTCATATATATTTATTCATAAGTATTTACTGTTTACTAGTTTGGTCACCAAGTGATAATTAAACTCAATTCACAGTTGTTACAATCTACAAGAAATATACTATCCATTACTCTATTTGGGTGTCTCAAGTGGTTCAGTGATTTTTGATTCTCAAAGAATGTCACACCCTATTGGCAGGATTTAGAATACGCTGACTGTATCCCCTGCAAGGGGTTTCATCATCATCATGTCATGCAATTAGCACGGATATCCATGACAATCTCTCGCCAACTCTCCCTATCATTCATTGTCCCAGAGAGGTCCTCTGCGCAGCATCCAGTATCTTCGCGTAGTTGGTCAATGTAGGTCCTTGGAGGCCGGCCCACATTAGCATGTCCATGTGTTGGCTTCCACAGGAGAATGTCACTTATGAGTTCATCCTTGCTTCTCCAGCAGTGTCCTGCATGCCTTGTCCTTTGGCTATGACACTAAATTGCATCTGATGGCAAAGCTCCAGATCTGAAGAGTGTGGAGTACCCCTTCATTGCCGTTATTTCCAAGTCCACACTCCAGATGTTCAGAGTGTGGACTACACCTTCGTTGTCATTATTCTCAGGTCCACACTCTTCAGTTCTGGAGATCTGTTCCACACTGACATGGATTGGTAGTACTTCATCATCATGTTGCGCAATTAGCACGGATATCCATGACAATCTCTCGCCAACCTTCTCTATCATTCATTGTTCCTGGGAGGTCCTTACACAGCATCCAGTATCCTCGCAAAGCTGTCAATGTAGTCCTTGCAGGGCAGCCCACACTAGCATGTCCATGTGTTGGCTTCCACAGAAGAACATCACTTCTGAGTTCGTCCTTGCTTCTCCAGCAGTGTCCAACATGTCTTGTCTGTCTTACTTGGATGGCTTGTGAGATAGGGGGCAGGTGGCTGTACAACTGCTTCCTATATGTGAAATACATCTATTTAAAAATTATTTGTATTTAATAAGACCGTGTGCAAAAAAAAAGACTACTATAAAATGTAAATATGAATGTACAATAGACAGATATGACATCTTTTAAAAATATATTTAAAAAAAATTTGAATAAGATTTTCTTTAAGATAAATAAAATCAGGCCAAAATAATTAATAGCTAAATTTACTCAGGGAGGTGCTTGTGCTGTAATAGCTACTGTTATAGGAAATGGACACAACGATATGAGTTTTAATCTTGAATAAAACTGTTTGCATTTCATATAGCACTAATACCCTTGAGAAAAGTATGCATCCAACTATTCTCCCTCCAGCTATGGGTAAATAATAGGGCATACTGGGCTCTTTAATCTTGGTATGACAACTGGTCTAGAAAGAAAACTCTGAATTCAAAACTTTTAAACTCCACTTAAAAAATTGACCTTGTGTCACATCCTACTCATGTGGAGGGGTAGATAGATATGTACAATGAACATCATTCTCTTACTCTAGGCATGAAATAACCCTACATGGGTGGACATACCATTATAATCAATCAGTGTTCATCTTTGAGTAGAAACCTTCAAATTTACCTGTCACTATTATTCCTTGTATCTTCTCTCAGTGTGTAGTTTCCCAATGGAACAAAAATTGATTTGTAATTAAGTTGAAAATAAACTTTTACTTTTTCTAACTTTTGCTTTTTTTTTCTCATTACTTAATAGTTTAACCTTCTACATTAGAGTAAATGGTATCATTAATTGAAACATTTTTTGGCTGTTTAAATTTAATTTTCTTTTTTTTCTTTCTTTTAATTGCAGTGGTCGTTCAGTAAGGTGGTATAATTTGGCATACGGACATATCAACGCTAACTATATGGATCGCTTAAGAACCAGTTTCCAACAGATTGCTTCCGGTCCAGAAACAAAACTCTAAGACAGACTTCTTTACTATTTTATGTCATTATTTTGTGTGTATATGTATATAGAAAAGGCAATGGGAACAAATAAGGCCTAAGGCAGTCGTCATTCTCAAATGAACAGAAGAAGCAAGCTTTGTCTCATGGAATGAAAAGGAAAAAAAGAGATTTCTTGAAAACACACCAGATCCTACTACTTAAAACAAAAACTTTTTTTTATCAGGAAAGCAAGCAATAAAATGCCGAAACATTCTGAGGCTGGTATTGCTATCTGTTTGCAGGGTGACGCATATGTTGTGTGTGTATATGTGTAAATATACAAGTGTATAGGATTGCGTGTTTGGAGATGAAGAAAAACTGCCGTGCGTTCTACAGATGTCGCCTTCTGCAATTCATTCCTTCTCACTCTGTAGAGTCCGTTATTGCCAAGGAATCCACGGAAAGAATCATTGCACGTTGCAAAGGATTTAAAGAGATTTGCAAAATTTGTAAATGCAGACGGAATATGTTTGAACTGCTGAATGAAAAAAAAAATTCACCAAGTGGATTGGTGATTAAAAAGATATGGTGGAGTTATCTGCCCCTTTTTTCTGTGAAAAAAGGAAGATACACACTTTTTTTTTTCTTTTTTCTTTTTTTTTTTTTTCAAAATCCCAAATGCATAACCTGAGAAAACATTTTTAATAGTCATGTGATAAAGCGATCCTACGTTGAAGAAATATTCCCTTTGTATTCATATTTGGTATTTGTTGATAGATTGAAAGAAAAAATCAATATTGCATTTAAATTCATCCCAAACAAAAGTAATCTTCCCTTAAAAAAAACAAAAACAAACAAACAAAAAACTTATATTCATGACAACCTGCTACCTTCTATTATCACAGACAACCCAAATTTTGAAAAAGTCATTATTTCACTGGCCTTGTCTTTGTCTTGCTGATTGGGTCTGTGAATGTTTTATTTTGAATCTAATTTGACAACAACAACAACAAAAATATCAACCTTTCAATCAGTGACTCTTCCAAAGAGACAAATATTTGCCTATATCTACATAACACACAGACACATGTACATACATATATATATATATATATATATATATATATCAGATTTATACTGTAATAGATACAAACATTTGTACACATAAAAAGCAGAATCAAAAATCTCCCTGGTATCGAACACCATTATTATATAATGTACAGCTGGACTGCTTCCCAACCCCTACTGTATGTGTGTGTATTTTTTTTTTCTATTTTTTTTTAACTTCAACAAATTTTGTAAATTTAATCATCTTTTTTTGCTCCCTTCTATTTTAATCCAGGGAAATGTTGTCTGTCCGTTTACCTGTTTGTTTGTTCATGTCGTAGTCCAAACCCCCACCTCTTCTTATTCTCATCTGTATTTGAAACTTTCCGTGCCTTTTTAACTCTATCTCTCTCTCTCTCAACTTTGGATTTCTAAAACTCCTCCTCCCCCCTGTATTTCCTTTTTTTTTCTCCCCCCCCCCATTTTTCTTTTTAACTAACAAAGGGCTACAGCATTTTCCATTTGTCATCTCTTCTTCATGCATTTTAAAAAGAGCAGAAAAAAAAAATACTTTTTCGTTTATTCCTGACATTTTTTAATGATGATAATAATCCAATGAAAGCATTTTTTCTCCAAAAACTTTATTTACATCATCAAATGATTTTGCTTCTTTCATAATGCCTTTCTAAAGCAAATCATTATTAAATTGCCAATGGGCAGTTTGTTGTTTTTTTCACTTATTTTAAATCTCATCTCATTTTTATCATCACATTTGAAGTCTGGAGTTCTTTTTTTAATAATATAGATCTTTTTAACTCACAACTTAAGAAAAAAAAAATGAAATTTATTTTAATCTTTAGAATAACCAGATAACTTTGAGTAAATTTAGCTATTAACTTTTTGGGACGGGTTTTATTCATCTTTAAGAAAATCTTATTCAATTTATATATGTATATATATAATTTCTGTCTTACTAGAAAATGGTGGGAAATTTTCAAGATTTAATACTTCCACTTGTGAAAAGATTTTTGTTTCAGCCATTCAAACATTTTAAGAGCAAATAATTACCCCTTCCAAATATTTTTTTTAAATTCTTACATAGTGGGGAATTTTTTTTAGATAATTTGTAAAATAGAGGGTATATATAATCATATATAAAAAGATAAATCATGAGAATTTTATCAGCAATAGTCTATTATTATCACAACAATCCTTTGGTAATGTCATGCAGTGGGGCCTCTTAGCAATATTTCTATACATTAACATTGGATTGGTCAATGAGCAAACCAATAGGAAATGCCTTACATTGAGCTAGCACAAAAAGGTCCCTCTATCTGCAAAATGGTTATGGCCAAATTAAAACAATTCTCTATCTGCAAAATGGTTATGGCCAAATTAAAACAATTAATTTTTAATGTAAAAAGAGGGGAAAAAACTGTATATATTTATTGTACAGATATGTCAGTTTCTGATGTTTTTTTTTTTTTTTTTTTTTTTTTTTTTTTTTTTTGGCTTTTTTAATTTAAATTTAAAACTTTAACTATTTCACTGGCAGGATTTTTAATCCCTTATTTAATTATTGGCCTTCATTATCTTTTATACTAACAAAAGGAATAGGACATTCAGTATTATAATGGAAATTTAAACTTAATATTTTTCATTTTTAACAAACACTAACGAATTATTCATTTTTAATTATTATGTGCAGGGTAGGATTGGAAAAAAAGAACTTTGTATATGAAAAGTCAAATGTCTTGACTGCTGGAATTCGTAAAAATGCGATCAGGAAATGGAACTTTCTTGAGATATTGTGCAATAGTTGCTTCTCTTATCTCAGGGACTAAAGGAAAATTTTTTGTAACATCAAGATGAAAAAAAAAAAAAAAAAATGAGGTTTATTTGAATGTTACTTTTTTTTTGTACAATTAATATTTTGAGGGAGAAAGGAAGCTCATTTTTTGGCTATGAAATCATTGAATAATCTTGAATTAATACTTGACTATAAAAATAATATTGATAATAATAAATTTAATGTCCCTACCAATTCTGAAACCTGTAGATTTGAATGAATCTTCAAAAAAAAAGAAAAATACTGAATTGGAACTTCTTTATTCTCATAAATAATCAAAATGTAAAGATCCAGGATCCCAAAAAGCAACTCTGGATTATTTTTTTTAAATTTTACAAAACTCTCCATTATTTGTCACCTCAAAAATGGGACCAGATGTATCTGTCATTTTTTTTTTTCTTTGTAGCAATATTGTAATTTAAGAGATTTAAAATTGTCTTTTTTTTTTTTTTTTCTTTCTTTTTTGGCTGTCACATTTTTATCCGGTGTTATGTCTGGTTTCCCTCATATATGCAGACCAAACTGCCAAAAAGTTGATTTTTCTTCTCTCACTGATTTCCAAACACAATTACATCTTGGCAATAATGGAAAAAAAAAAAAAAAAAGAGTTGATTTTTTTTTTTTTTTTACAAAGAAAAAAGAAATGTTCTCTGCTTAAAAACTATCATCTCAATTATTTCGTCATGCCCACTTATCTTGCTGTATCAAAAGAGAAAATTATGTTTTATGACTCAACATGCCCAAAATCTTTGCTTATCTGTTTAAAAAGAAAAAATATATATATATATTTGGCCGTTTTTTTACCTTTTTAAAAGTTGTCGGCTATTATTTTAAAACCTATATTTTTAGATATTTAATAAAATTTTCATTTTCTATATTATCTGACACCAGGATTTTTATTTTGAAATTTCTTTTCTCTAATACTAATAAATAGTTTTATTATTCTACCATTGCAAAAAAAAAAAAGAAAGAAGAAGCTTGAGACTCTTGCAAACTCAATTATCTCTATCCCATAATAGTCATTTGATTTAATCTTTGAAATTTATGGGACAAATGTAGTTTATATTTGTGTATAACACTTCTCAAAGAAAGAAAGAAAGACTGCTGGAATTGTTAAAAATATAAGAATGGTTCCAGTAAAATTCTTTGCCGTCAAAAACAACAACACATTTGACAGGTAGCTGAAGTTATTTACTAAGCTATGCTTACTTCTGACACAAGGTAGTAATGGTCTGCTAGTCTTGCTTGCTAACAATTTCACTACCTAGGTAGTTGAAAGAGGTGGTCTGAGATTATCTTTATTCATTATTTAGAAAAAGATTTTATCAAACTATTTTTTAGAATTGAACAACATAAAAATGTCTTTTTAAAAAATCAATTTTGCTTGATTCATTTAAACAAAAGGCTTTTTCTTAGAAATAAGGAGAATAGTTGAACTGGCCATTCACCAAAAATGTTCCCTTTTTAAAAGAAAAAAGGGTATTGTCAGATTCTAGCTGAGGCTTTGCAAACAAAAAAAGGCATGAATCTACTAACTCCCTGCCATTGTCATAGAAGAAAATAAACTTCCATAATGAGTTAACTTTTTTCCTAATTGTATAACAGTCAAATGTTGTCTGAGCTTCTTGTACAATTTATTGCAATCATAACAGAACTCGACTTCATATATTATTTTAAGTCAGGGATCACCAAACTTTATTTACGGTGGGCCGGATAATTGAAAAAATAATGAGCGCAGGCCATATTATTATTGTAACAAGTGAAATGCTCACACACACAAAATTTTGTAACCTACCTACAGTAGTCAAGTCCATGAAGATTTAGTAAGCTTAACATGATATTTAAATTTAAATGGTATCGGAACTTCTCACGTTCTGTATGTTTTAACAAACAAATTCAAGTACCGTCGGCAGGACTGATAAAATGCCTTCACTGCCGTAGTTTGGTGAGCCCTGTTTTAAGTCATAAAGCATTAAAAATGGCCATTGTATGTTGTATCTAACTGCCTTTCATTCTGCTAAATATCTTCCTTCTTTTCATGTTGTAGTCGTTAATAACAAAATAAATACATGGTTATTATACAGGAATAGGTGGGATAACACTTTATATTCAAGATTTTTTTTTTTTTTCAAAACAATATAAATTTCATAACACCAAAGTCAGTGTTCTACTCTTTTTTACGACATGAGAGAGAGGCATAATCGAAATCCTAAAAAGTTATTTTTATAAATAAAGAAAATTATTATTACAATCCATTCTTGTTTTTCCTTATTTTATCTTTCATATGCATGTAGGTGATTTTTTATTTATATTACAATATATGTTCAGTTGAATGACTTGACCTGAAAGTTTTTATATACACTTATTGTATTACACAAAGAGGCGTGAGGCAGAGAGGAGAGTAGCCTCAACAGCAAAGAGAGCCAGAAAGAGGGAGAAAAGACAGCAGCCCCAGAAAGCACCAGTTTGTGAGCATTCAGTGCACCAAAGGCTGTCACTCAGAAATTGGCCTGCAGAGTCACTTGCGCATATATATATATATATATATATATATATATTTTTTTTTTATTTATTTTTTTTTTTGGGGCCACTACGGCATCGTCCTTAGTGGACAAAAATGTGCCAACAACAATATAAAAAGGATATTTGGCCACATTCAGATTGATTGAAGGGATTCAAGAGGGTGTCCCAGATGTGTAAAACCAGCCAGTGCCAGGTAAGCATCAACATCAGAAGACTTGAGTGATTCCCTAACCAAAAATGAAAGATATTATGATTTTTAGTATTATTCGGATTATTGTCCTCATCCTCATTGTTATATATACATTATACATGTTATTAACACAGAGGTATCCTGTTCCCATTCCTCTAACCATAGCTGGGAGTACAATGGACATACAGCTTAGTGGATAAAGGCGTTGGGTTAAAACAGTTCTAAGTGACAGTTATCTTTAGGCTGCAGGTTCGATCCTGGTCAAGGGCAACAGTAACATAGAATAATAATTAACACACCTTAATACCTGTACCCCAGCTATGGTTAGGTCAAGTGTTACCAACAGTCTCAGGTAGTTTTCCATGAGGACTCCCTGATTCTAAATTGACAGACCTCAATTTAAACTCTAGCTACAGAGTCTGTTCACAATTCATGACCTCTCATGAATTGTAACACACTATTCTAGTCTACTTAGGCACGTGGTGTAATAATTATTGTCATAGCTAATGCCCTTGGGAAAAGGTATGAATCTGACTATTCTCCCTCCAGCTATGGGTAAATAGGATAGACTGGGCTATTTAATCTTGGTTAGGCTATCAGTCTATGAGAATGAAAACTCTGAATTCAAACTTGTTAAACTCTGATTAAGAAATTGACCTTGTACCACATCCTACTCGTGTGAAGGGTCACCTTTTTAAGAATGGCTTGTCATACTTATATACAGCTACTGATATAGAAAGACTTTAATATACCTACATTGCTTAAACCTATGCTAACAATGCTATTATTATAAATGATTAACCCAAAAATTTATTTATATACGAGGGAGAGTCAAGAATTATCTGCACTCTTGTTTTATGGAAGCTGAGCCCATAGTGGATGATTTGATAGGCAGAACCATGATTCCTTGGTTCACCATTATCATCTTTGGAGCTTGCTGAATCTTCTTATCAGTGTTGGCAATTGATGTGTGTCCTGTTCCCTCCTTATGCACAACACTTGTCTGGCCACTTTTAAACTTCTCTATCTACTCATACACACTTCTACACAGTAGTGCACTGTCCAATTTTGTGCTAAAAAATCTCCGATGGATTTCAACCCCTGACACTCCTTCCAGCCAGAGAAATCTGGTCACTTCCTTGGTGTATTCTGCTAGTAGAGTGAAGTGGCCATGTTTCTGTTTGATCATGTGGCCACAACAGTGCCAACTATAAGCATGCATATAATAAAAAATATGTTATGGTCAAAGTGCAGATAATTTTTGACTCTTCCTTACATCTGTGAAGACCAGTAACTTTGAATATTGATTGAAGTTGGTTTTATTAATAGAAAGTCTGAGTTTATGAAAATTTGCTGCGTACAAAATCCCTTTTTTTTTTGTTATTTTTTTACCTGTTGTTTAAGATCCATCTTGATCCAAACTTGGCAGTGCATGAATTCCAGCTGTCTTCTTAATTGGACCTCTGCGGGGATCCAAAACTCGGTAGTTTTCACGAATGTTCCTAAAACAGAATAGTCTTGTTATTATTTATATCACTTTAACTCTTAACATCCCGTTGAGAATTTTCTAAGTCCAGAGCCCCATTCTTATAAGGACTTATCAAAAAATGGCCTTTTCAAGTTACCTGTTATTTCCCTTAAATCAAAGACTTCTAAATATGTTTAATATTACATTTAAACAAAAGTTATTGATTGGGTCTGATTAGGAAAACGAATGTGACTTATGGATCGGTGGAATGAGGCGGTATAAGATGTTAAGAGTTAATTCGCTTTACAACATATGTAACACATTCACAAACCCATTAAATTGTTTTGATTATTTCAGATGAATTTTTGGTCGCAGAATTCAGGAAAACGGAATCATTTTTTTACCATCACTTCCCAATTTTTTGGTTGCTAAATTTAAATTTAAAAAAGAAAACCCTTTTTCAAGAATTATTATAAGGTTTTACATAATTTTGCACCATACACAAAGATATGTTGTAAACATTATTTAAGGTGCTGAATTAAAAAATCAGAAGAATTTGTAAAATTATTTATTTTTTTTAAAATGAACATTTTTGGAGAAAAATTTGGACCATATGACCTTTAGGCACCCTTTTTGATCTCGATTAAGAAAGACGTTTTTCATTTACACCGTCAATATCCAGTTGTTTATTAGGGTTAGTTTGTATAATTTTTTTTTTTTTTAATCTAAAAGTCGTCTGTTAAAACAACCGGATATTGACAGTGTAAATGAAAAACGGACTTTTTTTAATCGAGATCAAAAAAGGGTGCCTAAAGGTCATATGGTGTTCATTATTTTATATAATTTTACACTACAAATCGAGGATTTATTTCAATTTCATATTTACTAATTTATTAGGAAAAAAAATCAATTTTTTTTTATGTGAATTCAACTCATATGCTACTGTCACACTTCCTATTAAAGTTGGATTAATGAAAGTTTTTAAAACCCTATCAAAAGGTGGGACCTGTTTTATGTGAAAGGTTTACTGATTTGTCTGAAGCTAAATTCAAAGATGTATTTACTGGACCTGATATGAGAAAACTCATTTCTGGTGCTGAAATAAAGATCTCATTAGGATATCAATGACCTGAAGGGGGGGGGGGGGCTATTGTTGTATTATTATAACAAACAACTGGCAACCAAACAGTTGTTTTCTTGGGGTGGGGAGCAAAAAAAAAAAAAAAAAAAGCTGAGAACTTACATCTATTAATAACTGTAACAGTCATAGCTGCCAATTTCAACACAGTATTGTTTACAAATGAATAAATACTACCATTTTTATTTGTGTCAGTGTGCTTACATGATGATTGAAGCACCTAGACTGACCTATATGGTTAAGCATCTGGAGCTGATGGTAGGTGCTGCTCACCTCAGCAAAAAATCTCCTTAGTTTAGTGCTAGCAAAAGAGGATAGACTGCCTCGTGTTCAGCTGAGCAGTCCATGACATGCAACACTCAATTTTAGTCTTATTTAGGTTAGACATCGGCTGACCATGTCAAGCCCTAGCACCTATATGATTGGCAAACCCCAACACTTTATCGTATGGGTGCTAGAAGGTGGTAGCTGAGGGTCTTTCATGTCTGGGTATGACGTTAAACTCTATCTGATGGTGAGGTTCCAGTTCTGGAGGTTTGGGGAATATGGAGCACCCCTTCCTCACCATTGCTTCCTGGTCCACTCTGACCTGGAGTGGTAGTACCTGTTAGGTTCCCAATTACGGTTAAATAGAAATGGGTGTTTATAAAAAAATTGAGTATCTATTAAGAATGAATTTTTTTCAAAACTTGTCGGCATTAAATGACCCACTGAGAACAAAACAAACAAAGCAATGATAAGCCACTCTGCCTACATTTTACTTACTATATATTCATTAAATTTAATTTTGTATCAAAAATGAAATTACACAAAATAGTAACTCTTTCGGGTTGTTTATGAATTCTTTTCAGGATAACTATATTAAGAAAATCATTAAAAAGATTGAAAAAAAAAAATTATATATATTTGTAGTTATTTAGTATTGGAGAATTGAATATAAAGTGCTTGATTACGAGTCTAAGAGCTGTATCTATTTGTTATAAAGTACAATACATTTAAGGTGCGATTGTTACCATTGGGTTCAAAGCAGCATCGTTGTCTTGATAAGTGGATAATATGCTGTTTTGAAACCAATGGTAACAATCGCACCTTAAATGTATTGTACTTTATAATAAATGAATGAATATATATATATATATATATATATATATATATATATATCACTGTTACTTGCAAATCCAACCAATATATTTACTTCTGGATTTTATTAAAACCAATTTAAGAGTGCTCAATAAAAAGAGCTAAATATACATTTTGAAAACGAAAGGCTTAAAATATTCCGACTACAGTTTCACATAATAGCAAATCTTCAGGGAATTTCCTGAAGATTCGCTATTGCATGAAACTGCAGTCGGAATATTTTAAGCCATTCGTTTTTTAAAACTGTATTTGAAGTGCATTTTGCTCTGTTCAAAAGAGCTAAAACAAATCAAAATCAATTTTGCACACCTGTGTTGTCCTATTCATTGAATGATGACAAAATAGAAAGGAAGGGAAACTTTTTAAAAGGGGTGAAATATATTATTGCAACCAGTATTTAGCCATAGACAACCTTTTTTCCACAAAGCCTATTATCTTTAACATTTTTTGTTAACTGAATGCATTATAAAGGGGGTAAACTAGTTAGTCCTGGGGATTCTAACTTCAGGACAGTACCTCCATCATACCAAAGGGGAAGGTTCAGAAATAACCTGACACTGGTCATAGAGATTTTTATCCTTACTCTCCCGTGGGCTCCCGTTAAACTTACCCTATGTCAAATACTACCCCCATGGAAAGATAATAAAATATAAATGTTGTAGCTGAAAACTTGCTCTATCCAATAGTGTTATCACACTGTCTGTTGTCGTGGATATAAATAAGTACTATTTAATGTTGTAGCTGAAAACTTGCTCTATCCAATAGTGTTATCACACTGTCTGTTATCGTGGATATAAATAAGAGATACTACTGTTGTATACCCTTTCTTAAATTCTTATCTCTGGTCGTATTTTCTTCTGGCCGACTTTGGTTCTATCTTCTAACATCTTGACTTGGTCTGGTCTAGCGTCTCGGATCTCCTAAGGTCTGGACTTTCTATTGCTATGTTCCTGCTGGCTGGTCGTCCTATATTCATTTCTTAGTCTTGTTACCAAGACATTCATCAATGACAAGAACATTTTACTTATACAAACTTTTATTTCCTTAACTATACATTTCATGTAACTAAATATCTGACTAACATAGTGCGCGTGAGTTCCAGTTTTAGGCAGGACCTAAAATGGTCGACTTCTCTGCCTGACGTCTAACTGAAAACTGGGGACTCAAAAAAGTCCCACGTGACTTCACATATTTTGGCGGGCTTCTATAATTTTCCATTGAAGGACCCGGCCATGGTATGAAAAGGGTCATCCCCTTAGAATTACAGGGGACCGACAATAATCTTATGCAACCACATAGATTATGTAACACTACTTTTGGAGTGCCTTTTGTATATTATTCAATGACCAAATTGTATTGGTTACCACCCAATATTAATTTTAGGGTGATGAATGAGGAGGAGTAGTGGTGGTGGTGGTGGGGCTGAAATCCTATGAGGTTCAAGAAAAGTGATAATTTTAGTTACAATAATTCTCTACAAAAAAAAGAGAAGTCTCTTATCGGAAAACAAACATTTTCTAAATATAAATTAATTGTTAACTTGTTTCGGATATAACTTATCATACATTATCAGAAAATGTGTTTAAAAGCTGGTAACTGTTTTCTTTGCTCATATGAATTGACGATTGTTTTATTTCAGAGAACGGAATCTGCAAACAGTTTAAATTCCAGAATTTGCAGGAATTCACCTTATACTGCACTGCTATAATGATTAAGATCTTATCGCTACAATGTTTGGCTTGTTGGTTGGTCTTATGGCATGTTAACCCTTGATGGGTTATTAAATGCTATAAAGTAATGTTGGATTATTCTGGTAATATTGTTACATAATCTATGCGGTTGCATAAGATTATTGTCAGTCCCCTGTAATTCTGAGGGAATGACACCTTTCATACCATGGCCGGGTTCTTCCATGGAAAATTACAGAAGCCCGCCAAAATACGTGAAGTCACGTGGGACCTTTTGAGTCCCCAGTTTGCAGTTGGACGTCAGGCAGTGAAGATATACTGCCGAACTGTGACTCACTCTGCATACGCGCGCTATGTTAGTTAGCAGATGTCTGGTGGGGATTTAACAATAAAATAAGATCAAAAGTAAATCGAAGTCTTGCGTTTATTATCTAAAAACTAACAATGATACAGGGCTTCTGATGAGGAGAAATCCCTAACAGAAAACCAGACCCGAAGTCCCCAAGAAAGTCCAGACCTTAGAAGATTCCAGACCAAGCAAGATAGATGATAGAAATAACAAAGACGATCAGAATACTAAAGATGGCCAAGAAATAGAATTAAAGAAGAAGGGTATGCAACAATATAAGGTGAGCTGAAGAACACAACTTGAATTTATAAACTCTTCCAAATTGCATTGACTGAATCAGCCAATCAAAACGCTCAAACATGTATTTGAATTACTATTTAAAGGTGTTGCTAAATTGTCGCTCAATTGCTCGTTGGATGTACAGATGAACTGACAAGGATTATACGATTCTTTAACACGGATCAGCTGAAAAGTATTAAAACTGACACTATATCTTTCAACATCAAGAAAGGATTAAACGTTGTGCCACAAATAGTTGGGCAGACTGGGCTCTTTAACCTTGGCTAGGTAACCCGTCTAGGAGAAGGAAAACTCTGAATTCAAACATAGAAATTGACCTTGTGTCATATCCTACTCATGCAGAGTAATGGCAACAAAGGGGTACTTCTGAACTGGACCCTCACCCTCGGATACATTTTAGTGTCATATCATTTTTGGGAGATTGGGGGGGAGGTAGGTTTTACCACTCTGCACGGGATGCAGTGGCCATATTGACAAGGCAGACTTAGGTGTTGAAAAAGCTCTTATTTCTAATTAAGTGTTGGCAAATAATAATAATCTTAATCTATATATTAATACTGGTGTTCCTACAAAATAAAACTGCTATCATCTTGCGACACGCTCTGTTTAAAAAAGGCATCATCCTATATAAAAGATAAAATGCAAAAACATACCCTGATTATTTGGTGTTGCTTATCCGCCAAATTCTTATTTCTTATGAATTATTTATTAGTTAAATAATGGACCATTCTGTTTTTATTAAAATGGAAGATATTCTACGCAGAAAGAATATAAAAAAGAAAGAGAGAGTAGGAAAACTATACAGAGAGTGGGTGAGCACCTGGAAGCGATAACACTACGGAACTGCAACCGTTGAACATAATAAAAAGATGAAAAGAAAGAAAGAAAAGAGCGAAACATTAAAAAAAAAAATTTTACATATAGAAGTATTTTCCTAATAGCTTTTAAGTAAACATATCAAACATTGTAATAATTAAAATACCATATTGTAGTATATCCACAGGTCCTTCTAGTTTATATTCATTCCCCGACGCATGAATAAATAACTGTGCAGATGTAAGTATGCATGTATTTACGCTCAGGGTATCCCATTGTGGTGAAATAGTTAGCAAGCTAATCTTGCAGATCCATTAATATTGAATAGCCCCGTTTAACCCTCACTGGATGCCATATACTTGCAACCTTGTATCACATCCTACCCATGACAAAACGGGTTGGGTAAATACCTACATGTATACACGGAATAATTCCACTGGTAATAAAAGGTTCAAAATTTTACCACTTACCCATCAACATCTCTCTGTGGTTTCGGACTGTAGAGTTGGTCTACTTGTTCTTCTGAACGTGACGGAACATTTGCCATCTGATTAGAACGTTGCCTCATTTTCATGTCTTCTTGGCTGCTTTTGGTTACGTTTATTTCGAGCATGCAGCGTTTTCGTTCATCGTTAGCTTTGTGATAGGCCTGAAATGAGATCCAAAAATGTTGAGAAATTTTGTATATATATATATTTACCAACCCCTCCGCATGAGCAGGATACGACACAAGGTCAATTTCTTAAGCGGAGTTCAACAGGTTTGAATTCAGAGTTTTCCTTCTCCTAGACTGGTTACCTAGCCATGGTTAAAGAACCCAGTCTGCCCTGCTATTTACCCATAGCTGGAGGGAGAGTAGGCTTCATACCTTTCCCAATGGTATTAGCGCTAAGTGAAATGCAATTACCACGTCCAGGATTTGAACTCGGGGCGACGAGTCCATTTCCCATGACTTTAACCATTACACCACGTGCTTCCTTTTTGTATATAAGGTGTGTGCTAGATGCACACTTTTTTTTATAGACTCGGTGATAACCATGTGATCTCTCTTGGCCAATCACTGGCAGTACTCTGCTGCTGAGACAATACTTATACTTAGTATACTGGCTATAATTGCTTTGAACCTTCGTGGACGACGGACATAGTGATTAAATCACTGGACCTTTAACACTACGCAGGATAGGACTTATTCACTTACCAAAGGATTCCACAACTCAGGACTTACTTACTTTAAGCCCTTTTTCAACTGGCCAAGGATGGCATTTAAAAACTTAACAGTAAAGTCCGAAACATTTACAAATCCAACATGAAAATTGCAGTGCTAAAACCAAAAGCAAGGATTGGTACGCAAAGGCAACAGAATTCAATACAGCTCTCACAACAAATATCCTCATCATCATCATGTCACGCTATTAGCATGGATATCCATAACACTCTCTCTCCAACTGTCCCTATCACTCAGTATTCTTGGAAGGTCCTCTGCGCAGCATCCAATATCTGCGCAGAGCTGGTCAATTTACATCTTTGCTGGACGGCCCACACCGGCATGCCCTAGTGCTGGCTTCCACAGGAGGATGTCAATTATGAGTTTGTTTTTGCTTCTCCAGCAGTGTCACCTATAAGTCGATTGCTGGCTTCATTGATGTGGGTCCCTGTCTATTTTCTATCTACTGCTACTGGGACGACACTATCACCCTGACTGCCGGTCTGAAACTGTTTAAGGAGCTTGATCCGGCTGAATATATTCAGATTCCACCCCTAGTCCCCCCATGGATTTGAACACCCAGAAAGTAGATACTAACTTTTCTTCTAGATATTGTCTCTGTCCTCTAAAATAAGATATAGACAAGATTTTATAAGGAAATTGGTTTCAAAATGAAGTAAATTTATTTACTTTCAAATGTTGGTTGATTGATAGATTAGGTCTCCAATTGTCTACAAAAAGTTAGAATAATAAAATTGGTATTAAAAGGAATAAATTATTGGTGAAGTGGCCTTTTGTCGGTATCAGTCAGAGAGTGAGGGAGTCTATCGCCTTTTCACTAGCATTAATTAAAGGATGCAAAATGACAAGGTGAATCAAATTGGACTGAAAACTTATATTTTGATATTTGATAACTGAATCAGGTTTAGTGGAGGTAGTGCATTGGTTGTAACAAACTCACAAAGAAATGTGGTCTCAACAAATAGGTTACTATTGTGTTTCCCTGAAAATAAAACCTACCCAAAATGAGACCCAGCATGATTTTTCAGGATGGTTTTTATTATAAGCCTTCCCATTTTGAATAAGCCCTAGTTGAGAGCAGTAAACAGACAAAATAAATAAGCATTCTTCACAATGACATCATACGACACAAACACTTGTCTTCATCAATGATCAAGATGATGCACGTTTGCTAGTGTTATTTATCTGGATGCTGAGTAAAAGATGTAGTTAATGAGGTTTTGAGTAAAAGAACATGTTAATGGTAATTTCTGTTTATTCAGAAATTTCGTGATTTTCTACTTTATAATGTCGTTTTTCAGTATATGAAGATAAAGACAACCCTCAAAAATAAGCCTTAGTGCTATATTTCAGAATGAAAGTTAATATAAGCCTTGTCATTTTCGAGGAAATACGGTAGTAGAGTCATCATTTGAAAGCAAGTCAGATAGTGAAAGGAAAGAGAGTTGGAAATGGGCTAGGTGTTCAGAGGAAATTCAAACAGTGAAAAAGCGAGAAAGACATTTCCTGGCAACTTTGAAAGCCACCAAGGCATTAGCACTTTTGAAAATTTTTTTAAACATATTGCCTGAGGGGGGAAAATTAAATTTAAAAAAAAAAAAAAACATTTAATATTTTTTTAGAATTAATTACTTACTTAAAAAGCATCATATTCACTCCACTCCACTGAGATATTTGTTTTGTTTTATGACAGTAGGGACTCCAAATCGTTTCTAAAAAAATTCTGATTTAATTATTCAGACTCTTATCTTTAGAGAAAAATTTAAAAATCATACAAGTAAAATATATTTTGTTCGGAATTCATAAAATTAAATAAGGAGAAGGAGGGTTGACCTAATAAAAAAGATTTCCCCTATTATATTTTATGAAAACCTATTTTAAATATAAATTCATCTAAAGGTATCAAAAGTATAAAAAAATTTGTGAAAATTTGACGATTAATTTTTCATAGAATTTTAATATTTTTATGTAGTAATGATACTGGCTATAAATTAAATACTTTTTGATAAACTTACATAATTTCTGAAATGTAAGTAGTAATGTAGTTTTGGTTAAAAAGGGGAAAACTCAGAGGATTCAAGATCAATTGGATACTTGTAAGTGATCTTGTCACTGCTTCCTTATTAGATTTATTGAACAATTTGACATGAGATCAGCTTTTAGTCAAAGTCAGTTAATTCAGGCTAACTATAGCATCCAGTGGGCTGGGTTAGCTCAGTCGGTAGAGCGTTCGGCTAGAAACCACAAGGTTCCTAGTTCGATACCGGTCCTCGCCAACTCAGCGTATGAGTAGCACAGGGATCTGTGCGGTAAAGTAAGGAGCTGATGGTAAGTGTGGCGCCCCACCTAAGATGCTAAAACAATCTCCTTGGTCTAGCGCTATTGAAAAGGGGATAGACTCCCTCGCTGACTGGATGATACCGACTTTAGACCGCCCCATCGACTTTATAGCACCCAATATTCACCAGAAGAGGCCAATCGCAATAATGGATGGAGAAATTTTTTTTTCCGAGGATATTAGTGCTATGTGAAATGTAAGCTGCTTCATCCAGGATTTGAACTCAGGTTGACGAGTCCATTTTCTGTGACTCTAACCATTACACCATGCACTTCTCCAGAGACTATAAAACTCTTTTTTTTTCGTTCAGACAAGCAAAAAAATATTTAATCATAAAAATACCTATCGGTATGTCTATTGGGGAGGTGGTGGGTCACCAGAGAAAAATCAAAATCAAAAGGGTCCGTGGGTAACAAAAATTTCACTGACTTCAGTTATATTCACACCGATAAAAACAATCTCAAAAAAAAAAAAAAAAAGGACGAATCCACCCCTTTCTAATCCCCACCCCTCGTACCCAATCTTTTTAAAGGGTTGTTTTAAATTTCATAGAAAAAAAGCTAACAGACTTCTGACCCCATCTGCCTTTTTCATAGTGAGAATTCGAGTCAAAGCTTTGATGTAAAAAAAAAAAAAAATAAAAAGGGGTCACAATCAGGGGTCACCATCTCAAAGTTAATCAGTGCAAATAATGCAGAATGGAAGTGGCAGTTGTTGTTGAGGAGTTAAAAGTACGAAGGAGATTCATTTAGTTATATGTCAAACATTAACACTTTGTAAATGTCCCTTCATCAAATATCATGATCCCTTCAACATGGGGACCTAATTATGCAGGTGTGATCTTAAGTGCACTATCAGATACACAGCAGCTCAGCCGCTAGGGCACAGGTTTGCAGAGGGGGTGCTACAAGCCTACTTTTGGGTTATTTCTACTCCACTGCCCGATCCCTTTTAATATATGTGTGTGTTTGTATATATATATATATATATATATATGTGTGTACAGGGTGTTCGGGAAAAATTTGACAGTTTCATGAGGAAAAAGAAAAAGTGCTTGGTAAATACAAATTTAATGGATTGTAAAGAAATTCACACAGGCACGGAAATTACCTTACTGTCAACAAGTTTCACTCAAAATCAACCATTAGCGTCGATCACAGCCTCAATCCTGCTCTGGAACCTGGACCAAGCTGATGTTACAGTTTCCCTGGTAGGAGTCTCAAAAACTACCTTAATTCTGTTGATTAACTGGGCTTTTGTAGTACTGGCATGGCGATTGGTGTCTTTCTCAACAGTGCCCTATACATAATAATCCATGGGGTTAAGATCTGTGGAGTTCGGAGGCCAAACATTGGGACTGGTGTAGTCGTAAAAATTCGCCGACAACCATTTTTGACTTTTCTGAGCGGTGTGGCAGGGGCCGAATCCTGTTGCCATATATATGGCCTACCATTGGCTACTCTTGTTATCCAGGGCTTGACTACAGTGTTTAGCAACTTCATGTAGGCATCTGAATTCAACCTGATACCCTCTCTGAAAAAATGCTGTACAAACGCAATCAGATCATCTGTTATGTTGCTTTCTTCTCAGCCTCATAGTCTCCATTACAATTTTCCAGTTCGTGCCTGATTGTTTTTACAGTGTTCAGATAATCTCCTTATTTTGATGGCCAGCGCAGATCATCATGTTACAAGTTATTCTCTTCCATGATTCAGGTGGGTTCCAGTCATCCATTCTGTCATCACATATATGAATGAAGGAGGGTTATCCTGAACACCCTCTCTCTCTCTCTTATATATATAAAAGTAAAGTCGTCGGGGCGGCCTAATGTCGGTATCAGCCATGCAGCGAGGGAGTCTATCCCCTTTTCACTAGCGCTAGACCAAGGAGATTATTTTAGCGTCTGAGGTGGAGCGCCACACCTACCATCAGCTCCTTACTTTATCGAACTAGGAACCTTGTGGTTTCTAGCCGAACGCTTTACCGACTGAGCTAACCTGGCCCTACAAACATAAACATTTTGTGGCGTGCTGTTTCAAGGATTTGTTCCAAACAACATGCAGCATTCTCATGTAGATCCCAGCTAGCTTTTTTTCTCTAAGCATTTCATTAGAGTCCAAGTGGTGCATCCATACAGTAGCACTGACATGGCTACAGCTTGGAAGAATTTTTGTTTTATCTCATCAGTGAGATGAGATTTCCATATGATCGATAATCTGTCTATAGCAGTCCATGCCTTTCTTATGCGTATATTGACATTGCTTTCTGTAGATGAGATATTGCTACCTAGTTGTGTTAAATGGTCTACTAATTTCAGAGAGAACAGACTTAGCTAAATATCTCAGTGAATCACAGTTTGGTTTTATGGCATATCAACCATTTTTGGGTCATTTAATGACGAATCAATTTATTTTTGGTATCAGGTTATTTACAGTAGATGCTGTTGCTTAGATTGTTACCCATCTAAGTACTGAACAGGCCCATCGCTGCTTAAGTTTGGTGATGTTGTGGGAACTAGGGCTCTCAGCATGACTTGACTGTAAATTTGTGAATCCTAATTTATTTATTATTTAAAAAAGAATTTCTTCTAAAAAGAAATTATTGAATTGAAACAGCAATTAATTTGAAAGAAAAAAAATGAGTGTTTCTTGCTCTCATGGACACTTTATAGACTCTCTCTATCTCTATCTCTCTCTCGTGCACACTTTATAGTCTCTTTTTCTCTCTCTCTCTCTCTCTCTCTCATGTACACTTTATATCTCACGCACTCTTTATAGTCTCTTTCTTTATCTCACGCACTCTTTATAGACTCTCCCTCTCTTTCTCTCACGCACACTTCATAGACTGTCTGTCTGTCTCTCTCTCACACACTTTATAGACTCTCTTCTCTTACGCACAATTTATAAACTCTCTCTCTCTCACGCACAATTTATAAACTCTCTCTCTCTCACACACACACACTTCATAGACTCTCTCTCTCGCACACTTCATAGACTCTCTCTCTCTCTCTCTCTCATGCACCCTTTATAAACTCTCTTTTTCTCTCTCACGCTTTATAGACTCTCTCTCTTTCTCATGCTTTATAGACTCTCTTTCTCTCTCACACTTTATAGACTCTCTCTCTCTCTCACACGCTTTATAGACTCTCTCTCTCTCACACGCTTTATAGACTCTCTCTCTCTCTCTCTCTCTCTCTCTCACACGCTTTATAGACTCTCTCCCTCTCTCTCTCTCTCTCTCTCACACACTTTATAGACTCTCTTATGCTTTATAGGTTCTGTTTCTCTCTCTCTCACATGCTTTATAGACTCTTTCTCTCTCACTTTATAGACTCTTTCTCTCTCTCATACTTTATGCATATATATATATATATATATATATATATATATATATATATATAAACACAAATCATACATAGCTACATCTTAGACCCAACCATCTACACAAATCTGAAAGTTTAGCACATTCAAACATGTGGTGCATCTATACATACATATGTGTCTAGAGTTATATAAAACACACACACACTTGCAATACTTTGACAATTCTTATTTACATTTATCTACATATACGTCTTTTATATTTCTAATATATTTTCTTTTCTTTTTCTTTTTTTTTTTTCATCTAACAAAATGGAGAACATTTTGTGTGGAATCAGACCCGCTTTCCTGTTTGACATTTCGTTCTTTTGAAAAGCCGTCAAAAAGATGAAGTCTGTTTGATATTGTTTAAGTTGGATCACTTACGTAGATAAAACAGATGTCTTTTCAAACTTCAAAGTTCTCTGCACCCAAAAATATTTCCAACCCACAAACAAAATTTTGTCTGTCAATATTTGTACTCACAAATAACCCCAAGAATTGGACAGAACTTTAAGTACATCTCTACAAGAACCAAAAATTCTAATTTCAACGAGAAACTAGAGTCTTTCTGAAAAAACCCCCAAAAAACTAAAAAAAAACTGTCTGATCACAACTTTGAGATTATGCTCAAAATCTTAATTATTCAATATTTATCATCTTTAAGATTATCAGTTATTAATGTTACATTCTCCATCATTTCATTTTTATTTAAACCTTAATTATTAATAAAATCATTTTACATTATTAATCATCATCCTCATGTCGTGCAGTGTATGCCATTTATATATACAACAAAGTAGCGGTTTACAGTGGCAGCACGGATATCCATGACAATCTCTTGCCAGCCTTCCCTATCATTCATTGCACCTGGGAGTTCTTCCTCGCTGCAGCCAGCATCTTTACATAGCTGGTCAATGTAGGTCCTTGCTGGGTGTCCCACACTAGCATGTCCATGTGTTGGCTTCCACAGGAGAACATCGCTTATGAGTTCGTCCTTGCTTCTCCAGCAGTGTCCTGCATGTCTAGTCCGTCTCACTCGGATGATCTGTGAGATAGGGGGCAGGTAACCATACAGCTGCTCCCTAGTGGGGTGCTGTTTCCACGACTTGTTCAATACTGCACGCAACATTCTTACTGTTGACCATATCTATATATTTTGGTAACATGTAATTGTATTTATATATACAACAAAGTAGCGGTTTACAGTGGGAATGGGAAGGCTAATTTGCATATTGATCTTTAAAATTTGATTTTAATAAATATGTGCTTGGTATTTTTGATTTCTAATTGTTTGGTTTTATCTTAATGAATAGGAGCAAAAATCTTGGGGATAAATCTTAAAATGGATAGACATCCGTTAACAAGAAGAAATAACTGTAATTTTATTCTTTACTTCCTAATTTAACTAAATACTTAAATTAGGAAAATTTAGCAATAAAAGACAGGAGAGATGAAAGAGTAAGTTTCAGTTGTTCTATTTTTGATTATACTCCTCTGTTCCAAATCTTTTTATCTGCATTCTTATTTAGTTTCATTAGCCTTTCTAATTTAATATAATATTTTAGTACATTAAAACTTAAATACTTGCACCCTACGGAGGGTGCATATATTTGCTAGTATATATAATAACCAAAAGGAAATATTAATTACCTTTGATTCCTGATCCAGTCTCCATTCCATGTCTCTCAGTTGATTAGCCAAACTGTTTTTCTCTTTTTCCAACATTTTTATGTATTGTGGTGTAATCTGAAAAATAAATGGCAAAGAAAAAAAACTTAATATACTTTAGAATTGGTAAAAAATAAAATATTTTGCAATTTCCAGAATAAATCTAATGCTGGAATCATAGCAAACTACATTAAAAGAAAGAAAAGAGCAGATTGCATGATGTCACTTGTGTGATGTAAATGAACTTTGGCAAGCGACAATGATAGCTCCATCTAGCTAATGTCTTACAATTTTTTTTCAGTTATGATCCTGGCTTGAACCATTTCGCACCTTGTGTTTGCTGTCAAAATATTTTTTAAGAATGGTGACTCTGTAATTGCTACTGTTAAGTATCTGGCCACCATCCTTGGCCAGTTGTAAAGAACTTAAAGTAAATAAGTAAGTAAGTCCCGAGTTATAGAATCCTTTGGTAAGTGAATAAGTCCTGTGGTGTAGAATCCTTTGGTAAGTCAATAAGTCCTGTGGTATAGAATCCTTTGGTTCGTCGTCCAATAAGATCCAAGTAGTAATGAGCTAAGATTAGAATCAGCCAGTATAAATAATAATATCAGCAGCAGAGCACTGCCAGTGATTGGACAATAGGTTGGTCACATGGTAGTCGGCGAGTCTATAAGTAGAAGTGAACATCTGGCACGCGCCTTATATCCACAAAATTCCAACAGCTAGACATAGAGCTTTTCGACGTCCGCTAAGGACCTACATTAACCAACTATGCGAGGACTCGGGATGCTGCACAGAGGACCTCCCAGGGGCCATGAGTAATAGGGAAGGTTAGCAAAAGATTGTCATGGATATCCATGCTGCGCGCGCGACAGAATGATGTTGTTCCTGATAGAAAACCAATACTGCTATTGGTTGAAAATTCTATCTGGAACAGCATCATTCTGACATAAAAGCTCTGTGTAGCTCAGGTGGTAGAGCATCTGCCTAAGAATTTCAAGGTTCCAGGTTCAATACCGATCCTTGCCAACTCAGTGCATGAGTAGCATAGCTTGGGTAATCTGATCTGTGTATATCTGGGAGCTGACGGTAGGTATGGCAGTCCTCCTCAGCTAAAACAATAACCCTGGACTAGTGCTAGCAAAAAGAGGATAAACTCACTCGCTGTTCAGCTGATACTGACAATAGACCACCCTGCTGCCAACTACTCTTGGAAAGGCATGAACCTGCTTATCCCTGCAGCTATGTGTTAAATAGTACCACTACTGTTCTTTTACAAGGATAGCTTTAGCATTAAATAACCCACAAAGCTTGATATGCCGTTAAACAAAGAAACTGAATATAAAAAAATGAATCATTAAATTTAAGTCTCCATGGAATTTATTGACTCCATAAAAATAAAAAAATGTGAGTGGCTTGGTGTGGACTTAGGACCCCACTTACAGTAGGGAAAATAAGTATTTCAGCTCCTGCTGATTTTCTGAGTTTGCCACTTTACAAAAATAGGAATGGTATATAATTTTCAGGGTAAAAAGCTTGAGAGTGAGAGATAGGATATAAAAACAAATTTTAGAAAATCACATTATTATCAATTTTTGAACATTTTTTTGAAAAAAAAAAAAAAAAAGGATTTCATCATAGCAAAATATAACTCAGTACTTGGTAAAGAAACCCTTGTTGGCAAGTACAGCAGCCAGGCGTTTCCTGTAGTTGGTTACTGTTATGTATTAGAAATACATTAACGAGAAGATTGCGAGTGGTTGTAATAATAGTTTATTATTACAATAAATACCAATAACAAAAATGGCTTCCGGCCGGCAAGGTAAAAAGTCTCTGCGTGTAAAAGAAGGATTGGTAAAGATTACTTATCTTCTTGAGAGTTTTAGCATGTGTGTTTACATCCGAGAATACGAAACAACGTTCGTGGTTTGGAGATCACCCACATCACACTGAGCTAATCTCCTGTTGTTCTTTTATACGTACTCATTTGCATACGTGGGGGATTATCCAGTTACTTCCCTTTACAACAGTTACCAAGTTTTTACAGATCCCAGGGGAGAATTTGTCCCACTCGTCTTTGCAGATCCTCTCCAAATCCTTAAGGTTTGTAGTTTGTTGTACGGAAACTCGATGTTTCAGCTCCCTCCACAGATTCTCTAAAGGATTATGGTCCGGAGACTGACTAAGGAAACTCAATTACCTTAATGTGCTTCTTCTTGAGCCACTCCTTTGTTGCTTTAGTCGTATGCTTTGGGTCATTGTCATGCTGAAACCCCCAACCACGACCCATCTTCAGTGTCCTGGCTAAGGCAATGAGATTTTCACTCAAGATTTCCCAGTACTTGGCCCCATCCATCGATGTAGTCATCCTGTCCCGTTAGCAAAGAAACAGCCCCAAAGCATAATGTTTCCACCTCCATGCTTAAAGGTTAGGACGGTGTTCTTGGGATATTTTATTGACTCCATAAAATAAAAATCATGTGAGTGGCTCGGTGTGGACTTAGGACCCCACTTAGTTGATTTACGTGAAATCTGATTACCCCCTAATTAGTTGATTGTCCTCTCATCAAGCAAAAATGTTATGCCTATCTTGCTGTGGGGTACCTTTTGCCTTTGAGATTTATCTTCAAGTAGAAATCATTTAAACACTTACTTATAAATAAAACCTTTTTAACTTTAAACACTTAATAATCACCAACATATAGAAACTTTCTTTGGCTTTTAACTTTCTTGACCTCCCACAGTTCGAATTTAAACAAACAGACATTTTAATCACTGCACTGAAAGTCATAAAAAAAACAATCTACATATATCATTAAAATTCTTAGTACAGGACATTCTCAGTTGGTAGAGCGTTCGGCTAGAAACCACAAGGTTCCTAGTTCGATACCGGCCCTCACCAACTCAGCATATGAGTAACTCAGTAATCTGTGCGGTAAAGTAAGGAGCTGATGGTAGGTGTAGCGCTCCACCTCAGATGCAAAAAAAAAACAATCTCCTTGGTCTAGCGCTAGTGACAATGGGATAGACTCCCTCGCTGATTGGCTGAAACCGACAAACCAAATCATTTCAATTCAGAAAAATGAATGATAAGGGTCCTGTTTTTTGTTGTTGACAATTTGATTTACCATGGTAGCAAACTAGTATTGAAAATCAGTTGCTACTTAGTACTGAGTTTTATTCTCACTGGGTGACCCGTGTCTATCTTTTTAGTTTTTACCTCACCATGGTGTAATGGTTGGCAGACTAGTCTTAAAAATCAGTTGTTTCACCGAGTACTGAATTTGATTCTCACGGGGGTTCCCCACAATAATTCAGACGGTAATCAATCCTCCTCATGCAACAAAATGTAAATGAACCTGTCGGAAACTTGAACTTTTTGTTTATTTTATTTTCCGCATCAATAACTCTCAGGCCAATCTGTATGAATTGCTACAATTCTAACTATTACACAGCACACCTCCACGATATCATCGATATATGCAGACGTCACTCTTCTTATTGTACCGTCCATTCAGGTCAAACCCTGGCCTAGGTTGAATATCCTTTTAACATGACTGTCCAATGATGGCCACAGGGATTTCTTGACATGAACCTGCACCATGCCTTCGTAAGTTTCAGAATACATATATTCAAAGACGTCTTTATTAAGAACCCGAAGCCCAAAAAGGTTTTAACCGCGCGGTGAGGAGATGGCATTTTGGGAGCAGATGACCCTCATGTCTTTTCAACAAATCGTCAAAATCTAACTCCAAGTCAGTTCCCTTCTTACACCTTGCCTCCAGCCAATCAGAAAACAACGGCTAGGTCAGTAAAAGGTGAATTGATGTCAATAACTTTTGCAACAGTTAATGGTAACTTTCCATTTACCATACCATTATTCAAATATTAGTACACTTACAATCATAATTTGTAGGCAACCCACGAATTATGTAACATACATTCAGCAGGGTAGGGGCTAATTTGATTTTTAAGTAAATCAATTGAGAATAATGAGGTCTGGGTCCATTTTTTCGATTTTTATTTAGTTTTAGTTTTCTGTCATGTGAACATAATTATGCAGTTTTCACAGATAGCTCGTTCTTTCGAAGCTTGTTTAAACCAAGGTATTGGTGTTTTAAGCTTCTTTTGTTATATAATCTATGCATAGATTATTGTCATCTCCCTGTATTTCTGAAGGGATGACCCCTTTTCATATCACGGCAGGACTTTCCAAGGAATATTACAGAAAGCCTGCGAAATACGTGAAGTCACGTGGGACCTGGTTGGCTCTCAGTTTCAGCTTGGATGTCAGGCAGATAAGGCCTATCTGCCTTAGCTGGGGCTCATGTTAGTTAGATGAATATGTTTAGTTAAGTAAATAAAAGTTTAAATAAATAATATGGTTTTGTGGTTGATGTCTAGGCAACAAGACTGACCTAGAAGAAAAAATGAATCAAGGATGACCAACCAGAAGTCCAGATGCTAGCAGAAGAACGTAAGATACCAAAGATGAGCAGAAGAATAATAGAAGTAAAGAAAGGGTATACAACACTTTATCTCAAACGGAGTTCACTTTCTAAATTATAAGAATTATATATTATCACATTAAGGATGTCTAACATAAAGACATGCCACATCAACACCAACACATGGGAGGTTGGTACAGAAAACTGAGCAGCCTGACACCACCTTGGCAAACAAGGGATGAAAAGAAGTGAAAAAGAGAGGAGGGAAGCCGTAAAAGAGGGGAGAGCCAGAGGGAAGGAGAGACAACAACAACTCCAGCAAGCATCACTGTTTGCTTGCAGTCACTGCACCAGAGATTGCGATTCAAAAATTGGCCTGTTAATTGGACACTGCGCCATTGTCTTTAGCAAACGGAAGGATGCCAACTTTGATATTACCACATGAAGGGACATCAAGGTGATTAGATGGAGCATGGCAAAAAAGGTTGGGAACCCCTGTTCTAATCCCTATAAATCCTCCTGTACCATGTTTGAGCTAATCATACATTTTACTGTTTTATGTTCTTATTTGTTGATCCTAACAGTCTGAATATATAACAATATTCATCTCTATGCTTGGCCTACTTAGCTTATTTTTGATATGGTAGAAAGTAAGTTGATCTTGTGTACCATTGCAATGAGGAGATTTCGGTGGGGGATTGACTTTACCTGGGACGACAATGTTACACAGGTGAAATGTAAACTTGAACACCTGAGACAGATGACATAACTTACATGCCTGTGAAAATAACGATGATAGATTATCAGAATATGTTGCTATTTAGGGTAAAGACAATCCACATCCATCTGAGGAAATAGCCACTTGCTTCTCTTATGGTATGAACAACTATGAACGTCAGAAATATAATCTATATTAAAATCAGAGACATTATATACTAGCAGCTGCTACCCGGTGTCACCTGGGTAGAGAGGGATTTTTAAAAGTTAGTCCTGCAGATCCATTATTACGAAATCGTGAGTTGAATCATCATGGAATGCCCTATTTAAATCCCTATGTAAAAAAATAGACCTTGCATTGATCCAGCTAATCTGAAAAGAAATGTTAATGTCTACTATCTAAAATATTAAATGAAAAAAAAAATTCCATGCTGTTATCATTTAAATTTTATTTTTTAATTTTCTTCACGAATATAAATCAAATCTCTATTATTTTTACTCAAAAACCAAGCCCTGATGATATTTAATGTGTATATGTATTTACTTAATTAATTGTTTTATTTACACAGTTTCATCCAGACATACACATACACATACACACAACTGTCCTTTATATACGTATAGATTAATACATGTATAAGAATTAATGTGGTTCTAGCTTGAGTAGCCAAAATAATCTCCTTGGTCTAGCGCTAGCAAAAAGGGGATAGACTCCCTCGTTGTTTGGCTAATACCATCAATAGGCCACTCCACCACCAACATATGATTTCAAGTAAATCAACCACTATTGTTTACGCTTAAGATCTGTAGGTAAGACGTTAAATGCACTTGATAATTCATGATCATCTGATAATGTTCAAAATGATCCACTCAATAATGTCTGTGGCTTAATACTAATTACAAGGCCTGTTACAAACACTTTAACCTCATTTCAGTTTCATAAATTTTGTAAACAATATTGGGATTGGTTTATTTGAGAATGTAGTTTAAAACTTATAAATAGACAAACCTCAGATATTATGACCAACCCACAAATTGTAAAATGAATGGATTAAATTTGATTCTTTTGGAATTTAAGCAATTTAATACAAATGGTATTACTAGCAGTAACTCTGAAAGTTTATACAGGGTTGTAGTCTCAGTTTGCTGTCAACAAAGACTTGCAAGGAATTTTTGGGGGTGGGGAGGTTACTAAAGGTAATATATATATATATATATATTATATATATATATATACATGTAGAATTAAACAAAAGGCACATCTGTTTAACAATTTTATTTTTTATCTTTTCTAATTTTCTGGCCAACTTTTTAATGTTTGGGTGGAATTGGTGGATAAGTCCACCAAAGTTCAGTTCCCGAGTACTTTCGGCACTTCGAAGTGCCATCATCAGGGGTGATGTATTCCAGTTTAAAAAAAAAATTATATTAATGTGGAAGCTGGAAGGAGAAGAATTGGTGAGAAAGGTGTTATAGGCATTTTAGAATGTGTGTACTGTATTGGAAATTAATTTTGTTTAAGGATGGTTTGTATTAATTTCCAATACAGTACACACATTCTAAAATGCCTATAACACCTTTCTCACCAATTCTTCTCCTTCCAGCCTCCACATTAATATAATTAAAAAAAACAAACTGGAATACATCACTCCTGATGATGGCACTTTGAAGTGCCGAAAGTACTCGGGAACTGAACTTTGTTGGACTTATCCACCAATTCCACCCAAACATTAAAAAGTTGGCCAGAAAATTAGAAAAGATAAAAAATAAAATTATTAAACAGGAGATGTGTATATGCCTTTCCGATGTGTATATTGGCACTGTTTTTCTGTAAATGAGATATTACTACCTAGGTATTTGAACTGGTCTACTAATATCAGGAGCTTGCCATTTAATGTGGATATTGCTCCATCTTGTTTAAAACATATGATCTATATATATATATATATATATATGTATCGTGTTTTGACATTTATGTCTCATCAGTGTGGCTAAACTTAACAGCTACTTCTAGCCAAGAGCGAAACCTGGCTGACTTTTCACCAGTCTGAGCCCTTTCCTCTTGGCCGTCCGTAGCTGTCAGTAAGAACTTGAATCTGTAACCAACAGATGAGTAATGCCTTACACTAAACCAGTGAAATTTCGTTAAAGTCGCCTCTAGAGAGCTCTCATGGGTTCCAGGACCATATAACAGTCATCCACAGACACCGTGTTTCAATGTTTACATCTCATCAGTGTGGTTAGACTTAACAGCTACTTCTGGCCGAGAGCGAAACCTGCCTGAATTTTCAGCAGTCCGACCCCTTTCCTGCTACCCTAAATTAGATATAAATGCTCTATCCACGATATTGAGCACTGTTTACTTATAGATATAGCACCCATATTATCTATATTAATATCAATATTTATATATATATATATATATATATATATATATATATATATATATGCCAGAGTGCCAGAAAATTAAGGTTTCACCTTGAAAGACTTGGGTGCTGTTGTCAGAAAAAGAAAGTGATTTATTAAATGCTAAATGTAAGCAAAAAGCAATACCTTGGACCGAGAGAATTTATAGAGGGTGAAATATGCAAATACCAACAATATGCAAATATTCAACCATTTTCGTTTGTCCTGGCCAATCACAAAATTCAGTTTGTATATAAAAGACTGTTACCGTATTTGACGGCATGTAGGACACACTTTTTTTCCCAAATTTTGGCTCAAAAAATTGCCCTGCGTCTTATACATTGTAGGTGAAGTTTTATTATTATTATTATTAATTTTATTATTATCATTATTTCCTGCTACTGAGATGTCTTGTGCATGATTATTGCTTGCCTGTACTGCCAAATTGCTTTTATACAGCTAGGTTTCTGCTTGTGTATTGCACAGCTAGACTGTTTTCAACAATATATGCTTAAATACACAAAAAAATTTTTTTTCCTGAATCTAACCTGCTGAAATGGGGGTGCGTCTTATATGCCTGTGCATCTTATATGCCCGTGTATCTTATATGCCTTCAAATACGGTACTTTGTTTTGCGAAAACCAAAACCAAGGAAGGAGGTGGTTTATGTGTGCGGGGATTAAAATAAAATTCAAATAAAAACAATAACAAACTCCCATGAGCCTTCACCGGAAGAACCCACTGAGCATGTGCAGAAAAAAAGGACCCACTTCCGACCCCTTAAATGTGTCTAGTCACTACTACTGGCCAGCGAGAAATTTCCTTGCCACGTGGTAGCTATGACGTGTGAATAAAGCCTAAGTCATAAAACCACCTTTTGTCTTTGTCTCTTCCCTTATTGTTCCTTGAATTCATTCCTTTTTACCAAATAAGATGGGGTTAAAAGCTGTTGGAGTTTATTGTGGATATAAGGTGTGCTCTAATTCCTCACCTAGATTTATAGACTGGCCAAGGTCATGTGATTGACTCCTGCAGCCAATCACTAAACATACTGCGTGACTGATAGAATATTTACCCCATACCCCACTGGTCATAATTACAATTGCACTCACTGAGGACAGACATAGGATTACCTAGAAACATGCACCAAGAATATCCAGCTACCTTTTTTTTTACCTAAAACATTAAAACTCCTTGTGACACCATATGTGATCTTGTGAACACAGCTGTTTTATTAACCTGTGATCCTACAACTTTTGAATGCAGAATTTTTGAGTCAACACATTTTGACAATATATAACATTGAGATAAGCAGAAATATGATTTTGTAATTTCAATTTATAAACTTTATCTGCTAGAATTGAGCATGTTTTATGAAATTTCTTTCATATATATACTAGCAAGAATATGTGCCCTCTGAATGTTATGAAATATATCAAATTAGAAAACTAATTAAATTTAATAAGAACACATGTAAAAAGATTTCACTTATTTTAATCATGTTTTAATTGGTTTCTATATAAAATCATTTATAGGATTGATTTTAATATGGAGAATAAAAAAATAATATTAGAGATCAATAACACCAAATGATTATTTATTAAACCCGGTTTTGTTAAACCAGTATGCAAATTAACCACAGCATATATTATGTAAACCTTTATTTCTTATTGATAAATAAGGCACATTTCAGGATTTTAAATGCACATGGGCTGTTTTGAGGTAGACCTAACTCAGATTTTCATAGAAACCTCAAAAATAAATAAATAAATAAAATTTATTCTGTATTCTAATAATTTTGACTATGAATGAGATACTCATTGTAAACTTACGCAATCCTAAGGGTATTGTGATGTAAGCAGTGATGTAGTTTCGGTTACAGACAGAAAAACACTGAATCTCCATTATAATAAGATATATATATATATATAAGTAAGTAGTCATTGGGGCAGCTTAATGTCAGTATGAGCCATACAGCAAGGGAGTCTATCCCCTTTTCACTAGTGCTAGACCAAGAAGATTATTTCTGCCTCTGAGGTGGAGTGCCAGACCTACCATCAGCTCCTTACTTTACTGCACAGATCCCTGTGCTACTCATAGGCTGAGTTGGCGAGGGCCGGTATCAAACTAGGAACCTTGTGATTCCTAGCCAAAGACTCTACTGACTGAGCTAACCCTGCCCTCTGCCACAAATATGGTACTTGAAGATATTGGTGTGAAGGCAAGAGGGGATAGACAACTGCTGGGTTATATATATATATATATATGATACATACCTTTAGAAAACATATATATATATGAATAGAACATTTTTAGAAAAAACAAAAGATGTTATTAGTTTGCTGACAGATCTGTTTCAACCTTTTAATAAAGCGGTCTTTTTCAAAGCAACTATATTTATGAAGGAAAGACGGAATAAATAAACCGTTAGTCACGAGGGGTACAAACAAACACTCTCGTTCAGATTTTTAAAAATCAGAAGCATTTTTATCCATAAGAAAAACTCAAAAGAGTTTGAAGTAAAAGTGTATAAAAAATGTTCAGGATGTATTCCAGCTACAAAAGCAAGTTTAAAAAGTAAGCCCACAGCACAATTGAGGAAGATGGAAAGTTTCGGGAATTTGTAACGTTGACAAATCCATAGTGTTTCGGTCCTTATCATATTTATATTTTTTTTAATCAAGATTTTGTTTTTTCTGTAGACAATATGAAGAAATAGTTCTTCCAGGCCGTTGTCGTATCAGTGCTGCTGTATGGCTGCACCACCTGGACCCTAACTAGGCGACTAGAGAATAAACTAGATGGGAGCTGCATAAGAATGCTGTGGGTGATCCTGAACAAGATGTGGAAACAATACCCCACGAGGAAACAGCTGTACGGTCACCTGCCACATATCACCCAAACCATCCGAGTAAGATGGACAAGACACGCGGGACACTGCTGGAGAAGCAAGGATGAACTCATAAGCGATGTCCTCCTGTGGAAGCCAGCACATGGACAAGCCAGTGTGGGCCGACCAGCAAAGACGTACGTGGATCAGCTCTGTGCGGATACAGGATGCTGCATAGAGGATCTCTCAAGAATGATGAGTGATAGGGACAGATGGAGAGAGATTGTCATTGATATCCGTGCTGACAGCGCGACATGATGATGATGATATATATATATATATATATATATATATATATATATATATATATATATATATATACACCTTAAGAAAATAGATTTATTTCAACTTGGCCGTCTCATCAGTTCTGTTTTGTTTTTTGGTTTTTTAATATTAAAAACAAAAATCTTAAAAAAAAATGTGATGACAAAGTCGAAATGTATTTATTTTCTAAAGGTATATATCCTTTATTTATTTATTCATATATGGTATATGTAAAAATATATACACAAATCTTTATATGTACGTTTGAGTTCTCAATTTTGGTTGAATCCTATCAAAGTAACACTTGATATCATCCACTTTTATACATATATATATATATATAATCCAAAAGTCCAGAGAAGAAATCTTCCTTACGACATAGGAGTTTTTTTAAACAACCTGTCGCAGTTTGAGAGCTCAATGTGTGCTCTTATTGTTAGAGTCACAGAGCAAATTTATAAGTAAAGAAATAACAAAAGACTTAGAGATTTTGCTTTATAGCCTATTTCGGGGAGCTTAGACAAAGTGTCTAAATCTCCCAGCTCATCAGATGCGCTGGGAGAATTAGACACTTTGTTTAAGCTCCCCGAAATAGGCTATAATGCAAAATCTCTAAGTCTTTTTGTTATTTCTTTACTTATATATATATATATATATATATATATATATATAAAATGTTGTTCTGGTTCCAACGAGAGAAAATTCAATATTTTATAAAAAAAAGGAAGGTCCGCAAAATGTATTTTGTTCTCAGAAAAATTTTTTAAATTCTTTTTGTTTTACATATGCAACACGTGTTTCAGATCTTCTGGTATCTTCTTCAGGCTTTGATTGATAATATGAAAATGAATTTTTACATGCATGTGTATATATATACATACACATGAGTATTTCACCCCTCTTCCTATTTTTGTGGGAGTGGAATGGAATTTCATTTTTAACATTAGTCTTTTAAACAGGTGTTTTTGTTTTTTGGGTGGTTTACTAATAAAGTCATTAGCTGAATTTTTATAACTTTTTTTTATTACTTTTTTATTTGGGTTGTCTTGATAAAGTTCATCATATATATTATATATATATATATATATATATATGTGTGTCTGTGTGTGTGTGTGTGTTTAGGTGTCAAACTATTGGAGCTTAGGTTTCACTTAGAAAGGGATAGACTAAGGAACCTAACTTCACCATACCTGTACACGTATGATTTTACTACATACGTTAACATTTGATCTTAGTTTTGAAATTCTTAACATGCCAGCTTTCCTTCTGACAACTTTGACATGTCACCTGCCCCACCCAACTGCTCTCCACCTCTCTCGCTTTCAGTTATATACAACAGCAGTTTTGGGATTGTAGCTGATAATTTATTCATTTTTGTTTTAATTCCATTAAATTTAACCCCTTCAAAAGCAAATGTGCGTACATCAAATTGATGGAAGCAGTTATACTTTGTTTAATCACATATCAACCTTCATGGGTTATTTAATGCCAAAACCATCTTTGCAGAAAAACTGTAGTGGTATTATTTAATCCATAGCTGGGGGGATGAGGTTTGGTTTGGTTTGGTTTGTTTGGTTGGTTTTATGGCATATCAACCTCGACAGGTCATTTAATGCCGACAAAAGTTTTTAAATAAATTCATTTTTAATGGATACTCAATTTTTTTATAAACACATTTTTCTATCTATAAATAATAATTCAATTCTTAATGGATTATACAATTATTTTATAAATACATTTTTCTATTTATAAATAATAATTCAATTCTTAATGGATTATGCAATTTTTTTATAAACACATTTTTCTATTTATAAATAATAATTCAATTCTTAATGGATAATACAATTTTTTTATAAACACATTTTTCTATTTAACCCATAGATGGGACCCTAACAGGTTTTACCACTCCAGGTCAGAGTGGACCAGGGAGCAATGATGATGAAGGAGTGCTCCACATTCCCCAAACCTCCAAAAGTGGAACCTCACCATCAGATAGAGTTTAATGTCATTCCCAGAAGATGAAAACCCTCAGCCACCGCCTTATAGCACATATATGATAAAAAGGGTAGGGGCTTGCGATAAGGGCAATAGGGTTGGGGCAATCACATAGGTGCTAGGTCTTAACATGACCATCCGATTGATCAGAGGGGGCCTCTCCAGCCGCCCCTCTAGCCTATGTAAGGGTCTAAGTGGAGTGCTGCATGTTGTGGAGTGCTCATCCACCAGGATTCCGTCCTTAAGCATCATGGATTGCTACGCATGGCCAACAAGTGGCCCCATTTAAGGGGGGGGTCTTACCCCTCTGTAGATGTGTAGTTGGTTTATTTTAAAGCCCCAGCTGATAGGGCAGGGTTAGGGTTAGGATGATGGGGTTCATACCTTTCCCAAGGGTATTAGGTCGAAAGTGAATGTAATTCACTGGAGTTGTTATATACCCCTTATGTATCGGGTATACAATAGGGAGAGATAAAAATCCAGATATTTTGTTTTTTAAATAGACTATGAAGTAAATGGAAGTGAATCCGACAGTATGAATTAAACATTTTTTGAAAAAACAAATGATGTTGTTAGTTCGCTGACAAAATCTGTTTTGACCTTTTAATAAAGCGGTCTTCTTCAAGAGCAAAATATTTAGGATGGAGAGATGGAATAAGTAAACCGTTAAAAACAGGAGGGGTACAAACGAACGATAGGGAGAGAGGAGAGGAGATGGGTTCTTACTGTTTCTGTTTCGTCGGTGGCTGACTTCTTCTTTCTTCTCATTTGGGTTGTCTATGCTCATTTCTTGGTTGTAATAATTAAGCAAGACTTTATTGTTTTTCCAGATGTCTATTCTTTATTAAAAACCCAAAGCCCAAAAGGGTTTTCAACCACGCAGTGAGAAATTAGCATCTTGGGAGCAATGATCCTCACATCTGCTCCTTTCTACTAATGGCCAAAATCTAACTAAATCAGTTCCCTTCTCATGCTCGCCTTCAGTCAATCAGCAATCTGTGTCCAGGTTAGAGAAGGTGAATTGCCTTGTCAATCACTTTTAGAACTTCCTACAACGGTCAATGGTAACTTACCATTTATCAAATTGTTATTTGAATTTTACAACACTTACAGACATATTTCATAGGCCACCCACAAATTATCTAACAGAGTTTGAACTCGCTTATTACAGTGTTGCAGTCAAGCATGTTAGCCACTGCGACAGGGACCCCCCCTGAAAATGTTACAAATAAAAAAAACTATTTTCATTATTTTGTTATCAATCTATTTTTTATACTAAATATTGTTTCATTATTTATTCATTGGTTGGTTGGTTGGTTGGTTATTTTTTTTAAGGGCATATAAACCTTTGTGGGCTATTTAATGCCAAATCTTGTTGTTTTTTTTTGTATATATGAATTTAATGTGAATATTTTTTAGATAAATATTGTTTTTTGGTTTTATAAACTACTAGAAATAATTTTCATTTCATTAATAATTTAATGAGTATTAATAAATTGGTAGAATTAATACACTAGTTTGGTTGTTTTGTTTTACAGCATATTAACTCTTTTTGGGTCATTTAATGCTTAATCAAGTTGTTTTGATATCAGATTGCTTACAGTACCTGCAGTTGCTTAAATGGTCATCTAAGTAGGAACAGGCTCATTGATACTTAACTTCATTGATCTAGCAGGAACCAGCAGGTTGATTGATTTGAGCCTATTCAACAATGTCTGGCCCAAGTAAAGGCTGAAGTGGCATATGTCATGTGACAGGACTACTTAGTACCCGGGTCACAGACTGCTCAGCCATCATGATCCTGTCCTAAGATAATTCTTAGGTTTCATTTTGTTTAGAAAAGCTACTAATAAGTTGGTTGGTTTTATGGCATGTCAAACTCATTGGGTTATTTTATGCCAAAGATGTTTGTTTTATTCATTCTTCATGGGTAACTAAATTTTTTAAAACTAAATTTAAAAAAAAAAAAAAATTTTTCTATTTAACCCATCAATGGAACCCTAACAGGTACTACAACTCTGGGTCTGAACTGACCTGGAAGTAATTGTGATGAAGGGGTGCTCCACATTCCCCAGAGCTCCAGAATTGGAACTTCACCATCAGAGAGAGTTTATCGTCATACCCAGGACAATAAAACCCTCAGCCACCACCTTCTAGTACATATTGTTAAACTCGCTACAAGGGGACAGTTGACAACCAACGCTAATAACACAAACGCCAATAAATGTATTACGGTTGTTTATTACACACGTCTGTTCGGTTCACTTCTCAACGTTCAAAGTCCGTTGCTAAGAACGCCCTTTTCATGAAAACGCATGGGCATGCGAAAAGGGTTTAATAAAAGAGAAGAGTTCTCTTAAAGAAAAATAACCCAAGTTATCTTTCTTTGTTCCATGACATTAACATTAATTAACACATATATGATAAAAAGGGTTGGGTGTCTGCCATGAGGGCAATAAGTTTGGGACACATGTATAAGTTCTTGGGCTTGACGTTACCAGCTGATTGAATGCGGGTGGGGGGCTTGCTGACTGGTCATCTGGCCTAAGTACAGGCCAAAGGGGACTGTTGCATGTCAATGACTGCTCAGCCAGCATGATTCCGTCTTTAAGTATTATATATATTTACCAACCCCTCCGTACAAGCAGGATGTGACACAAGGTCAATTTCTTAAGCGGAGTTCAACAGGTTTGAATTCAGAGTTTTCCTTCTCCTAGACTGGTTACCTAGCCAAGGTTATAGAGCCCAGTCTGCCCTGTATTTAAGTATTATAGGTTGCCATCTAGTAATAAGCAAAATATTACTCACAGTTTCACAGTAAATATTCATCTCACACTATAAAGTAAAGAAAAGAAAAAAAACAAGCACTGATTGGGTAGTAAATAATTTGCTGTTGAACAGAAGAGAATGTGGCATAAATTAGCCCACATTTCTTGAGTGATTCCAGACCCCAGTGAAAACTGAATTGTGATCTTTTCCATACGTCAGAATATGCAATAACAGACACACACACACACAAAAGAAATATATATATAATGGTTGACATAATGGATGGTAAAGAAATGTCACTAAGTGTGTTTCTCTTTATAGCCGTGTTATTTGAGCAGAGTTGGCTGCACATTGTCATTTTAGAAAAGGCAAAATACTGAGATTTCCTGCAACGTACTATCTTCACCATTTTTCAAAAGAAAGTTACTGAGACCACAGACATAGCACCAATAATTGGTATTTTACTAAAATTTGCTTAGTCTGGCACATGAAGCCTCAAGTTGATTACACTGCCTGCTGTTTTGGAGGTGCCCAAGTTTAGTTTAGTTTTGTTTTATGGCATATCAACCTCAGTGGGTCATTTAATGCTGATAAAGTTTTGAAATCAATTCTTAATGGACTATACAATTTTTTTATAAATACATTTTTCTATTTAACCCATAGATGGGACCCTAACAGGTACTACCACTGCAGGTTAGAGTGGACCAGGGAGCAATGGGGATGAAGGGGTGCTCCACATTCCCCAAACCTCCAAAACTGGAACCTCACCATCAGATAGAATTTAACATCATTCCAAGTACATGTAGACCCTCAGTCACCGCCTTCTAGCACCCATATGATAAAAAGGGGTTGGGGATTGCCATAAGGGCAATAGAGATGGGAAAATCATATAGGTGCTAGGGCTTGATGTGACCAGACGATTGATCAGAGCGGGCCTCTCTGGCCGCCTGTCTAGCCCAAGATAGGGCCAAAGTGGAGTATTGCAAGTCATGAACTGCTCATCCACCTGGGTTTTATCCTTAAGCATCACAGGTCACCACCCACAGCTAACAGGTGGCCCCATTGGGGGAGTCTTACCCCTCTGCAGAGGTGCATTCTAACGTTTCAACCGACAGGGCGGGGAGGCACCCAAGTGTAATGGTTATCATTGTAGAAAATGGACAGGGTGACATGATTTCAAATCCTGGACGAGGTTGCATTTAACATAGTTCCATCCATGGGTAACATAGAAAAATGAGTTTAAATAATGAGTTTTAAAAAATGACTTTAAAAAACTGAGTACTCATGAACAATGAATAAAACAAACATCTTTGGCATAAAATGACCCAACAAGGGTTGATATGCCATAAAACCCAACCTACCAACTTATTAGTAGCTTTTCTAAACAGAATGAAACCTAAGAATTATCCTACCAGTAATGCCAGGATCATGATGGCTGAGCAGTCTGTGACCCGGGTGTTACATAATCTATGCAGAGATTATTGTCAACCCCCTGTATTTCTGAATGGATGGCCCCTTTTCATATCATATTTCATATTCCATGGATATTACAGAAAACCCGCGAAATACGTGAAGTCACGTGGGCTCTGAGTTTCAGCTTGGACGTCGGGCAGATAAGGCCTTAGCTGGAGCTCACTGCATACGCGCGCTATGTTAGTTAAGTAAATAAAGGTTTAAATAAATAATATGGTTTTGTGGTTGATGAATGTCTTGGCAATAAGACTGATCTAGAAGAAGAAATGAATTAAGTGCGACCGACCACCAAGACGAAGTCCAGACGCTAGAAGATGAATGTAAGATATCAAAGATGAGCAGAAGAAGAAAGTAAAGAGAGATTATACAACACCAGGTAGTAAGTGGTCCTGTCACATGACACATGCCACTTCAGCCCTTACTTGGGTCAGACAGATCATTGGAGAGTCTCAAATCAATTAACCTGCTGGTTCCTGCTAGATCACTGAAGTTAAGTAGCAATGAGCCTGTTCCGTACTTAGATGACCATTTAAGCAACTGCAGGTACTGTAAGCAATCTGATATCAAATCGACTTGATTAAGCATTAATCCAACAGGATCGACATTGGGAAAGGTATGTATCTAACTATTCTCTCTCCAGCTATGGGTAAAAAGTTGGGAAGACTAGTCTCTTTAACCTTGGTATGGTAACTGGTCTACATGAAAGAAAACTGAAATCAAACCTGTTAAACTCTGCTTAAAAATTGACCTTGTGTCTTATCTTCCTCATGTGGAGGGGTTAGTAAATACATATCTACTGTTCCTAAGTGGTCACCCATCTCAGAAACTAACAGGCTTGTCAATGCTTAACTTTGGATTAACAGAGATTGAGAAATCTGGTTTTATATTAAAATCCCTGGGAATTTTGTATTGCTCCTTTTCTAGGACAGATTCTGGTTTGTGTCTTGAGGTTGGAGATACATGGTGTAATGGTTAGAGTTGTAGGAAATGGACTTGTTGATGCAAGTTCAAATCCTGGACAAAGCTGTTTGCATTTCACATAGCGTGAATATCCTTGGGAAAAGTATGAATCCAACTACTCTCCCTCCAGCTATGGTAGAGCAGATTGGGCTCCTTAACCATGACTAGGTAACCAGTCATGGGGAAGGAAAACTCTGAATTTAAACCTGGATGGTTAATTTCTACTTAAGAAATTGACCTTGTGTCACATCCTGCTTGTGTGGAGGTGTTGGTAAATATATATATCATTTGTCTGTATTTTGTTGCTTCCACAATTTCTAGTGGAACACTTTCCCTTCCACAATTGTGCCAACTCTTATATCACTATTATTTGTAGTAGTAGTAGTATAATAAAAAAAAAAGTAAGTTTGCTGAGTGGACTATTGTTGATATCAGTTGGACAGTGAGGGAATCTATCCCCTTTTTACAAGTGAAAAGACCAGGGAAATTGTTGTTTTGCTCAGGTGGAGTGCCACATCTACCATCAGCTCCCCACTTTTCCACACAGATCAGATTACTCAATCTGTGCTACTCATTGTTGGATTATTTCAGGATATAAGGTGTGCTGTAGGCGACAATTTAAATTTATAGACTCGTTGTGGCCGCGTGGATTAAAGCCAGCCAATCAACATGCGTGAATACATGGTTAGTTAACTATCTAATCACCAATCTTGAAAGCTGTTAAGTTGCTCGTATTTGACACGGACAAACAGATCAACAACCAAGGACTCTGCTTAACAGAAGGATTCTGCCTAACACCGAGGAACAACCAAGGACTCTGCTTAACACAAGGATTCTTCACAGAGGAACAACCAAGGACTCTTCACTAAGGAACAACCAAGGATTCTACCTAACACTAAGGAACACAAGGGATCTCCACTGTAAAGTGCTCTCACCAGCAGCCTAAAACTGAGTTGGCGAGGACTAGTATTGAACCTAGAACCTTGTGATTCTCAGACGAGTGCACTACTGACTGAGTCTGCCTACAGTGGCCATGAGGTTCAGTATCAAATTATCTTAGATTTAATAGAAGTTATAATTGTAAATCCTCCTCATTTGGGGGGGGGGTAGTAAATACATATCTACTGTTCCTAAGTGGTCACCCATCTCAGAAACTAACAGGCTTGTCAATGCTTGACTTTGGATTAATCAAAAGAACTTTAAGATGTAACATATCTTTCTTGAGAAATTATCATGATCTAACAGAGAGTTGTACCTTCAGTGTGACTTGACAGCAAGTTTTTCACTGCACCAATAGTTTATAATGTCTGTTTATACTCAACCCCTCCACCATGAGCAGAATTCAACCCAAGGTCAATTTTTAAGTAGAGTACAACTACTTTGAATTCAAAGTTTTTCTTCTCTTAGTCTGGTTGACATAATACGGTTAAAGAGCCGAGTCTATTCTATTTACCCATAGGTAATAATAAATGGACTCTCATTGATTTTGACGCATGTGGGTTCATCCAATGAACAACCCACACAGTGGTTTGTTTATATTGGTGAAGGCTTGTGTTGGACCATCCGCCCTTTTTGGCACAGTCAATAGGAAAGAATTGATGCACAAGGAATGCCACAAACCCAATCAATGATTGACCTCAGGTTTTTCAAATTCAGAGTTTTCCTTCTCCTAAACTGGTTACCTATTTTACCCATAGCTGGAGGGAGAATATATGGATTCATACCTTTCTCAAGGGTATTAGTGCTATGTGAAATGCAAACAGCCTTGTCTAGGATTTGAAATCGGGTTGACAAGTCCATTTCATATGACTCCAATCATTATGCCATGTGTCAAATGGGAAGAGAGGTTTGGTTTCTTTTTTTAATGGTATATCAACCTTTATAGATTATTTAATGCCAAATCCATCCTTGTAAAAGAACAGTAGTGGTACTATTTAACCCATAGCTGGGGGATGAGGGGTTTCATACCTTTCCCAAAAGAGAATGTACTAGCGCAATTGGGTTTTGAACTCACTTACTACAATGTCATAGTCCTGCATATAAGCCACTATACTGTGGAGACCCACCCCTTTTTAAGTATACAACTGGTTTGAATTCAAAGTTTTCCTTCTCTTAGACTGGTTGCCATACGAAGGTTAAAGAGCCCAGTCTATCTTTATTATTTAACCATAGTTAAGAGAAGAGGTGAATATATTGGTTTCTTTGTTTAGTGGCATACCAACCTTTATGGGTTATTTAATGCCAAAACAATCTTTGTAGAAGAACAGCAGCTCGAACTCACTATGATGTTACAGTCCATACATTAGCCACTAAACTATGGGGACTCCTTCAAAGAAGAGAAAGGTTCATGCCTTTCCTCAAGGAAAGAAGTGAAACTCAAACTGCTTTTGTATGAGCATTTATGAGATGAGGCTTAATATGAATAATTATGATATTTCAGACTGTTGTCCTCATCTTTATTGTGTATAAACACAATGTTCAGGCCACTGTAACCTTGGTCACTGTTTAGGTGTTTTTTAAAATCTATTACTAGAAGCAGTTAACCGTCGTTGCCTGCTTAGAAGGGGGGGGGTTAAAAAAGCTAGTCTTGCAGATCTGTTGATTGTTTTAGTCTTCCATAATTGATTTTTTTATGTTTTAATCCCGAACACCAATGACTTTCCCTTCTCTTACTATTCAAATTCTAATTTTTACATATCTTCATGAATATAAATCAAATCTTCATTACTTTTGCACAAAAACAAGCTCTAGTGATAATTAATGTGTATATATATTTACTTCATAGTTTCCTCCGGACATACATAAATACACACCAGCTGTCCTTTATATATGTATAGATAAATAAACACAACGTTTAGGCCACTGTAACCTTGGTTTGGTTTGGTTTGTTTTGTTTTACGGCATATCAACCTCAGTGGGTCATTTAATGCCGATAAAGTTTTGAAATAAATCAATTCTTAATGGATAATACAATTTTTTTATAAATACATTTGTCTATTTAACCCATAGATGGGACCCTAACAGGTACTACCACTCCAGGTCAGAGTGGACCAGGGAGCAATGGTGATGAATGGGGTGCTCCACATTCCCCAAAACTCCAAAACTGGAAACTCACCATCAGATAGAGGTTAACGTCATTCCCAGGACATGTAGACCTGCAGCCACCGCCTTCTAGGACTCATATGATAAAAAGGGGTTGGGGATTGCCATAAGGGCAATAGGGTTGGGAAAATCATATAGGTGCTAGGGCTTGACGTGACAAGCCAATTGATCGGAGGGGGCCTCTCCGACCGCCCGTCTAGCCCAAGACAGGGCCAAAGTGGAGTATTGCATGTCATGAACTGCTCATCCACCTGGGCACTATCCTTAAGCATCACGGGTCGCCACCCACGGCCAACAGGTGGCCCCATTAGGGGAGTCTTACCCCTCTGCAGAGGTGCAGTCGGTGCATTCTAACGCTCCAGCCGACAGGGCGGTTGTAACCTTGGGCTCTGTTTTAGGTGTTTTTCTTTTATTTATTATTCTAATTATCTTAAAATAAGTCATGCCTTGTCCAGGATTTGTAGACGTGCTGGTTGATCGATAGGGAGTTACTTTTAAATCATCCTGTATATTAAGGAACATACACTAAAGAATTGATAAAAATGTAACTGCATATTACAAATGCATTATTACAAATAATTTAAAATAGGAAGTTACTTTTCAATCACTCTGTTGTAATCAAAGGGGTCTGTAGGTTAAAAAATAATAATAGGGGAGAACCACTGATTTTATATGTGAAGTTTATTTTATAAATGTCACAGCTATTATGATAGAGTGTCAAAACAACTAAGTGAGGGATTTTTAAAGGGTTATTTCTTATAAGTCTAACATGATCAAACGGGAACCACTCTTGACTGATAAATTATTTATTTTCCCATTAAACTAACCCTAAACCCGTCTTCTTTTTTCCTAGTAGATCAATAAATAAATAAATAATTTATCAGTCAAGAGTGGTTCCCCTTTGATCATGTTAGACTTATAGGAAATAACCTTTTAAATAGCCATGTGCAAATTCTCGCCTACTATATAAAAGGGTGATCACAGGAAATTCTTCTAAAAATCATATAAAATAAACTAACGATCCGATTCTAATAAAACTTTCTGTTTATGAAGTAATAAAAGATGAACTTTATTGTAAATAAATTTTTACTAAATTGAAAAGACTAATAATTTTTTTCGTTAGTTTCTGTTTCGCGTATTGATCCCCCAACAAATATCTTTTTTTTTTTTTTTTTGCATATAAATAAATTTTACATTTTTATAAAGACAATATAATGACATAACATATATATAAAAAGATAATTCGCTAATAAATCGGTTTTGGAAATAGGGCATCTTAAACATTGAAACTTAAAATCTCGTAAATAAGAAAAAATATGTATCTTTTTTTTTTTTTTTTTTTTAATTGTTAGATTATTTTCAAAAGAATTTTATATTAAAAGTTCGTATTGTGTACATTTTTATTTTATTTTTTCAGAGATTTTCAGAGATTTTCAAAATTTTATAAATGTAAAATAAATACTTTTGTTTAATGCATAACAAAATCGTATTCATTAATTCAAAGAAATATTGTATAAAACATATCTCGCTAAAAATAATGACATAACATATGTCTATTCTTATTTTTATGAATTTTTGAAAATAATGTTTGAATTAAAAGTTGTTGTGAGAATGATTACGGAAGCCTGTAATGGAAAAAAAAAACGTATTTGTCATTTTCACTGGTGTTTATGGGTAAACAAGTCAAAATACCCGACGCGTACACATTTATACTCTGTGACGTGAAAGAGAAACCAAACAGTGTTTGAAGAAATTTATTATTTTATTTGAAAACAAATAATTCTCCCGTGTATATACAGAACGCAGATATTACTGTTCAGTCAAAATTCTGAAGGTAAATAAACTTTTTATTTTATTTTTTTGTTTCTTTATTTTGTGTATTGTATTTTACCAAAAAAAAAAAAAGTTTCGCCGAAGAAGTAGACTCAATAATATTAAGAGTTAAATTGTGAGGCATCAAGGAAATGCTAAATTAGTTATTTGTTTTTTGCTTCAGAAAATTTTTTTATTCGTCTGCCCATCCATATGAAGAAAAAGTGCACACGTCAAGATCGGATAATATGTCAACAAATGCGCGTTCTTGCGCGGACTTGAGCCGATTTACTTTAAAATGCAAAAAATTAGGTTTTATGTGAGAGAAATTTGTTTTTTCTTTTTTATAACCCATAAACTTGGAATTGTTCTTTATATTAAACGTAAAAGAAAACAGTAAAAAGTTAATTTTCCAATTTTTATTGACGTTTTAAGATATTTTTTACAAGTAAACAAACTTTCAAAATGCCGACTGGTTTGCACATGCCTACTTTTAAAGTATAATTCCATTAACATGATCAAAGGGGAACCACTCTTGACTGATAAATTATTTATTTTCCAATTAAACTACCCCTAAACCCTAACCCTAAATCTGTCTTCTTTTTCCTAGTAGATCAATAGATAAATAAATAATTTATCAGTCAAGAGTGGTTCCCTTTGATCATGTTAGACTTATAGGAAATAACCTTTTAAAGTATAATTCCATTAACAGGATCAAAGGGGAACCACTCTTGACTGATAAATTATTTATTTTCCCATTAAACTAACCCCTAACCCTAAACCCGTCTTCTTTTTTCCTTGTAGATCAATAGATAAATAAATAATTTATCAGTCAAGAGTGGTTCCCCTTTGATCATGTTAGACTTATAGGAAATAACCTTTTAAAGTATAATTTCATTATCTCAACTGATATTCTCCCTCCCTTCAGGACGTAGTTTATGTATTATTTTAATTACCTTAAACTAAGTCATGCCTTACCCGGGATTTGAACTTAGGTTGCCAGGTCCGTTTATCATTCATTTATTGCTGACAGGGCAATCTTTTAATTTTGGTAATAACCTTCAAGTCTCATGGTGCCAAATCTTGGCTGGAACTGGGAGGGGGTGCAACAAGTGTGCATTTCAAGCTTCTCACAGTTTCTGCTGTTTGTTGACTGCAATATATTGTTGCAGCAAGATGCAAAAAAAAACAAAAAACAAAAAAAAAATTTTTTTTTTTTCACACTTAAACATTTTTGCCCATCAAAACCAACACGCAAACAATTTCTAGATTCACACGAAAGTCACAACAAATTACTTTCGTACATGTCTGAATTTCAGTTTTTTAGGGTCAGTTTAGCTCTGTCGGTAGAGCACTGAGTCTCGGAATTGCAAGGTTCTGGGTTTGATATCAGTCCCCGCCATCTCAGCACATCAGTAGCACAGCTTGGATAATCTGATCTGTGTGGTAAAAGTGAGGAGCTGACGGTAGGTGTGGCACTCCACCTCAGTAAAAGTAATCTCCCAGTCCGGGTCAGAGTGGAACTGGAAGTAATTGCAATGAAGGGATAATCCATATACCCTAGATCTTCAGAACTGAAGCCTCACCACCAGATGCAGTTTAGTGTCATACCCAGGACACTCCTGTTTGGGGTGGTCTTACCCCTTTGAAGGAGATACAATGGATCCTCCAGTAGGTTTTGATTTTATGCCTTTGAATAGTATAGGGGCATCATTATTTTGGTTTAGTTTATTTAATGACATATGTCGTGATTATTTAATGCCAAAACCATCCTTGTAGAAGAACAGTAGTAGTACTGTTTAACCCATAGTTGGGGGATAAGAGGATTCATACCATTCACAAGGGTATTAGCCTAAAAGTGAACATAATAGCGTGGCTGGAAGCACGTAGTGTAATGGTTAAAGTCATAGGAAATAGACTCGTCGCCACGAGTTCAAATCCTGGACGCGGTATCTGCATTTTCACTTAGCGCTAATACCCTTGGGAAAGGTATGAATCCAATTCTCCCTCCAGCTATGGGTAAATATTAGGGCAGACCGAGCTCTTTAACCTTGGTTAGGCAACCGGTCTAGGAGAAGGAAAACTCTGAATTCAAACCTGTTGAACTCCGCTTAAGAAATTGACCTTGTGTCACATCCTGTTTGTGCGGAGGGTTTGGTGTGTATATATATATATATATATATATATATATATATATATAATAGCATGGCTGGAGTTTTAACTGGCTTACTATGATGTCACAATCCAGGACATTAGCTATTACACTACAGAGGACCCTCCCCCACCCCTGGATCATTAGTACAGTGTGGTAAAGGACTTGAAGTTAAAGATTGACAGCTTTGGGTTTCAGCAAGGGATTGAAGTTCTCATGCCTTCTGTGTGAGCCAATCATTCTACATGGTTCTGGGTTATTAATTGCACTAGTTTTGGCTTCCTTGAACTGAAGCTTTTTGTTGGTTGGTTGGATTTTACAACATGTCAACCCTTGTTGGGTTATGTCATACCAAAGACGTTTTGTTTTATTCATTCTTGATGGGTTCTCAATTTCTTTTATAAACTCAATTTGGAATGAATGCATAGATGACACCTTAACAGGGACAACCACTCCAGGTTAGAGTGGATCTGGGAGTAATGGCAATGAAGGTGCACTCCATATTCCCCAGAGCTCCAGAATTAGAACCTCATCATCAGAGAGAGTTTATTGTCATACCCAGAACACTAAGACCCTCAGCCATCGCACTAGCACATATATGATAAAAAGGGTTGGGGGTTTGTCATAAGGGTAATAGGTTTGGGACAATCATATAGGTGCTAGGGCTTGACATGACCAACTGATTGTTTGGAGAGGGCCTCCCTGACCACCTGTTTAGCCTAAGTAAGGGCCAAAATGGAGTATTGCATGTCATGGACTGCTCAGCCACCAGGGTTCCATCCTTATGCATCACAGGTTGCCACCCAGAGGCCAACATGTGGACCCATTGGGGGTGAGGTCTCAAGCCTCTGCAGAGGTGCAGTAGAAGTATTCTAAAGCCCCAGACAACAGGGCTGGTTTTGGCTTCTTTGAACTGAGGCTATTTTTGGGCGGAGATAATGTCCATTTTTCACTTCCCAAAAGCAAGGCATTTCCCCTTGATTTTGGCTTGGTTTGGTTTACGGCATATCAACCTCAGTGGGTCAATTTAATGCCGATAAAGTTCTGAAATAAATCAATTCTAAATGGATTATACAATTTTTTATAAATACATTTTTCTATTTAACCCATAGATGGGACCCTAACAGGTACTACCACTCCGGATCAGAGTAGACCAGGGAGCAATGGTGATGAAAGGGTGCTTCACATTTCCTAAACCTCCAAAGCTGGAACCTCCTCATCAGATTGAGTTTAATGTCATTCCCAGGACATGTAGACCCTCAGTCACCGCCTTCTAGCACCCATATGATAAAAAGGGGTTGGGGCATGCCATAAGGGCAATAGTCTTGGGAAAATCATATACGTGCTAGGGCTTGATGTGACCAGACAATTGATCGGAGGGGGCCTCTCCGACCGCCTGTCTAGCCCAAGATAGGGCCAAAGTGGAGTATTGCAAGTCATGAACTGCTCATCCACCTGGGTTCTATCCTTAAGCATCACAGATCGCCACCCACTGCCAACAGGTGGCCCCATTGGGGGAGTCTTACCCCTCTGCAGAGGTGCAGTCAGTGCATTCTAACGCCCCAGCTGACAGGGCGAATTTCCCCTTATAGAGCGTGATAATCTTCTCATCAAACCACTATTATTAGCATAATATTTGGTTTCAATAGGTAACTAACATTTCCTTTTATTCATCTACATCAATGAGATTATTGCGAAAAAAGTTTTTCCAAGCAAAACAGACCTTAAAAAAAGTCTGTCTGCTTTTTCTGATATTTTTCCTTTAAATAAATAGAATAACAGATTCTTTAAAAAACATTCCACCCTTGGTATGTTCTATAAAAACTATGAATCATTGCCCCAATGTTAGTTTGATTTAAAAAAAAAAAAAAAAAAAAAAAAAAAAAAATGAAGATATTTATTTAGTTTGGGTGGGAAGGAAAATAACACTGAAATTGCAGAGATGCTGGCAAATTATCAGGTTGATACGATTAAAAAAAAAATTAAAGTTTAATATTTAGTACGTAATTTCTATTATTATACATTGGTGTACTTGGACTGGTGTATTTGGTTGTTGTTATAGTCATAATGTTTTAGTTGTTGCATATTTTGGTCTTGTCTTCAAGTGTCTCTCACCTGCCCCAGAATCGCAAGTTTTGGGTTCGATACCAGTACCCACCAACACAGTGCATGAGTAGCACAGATTGGGTAATCTGATCTGAGCGGTAAAGTGGGGAGCTGACGATAGGTGTGGCACTCTACCTCAGCAAGAAAAAATAATCTCCCTGGTTGAGCACTAGTGAAAAGGGGATAGATTCCCTCGCTATCCTGCTGATATAGACAAAAGGACACTCCGCCAACTTTACTTTTTATTATTATTTATTTATTATGCCTCCTTGAACATCTCCCTATTTTCTCTCACATATAGTTTAGAAAAAGAAAAGAAAAGAAAAAATCTTTTATATTATATATAACTTTAATTCACTGAAAAAAAATTATTTTTTTCTGATCTAATTTCTTTTTCAAAAAAATCCAATTGGTTAATAGACTTGGTTTTTGAAATCTGCCTTGACATATTGGTTCCACCGCAGAGACCGACCCGGAGCTGACAATATGTATACGCTCTTTCAAGGCTGGGTCGCGTCCGCTTAACTAACTAATTATTCTCATGTCTCTGTACCGGAGGTTAGTTGGCTTCATCTAAAATTTCAGTCATAATCCCCAATTATACCCCAAAATCTAACTTCAAAATTAACTTACAGGTACGTTCACAATTTATAACTACTGAATTGTAACAATATGATTATTACATGAATAGAATTAACCGGAGTTAAAAAATAAGCTTTCACTGAGCTTCCTTATTAATGGGGCAACAAAATATGAAAGAAAAAAGGATTAACAATGACACAACTTCATAGAAGAAATTCTCACATATCCAGATTATTACATATGAATATACTATTATGCGGAAACTATGAAAAAAGAAAAATGATAGAAAATCTAATCCCAAATAACTAATTTGAAAGTTTCAATTAGATCACATCATATCTTATTATAATGGAGATTGTGTGTTTGTCTGTCTGAAGCCGAAACTAAATCACTATTCAAGTCATAATTCCCTTAGTTATTGACGTCACATTCACCATGAATTTATTTTTATTTAAACCTCAGTTATTGATAAAATTGTTATACCTTATTAATACTTTTGACTTTATCTACATTCTAATAACATGCAATTGTATTTATATATGCAACAAAATAGCGGGTTACAGTGTGAACAGGAAAGCTAATTTGCATATTGATATTAAAAGTTTAATTTTATTAAATATGCGCTTGGTATTATTGATTTCTAATTGTTTGTTTGTTTTCTTAATGAATATGAGCAAAAAAACTCGGAGATAAATCTTAAAAGAAATCCTTTAATATAAAGAAATAACAGTAATTTTATTCTTTACTTCCTAATTTAACTAAATAGTTAAATTAGGAAAATTCAGCAATAAAAGGAGGGAGTGATGAAAAATGATGGAAGACTTAGTTTCAAAGTTGTTCTATTCTTCGATTATACCCCCTCTGTTTCAAATCATTTTATTTGGATTTTTATTTAGTTTCAAAAGTATTTCAAATTTAACATATTTCATTACATTAAAATTCAAATACTTGCACCCGGAGGGTGCTTATATTTGCTAGTTGTAGTAAAGTAGTTAATCTCTAATTTCTCCGCGTAACTGTAATCTTTTACCTTTTTATTAGTTTTGTCACTCTTCTTTGTATACCCTCCAATTTCTCCCTGTAACTGTAATATTTTACTCTTTATTAGTTTTGTCACTCTTCTTTGTATACCCTCCAATTTCTCCCTGTAACTGTAATATTTTACTCTTTTTATTAGTTTTGTCACTCTTCTTTGTATACCCTCCAATTTCTCCCTGTAACTGTAATATTTTACTCTTTTTATTAGTTTTGTCACTCTTCTTTGTATACCCTCCAATCTCAATATTACACTCCAATTTCCATGTCTAGACAATGGAGCTCTGGCCTGAATACAATATTCTATGAGTCAGGTTGTTTCATCTATTTTATTTTATGAACAAGAAAATTTAAATTTCTATTAACTATGTATTTATCCAACCTTTCAACACAAGCAGGATGTGACACGGTCATTTTTTTATGTGGAATAAAACTGAGTTTTCCTTTTGTTACAATTTATAGGCAGTCATAAATTGTGAACGTACCTGTAAGCTAGAATACTTAACTTAAGGTCTGTTTGATTTAAAATCAGGGAGTCTATGGAAAATACCCCAGTGGGATTTGACCCTCTAATAGGCACTGGATTGGGTGCCATGAGAATAGTTTTAGTTAGCAGATGTGGCCTGGTTTTCAAAGAGTGCAGACATATTGTTGGCTCTCTTGGGATTTCATATCCTCACCGTGACGGAATCAATCATGGGCTAATAAATAAAAGCTTGATCAAGTATAACCAAGTCTTGAAGTTAATTCACTATTAAAGACAATGTCTAGCCCTGCCCAAAGAAGAATTAGCAAGAAAGAAAATCAATCCCCAGCAGATAGAAGTCAGCCCAAAGAATAATAGCACCCGACGACATAGACAAAAAAGTAGAAACAGTAAGCAACAAGTCGGCCCCAAACAGAGTAAGAAGTTTACCAAGTAAGAACAATCATCTCCTATCTTTAATTTGTCTCTCTGTCTCTTTCTTTTATACAAGATGGTTTGGTTTGTTTTATGGCATATCAACCTCCGTGGGTCATTTAATGCCGACAAAGTTTTGAAATAAATTCATTCTTAATGGATACTCAATTTTTTTTTATAAAACACATTTTTCTATTTAACCCATAGATGGGACGCTAACAGGTACTACCACTGGGTCTGAGTGGACCTGGGAGCAATGGTGATGAAGGGGTGCTCCACATTCTCCAAACCTCCAAAACTGGAACTGAGTTAGAGTTTAACGTTATACCAAGGACATGAAAACCCTTAGCCATACCTTCTAGCACCCATATGGTAAAAATTGTTGGGGGTTTGCCATAAGGGCAATAGGGTAGGGATAATCATATAGGTGCTAGGGCTTGACATGGCTGACCTCTCGTCTAGCCTAAGTAAGAACCAAAGTGGAGAGTTGCATGTCATGGACTGCTCATCCACCAAGACTCTGTCCTTAAGCATCACTGGTTGCCACCTACGGCCAACAGGTAGCCCCATTGGGGGTTCTTACCCCTCTGCAGAGGTGCAGTCAGTGTATTATAAAGCCTCAGCTGACAGGACTGATTATACAAGATGAACTCTCTATGGACCATATACACCCGAATAAAGGGGTAAGTAACACTTTTCCTAGAATGGTTGCCTAATCAAGTCTAAAAACCCCAGTCTGATTTATTGTTTATTCATAGCTGCAGAGAAGAGATCAATTTATGCCTTTTCCTTTTTCAAATATCTTCAAATTCTGGATGAGGCTGTTTGCATTTCACATAGCGTTAATATCTTTGGGAAAGGTATGCATCCAACTACTCTCCCTCCAGCTATTGGTAAATAGTAGGGCAGGTGAGCACTTTAACCATGGCTAGGTAGTCAGTCTAGGAGAAGGAAAACTCTGAAATCAAAACTGTCAAACTCTGCTTAAGAAATTGACCTGGTGTCACATCCTACTTGTGCGGAGGGGTTGGTAAATAAATAAAGATATATATATATATATATATATATATATATATATATATATGACTAAGTTCAAATTTCTGTATGTGTTTCCACACCCATGCTAACATCAAAGCAGCCTACACCATGTTAAATCTTTAGTACACACAATTTACTCAGCTCCCCACGAGGCCAAATTATGACAAGTTCATTTAAGACATGCGGGGGGGGGTACTCTGCTGGAAGCAAGCCTCCCGAGAGGCAGGTGCAAAAATTACTAATGTCCCTTTGGCATCCCCCCCTCCAGGAGCACTTCAAGTGCCAGGCAATCATCCAAGCCCTCGTTCTTTTTAGTTGAGGGGGCAAGTGGTACCTGGGGAAAGACACCTGGAACATGAGCCATTAGTGATATCACATATACCACAGAGCATGGAGGCATGTGGTGTAATTGTTAACATCGTAGGAAATGGATATGATGAGACAAGTTCAAATCCTGGATGAGAATGTTTGCATTTCACATAATTCTGTAACTTTGGACCAAGTCACCAATAGGCACCCTAGTCGAGATCAGTTTTGAAAGGAACTGAATTTTGCTTTTCACCGGTTGTTAGTAAACAAAATCAACTGCCGATACAAACCAAAGACACGTTTTTATACTAAAATAGTTTTTGATTTTAATAAAAACATTATTTTTAAAATATTAGTTTATCTTTAGAGCAAAATTAATTTTTTCACATAACTAACAACAACATGAAATAACTATTTTTTAAAATTAAAATCAAAAACTATTTTGTATAAAAACGTGTCTTTGGTTTGTATCGGCTGTTGATTTTGTTTACTAACAACGGGTGAAAAGCAAAATTCAGTTCCTTTCAAAACTGATCTGGGCTAGGGTGCCTATTGGTGACTTGGTCCATAACTTTGGTAAAAATATGAATCCAACTATTCTCCCTCCAGCTATGGATAAATAGTAGCACAGACTGAGATCTTTAACCTTGGTTAGGCAACTTGTCTAGGAGAAGGAACACTTGAATTCAAACCTGTTAAACTCCACTTAAACAATTGACCTTGTGTCACATCCCGTTCGTGCCGAGTGGGTGGTAAATATATATATCACCCAGCACAGATGCCAGGCAGAATTTTTAACACACATGAATATTTACCACGTACCCCATATGTATGGGTTAGGCACAAGGCCCTATTAATGTGGGACCACCCACAAACCGAAGCTCATGGGAGGCAGGTGCAAAACATGCGTTGATCCCATCATCATTCCTCTCAAAGGGGCACCTCAGGCACTGGGCAATAAACCCAGCCCTGACCCTTTAAATCAAGGGGGCAGGTGTTGACTGGGGGGATGGCCCCCTGGGATCAACGATGTTAGCTTACGCAGTCCAGGGCCGAAGCCACCTGACCCACTGGTCGAAAACCGCATGATCAACATGGATTGTGTATGATATCTAGTAATAAATGGCATTTATCACAGTCATGTGATATCTATTTTGTGTAATGATTTTAAAAAGCAGGTTTTAATAAATAAATGTGTTATTTGTTTATTGAGTATCATTTTCACACACAGTTTTTTGAATATCACAGTTAAACACAGTTGAATATCACAGGATATTTGTTCTGAATGATTTTCAATTGTTTATGTTCAAGTCCTTGTGTAATTTTTCTTATATCAGGTTGGTTGGTTGGATTTTAAGGCATCTCAACCTTTGTTGGGTTATTTTATGCTGAAGAGGTTTTGTTTTATGCATTTCTTTTAAACACACTTTTTTTCCTGTTTAACCCTTTAGATAGGACTCTAATAGATTCATTCCGGGTCAGAGTGGACCTGGGAGTAGTGGCGATGAAGGGGTACTCCATGCTTCCCAGAGCTCCAGAATTGAAACTTCACCGTTAGATGCAGTTTAACATCATATCCAGAACAATCTACAAACACAGACACTACATATATCTAAAAATATATATGGGGGGAAAATGTGTAAATAAATCTGACGATATATAGAAACAGGAAAAACAAAGTGTTCCAAAAACGACAAATTTATCATGATGTTTATGTTGACGTTTAAATGTTTCGGTTTATGTAAAACCTTCTTCAGGAAAACATGATTAAAAGAAGTGAAAAAGATTTTTGTTGATCAAATGGTGATGGATGTTTTTGAAATTTCTATACATCTCTCTCTCTCTCTCTCTCTCTCTAACATAAATATATATATATATATATATATATATATATATATATAGTTTGTTATATGAAACTATTAAACATCTTATTATAATGGAGATTCTGTGTCTAACTGTAACCGAAACTATATCAGTACCCAAGTCACAATTCCCTTAGTTATTTACATTACATCGTCCATGATTTTATTTTTATTCAAACAATTTTATTAATAACTAATATTAATAAAATTATTTTACATTATCAATACTATTGGCCTTATGTACATACTAATAACATTCAATTGTATTTATATATACTACAAAATAGCAGTGTTAATGAGAAGGATAATTTGCATATTGACTTTAAAAATTTGATTTTGATAAATATGTGATTGGTATTATTGATTTCTGTTTGGTTTTATTTCTCTGAATGTTTGATAAGGCTTGATGATTAGTATTATCTGCATTATTTGGACTATTGTCCTCATCTTCATTGTTATCTGTACAACATTTCGGCTGATATGTCCTCCGGCCTTCTTCAGGTATTTCTTGTCGGACTCGGGAACCTGAGTCCGGGAAGGTTCCTGAGTCCGACGAGAAATACCTGAAGAAGGCCGGAGGGCATATCGGCCGAAACATTGTACAGATAACAATGAAGATGTTTGGTTTTATTTTAATAAATATGGGCAAAAATCTCAGAGATAAATCTTAAAAGAAATCCATTAACAAGAAGAAATAACCGTAATTTCATTTTTTACTTCGTAATCTAACTAAATAGTTAGATTAGGAAAATTTAGTAATGAAAGAGGAGTGATGGAAGAGTAAGTTTCAGTTGTTCTATTTTTCGATTATACCCCACACGGTTTTAAATCATTGTGAATTTTATCTGATTTGATGTTGACAATACAACATTCAGCCCCCTCCATTCCTGCTACTCACTTTGATGAAAGTCGGTTAACCATTCACGTAACCTCTCCACGATTCATTTTCAATGACCTCTGGTCAGACACCAAAGAGAATTGTCAAAAAGATTTTTATGACGTAGAAAAAAGAGAATCAAACCAGAATTATTTACATAATGGAGTCCCAGACAAAAGATAAGGTCAGATTTCTTTTGGTCTCTACACCCCCATCCCAATCCCCCAGGAGATTGCTGCACCAAAAAAATTCACCCACAGCCACATCACTTGTTTAGTTTCAATAAACAGCCGGACATTAGACAGACAATACAGACAAAATCATTTTTCGGCCATGATTAACTCAACCCTTATATTGATATGTCTTTCTTTTAAATGTGAAAAAATATAATGGTGGACCTGCACATTAGTGTAGGTCGCTTTTTCACTTTTTAAAAATATCAAATTACATGAAACACTAAAAGTTGTGTATTGGTCTATTAAGTACGGATACCAAAAATGACATCTTGAACTTGAACCAATTTTTGAGGAAATGACATCAATTATCGTAGACAAAAATGAACTGAAAAATCTTCGGTTTTGCTATAATGGGGGTCATATTTTTAATTTGAACTTTTCATAATTTTGTCATTTAATTTAATTTGCATAAAATAAAATGACTCCGGATTCTCCAGAAAAATGTATTTATCAAGCCCATGAATTTCTGTTTACTATTTTCAATAAATTTAGCATTCTGACGAAACTGATTGATATCTCGATTTTTAAGACTTTTCTTTACCAATTATATATATATATATATATATATCCAGCTATGGGTTAAATAGTAGGGCAGACTGGGCCCTTCAGCCTTGGCTAGGTAACCAGTCTAGGAGAGGGATAACTCTGAATTCAAAATTCCCTCCAGCTATGGGTTAAATAGTAGGGCAGACTGGGCCCTTCAGCCTTGGCTAGGTAACCAGTCTAGGAGAGGGATAACTCTGAATTCAAAATTCCGATCAGAAGCGAGAGGTCGGTCGTTGATTGGTTTGTGGCAACCCTTGATGCACTAATTCTTTCCTATCGACTATGCCAAAAAGTGTGGATGGTCCAACACGATCCTTCACCACTATAAACAAATCACTGTGTGGATGTTCATTGTATGAACACTCATACATTGATCGACGGGAGAGTCCATCATATATATATGTATATATAAGTGAGAGTGTGTACGCACTAAAGAGAGAGCATGAGTTGCGTTTATTCAAATAAGTGTGTATAATTCCATTGAAAATGTTTTTGGCAAATTTTCAATGTTAAAATGATGTAAATGAAAGTGAAAGATTAATTCATTTTTCTATTTCAAAATCCATTGAAAAATCGAATTCAATCTTGTTTCTGTCTTTTCTCTTTGATTTATAGACTTGTCTCTTCTATTTTTGTAGATTTAAATACTTAATGGCTTAAATACTGAAATTGTTAGATTTTCTGCTCAATTCTTAGGCCAAATTTTACAAATCCGAGGATTTTTCAGTGCATTTTTATCTACAATCTTTGATGCCATTTCCTCAAATATTAGTATAAGTTCAAGATCAAAATTTTTTTGTTTTAAATCAACCAATTCACAATATATTTCATATAATTTGATATTTTTAAAAAGTTAAAAATCAACCTACCCTATTGCACATATATACAGAGGTGTGTCTATAGTACCAAAATTTATACCATATATATAGGGTGTTCGGTATAAATTTGACATATTTATATTTGGTTATTTTTCTCCGTAGGTTGGAGGTATTGATGCACACTTCACATCCTTTAAAAGCTTGGACTCTTCTTCATTTATATACGTAATGAAAGAATTGATGACTGGAACCCACCTGAATCAT
>CM042137.1:112205354-112235354 GCA_023376005.1 Doryteuthis pealeii | reverse complement strand
ACCAGATACTATGCCAAGGTTAAAGACCCCAGTCTATCCAACTATTTACCTATAGCTGGGGTAGAATTTGTACCTTTCCCAAGGGTATTAACACTATTGAAGTCAGTAAGTCTACTGTTAGCAGTGTCCAAGACAGTTGGTATATAAAGAAATCAAGAATGATCCATTCATGAATTTGGGTGATTTGGGTCATTCCATTCCTTGAGTTCTGCTTGACTGCTTGATTTGAATGACATTGTGGAGTCTTATATATATTCTATCATTCTGCAGTAGACTTTGTGACTATTCGGGTTTGTATTTAAGTTACAATCGTTTGTTGCCTTGTCTTCCCAGTTCGATGGTAATTGGAACTTTTAATTATTCTTCCAAATAGTTTCAACAGGATTTGAACTCAGTGACCTGAGTCCATTTTCTAGAACTAGTAAGTACATGTAACAGTTCATGACAAATTAGTTGAAGATACTGCCACTTGAAAATTTAAAGAAGCGTTTCCAGGAGTGGAAACAATGTTTTTGTCGGTGTGGGGCTTCCCAAGGGAACTATTTTCAAGGAGATAAACTTAATAACTAAGCTTTACAGGGGGTGGGGGTGGTAGTGGGGATATACAAACTTACTAACAATGGCTTGCTGATTACAACACCACATGGGGCATCCTGAAATTTACTAAACTTTTCTTATTCTGACGCACAGGGCTTGTATTGCTTATGGCACCTGCTGTTCCCAATATAGCAAACTAGCACTAGACTCACTCTCTCTCTCTCATATATATATATATATATATATATATATATATATATATATATATATATGTGAAGTAGATACACAAGCGATGTATTTATGATATGGCTTTTTTTAGCCAACAATTTTTGGGAGAATGTGCTTAATTGAAGTCGTACATGATTTTTTGAAAGTTAATTAATTAATTAGGCGGGCATACCTATTAAATGTAAGGCTAAACAAATCGAGAAAAATCAATCTCTGTATGTACATTTCGCCTATTAGGCCACTCTTCCTATCTATAGCTCTGCTGATGAGGCCTAATAGGCCGAAGTGTACATACAGAGACTGATTTTTCTCGATTTGTTTAGCCTTACATTTAATAGGTATGCCTGCCTAATTAATTAATAATTAATTATTAATTAATTTTCAAAAAAAAAATTAGGTATGACTTCAATTAAGCACATATTCTCCCATAATATATATATATATATATATATATATATATGTGTGTGTGTGTGTGTGTGTGTGGAGGGCCGTGGTGTAATGGTTATTGTTGTAGGAAATGGACTCATTGACTCGAGTTCAAATCCTGGACAAGGTTGTTTGCATTTCACATAGCGCTAATGTCCTTGGGAAAGGTATGCAGCCAACTATTCTCCCTCCAGCTATGGGTAAATAGTAGGGCAGACTGGGCTCTTTAACTTTAGTTACGCAGCCAGTCTAGAAGGTAAACTCTGAATTCAAACCTGTTAAACTCTGCTTAAGAAATTGACCTTGTGTCACCTCCTGCTTGTGTGGAGGGGTTGGTAAATATATATATTAGTAGGTATATAAAATGTAGACCAAAATGTTTTGATGAATTACTGTGCAAACCCCTAACTTCATGACCATGTGTATTTACATTTTTGCATTTCATTTTGGACATTCTCATTTTTAACCAGAGGTTGTGGCAAGATGATAACGGATGTAGTTTTAAGGAACACGGTTATTAATATACATTAATATGAGGTAAAATATGAGGAATGAAAGAACAAAACTCAGACAAAAATGTGTAGTATATTTCGCTGGAGTATTGAACTCGGCGTCTTCAGCTTTTATTGAATTTTCAGGATATATATAAAAGCTGAAGACGCCGAGTTCAAAACTCCAGCGAAATATACTACACATTTTTGTCTGAGTTTTTTTCTTTCATTCCTCATATTTTACCTCATTCTGTCGGATTCATTCCAACCCCCTTTTCATACATTAATATATATATATTTACCAACCCCTCCGCACGAGCAGGATGTGACACAAGGTCAATTTCTTAAGCGGAGTTCAACAGGTTTGAATTCAGAGTTTTCCTTCTCCTAGACGGGTTGCTTAACCAAGGTTAAAGAGCCCAGTCTGCCTTACTATTTATCCATAGCTGGAGGGAGAATAGGATTCATACCTTTCCCAAGAGTATTAGCGCTAAGTGAAATGCAGTTACCACATCCAGGATTTGAACTCAGGGCGACAAGTCCATTTCCCATGACTTTAACCATTACACCACTCGCTTCCTACCATACATTAATATATAAGTTACAACTAAATGCTCCCAATGCCACCTTAATGTTAAATAGAGAACAACATTTTTGGCAAACCAAATGTGTCATCACTTTTTTTTTTTTAAGAAAATTCTATAAAAAATAATCTCTTATTTTGTTTGCTTGTTCGTTTGTTGAAAAGTGTTTAGATTTTTTACTTTCATTGTAGATTTTAGGAAAGAAAAAGAAGTTTGTTAATAAAAATAGCAAATCAAGACAAGCATGAAAGAAAATTGAAAATTGTCACAGATTGTAATTCCTCATTTGGATTCTGCTGTTCCATTTTGCAAGCTAGCTCTCCTTTCCCATCTTTCTCTCCTTTCCACCTCTCTCTCTCTCTCTCTTTGGTTCGCTTTTCCATCCTTACTACTCTCACCCATTTTAGCATCTTTTATTATTTCTCTCCCTTGATCTCTATCCTCACATTTCCATTCTCTCTCTCTTATTTTTTCTCTCTCTCTCTCTCTCTTGATCTCTATCCTCACCTTTCTACTCTCTCTATCCGCACCTATCCATTCTCTCACTCTATTATTTGTCTCTTAATCTCTATTAATCTCTATCCTCACCTTTCCATTCTCTCTCTCTATATCATGTCTCTATTGATCTCTATCCTCACCTTTCTATTCTCTCTCCCTCTCTCTCTCTCTCTCTCGATCTCTATCCTCACCTTTCTATTCTCTCTCCTCTCTCTCTCTCTATCTCATCTCTATTCCTCACCTTTCTATTCTCTCTCTCTATTGATCTCTATCCTCACCTTTCTTATTCTCTCTCTCTCTATTGATCTCTATCCTCACCTTTCTATTCTCTCTCTCTCTATTGATCTCTATCCTCACCTTTCTATTCTCTCTCTCTCTCTCTATCTTTCTCTCTCTCTCTCTCTATCTCTATCCTCACCTTTCTATTCTCTCTCTCTCTCTCTATTATTTCTCTATTGATCTCTATCCTCACCTTTCTATTCTCTCTCTCTCTCTATTATTTCTCTATTGATCTCTATCCTCACCTTTCTATTCTCTCTCTCTCTCTCTTCTCTCTCTATCTCTATTGATCTCTATCCTCACCTTTCTATTCTCTCTCTCTCTCTCTCTATTGATCTCTATCCTCACCTTTCTATTCTCTCTCTCTCTCTCTATTGATCTCTATCCTCACCTTTCTCTATTCTCTCTCTCTCTCTATTCTCTATTGATCTCTATCCTCACCTTTCTATTCTCTCTCTCTCTATTGATCTCTATCCTCACCTTTCTATTCTCTCTCTCTCTATTGATCTCTATCCTCACCTTTCTATTCTCTCTCTCTGTCTCTCTCATATATATTATTTCTCCCTTGATCTCTATCCTCACCTTTCCATTCTCTCTCTGTCTGTCTCTCTATTTATCTTCCCTCTGTTTTTCTTTCTCTCCCTTGTCTATCCTAACCTTTCCACTTTATTCTCTCTCTCTCTCTCTACTCTCCTTTCTCTCTTCTCCCCCCTTCTTTCTATCTCTCTTCTCTGCCTCCTCTCTCTCCTCTTCCTTCTTTTTATCTTTCTCCTTCCCTCTTCTTCCTATCTCTTGTCCCCCTTCACTGTCTTTCTTCCCTCTTCACTCTATCTCTCTTCTCCCCTTTTCTCTTCTCTCTTCTCTTCTCTCTATCTCTCTTCTCCCCCTTCTTCCTATCTTTTTCTTCTCCCTTCTTCTGTCCCTCTCTCTCCCCCTCTATCTCTCTTCTCTACCCTTCTATATCTCTTCCTCCTCTCTCTCCCCCTCTATCTCTCTTCTCTACCCTTCTATATCTCTCTCTTCCCTTCCTCCTCTCTCTATCTCCTCCCTTTCTCTTCCCTTCTCTCCCACCCCTCTCTTCACTCTCTATCTCTTTTCTCCCTTTCCATCTCTCTCCTCCCCAAAAGATGCTATGATTTAAATAAAGATGACTCTCCAAATGTACCTTCCAGCAAAAAAAATAAATAAAAATAAATAAATAAAAAATGTTTTTTTTTGATAAGAGAAAATCTCACCCAATATAAGACATGTGTCTTTCTTGGACGACTGACATATCTTGATAAGTAAAGAAAAAAAAATGTCCCAGAATTTCAAGAGATAAGAATTTTAAGACAGAAGCAATAAGTTAGAAATGCTACACATTCACAACTTTTCTTTTTGGGGTCTGTAATTTGGTGATAATCAGGTTTTTCTATTTATGGAAGGATTTAAAAAAAAAAAAAAAAAAAATACTTTATTTTTAGACAAAACAATTTTTTTCTTTAAAAATGAGGTTTCTATCTAGTGACTGCTTCAATTTAAAAAAAAACTTTTTTTATTTATTCATTTATTTATTTTTTTTTTTTTTTTACTTTCAAACACATTTTGTCAAAACAAGTTCATAAATTCTTATACTTATACGTATTTATGAGATGAGGCTTGATATAAATAATTTTGATATTTCGAACTGTTATCCTCATCTTTATTGTGTATAAACACAATGTTCAGGGCACAGTTTAGAGGGTTTTCTTTTTTTAAAATTACCTTAAATTAGTCATCCTCAGATGATTTCTCTAAAAATTAATAAAATAAAATTTAGACCCATATGGAGTGAATATATATATATATATATATATATATATATATATATACCAACCCCTCCGCACGAGCAGGATGTGACACAAGGTCAATTTCTTAAGCGGAGTTTAGCAGGTTTGAATTCAGAGTTTTCCTTCTCCTAGACTGGTTACCTAACCATGATTAAAGAGCCCAGTCTGCCCTGCTATTTACCTATAGCTGGAGGCAGAATTGGATTCATACTTTTCCCAGAGGTATTAGTGCCATGTGAAATGCAAACAGGAATTGAACTAAGTCGACAAGTCCATTTCCTATGACTCTAATCATTAGACCACGCGCTTATGGAGTGTAGGGGAATAATTCACAAGTAACTATAAAGCATAGAGAAGATAAATAGTGAAGGATTGAAAGACAAGCTACAAGAACAATATAATTGCTACCAAAAGGGTTGTAGCATTAGTTTGTATTCGCCTGGTGGAGTTGTCTGCCCTTTTTAGTTTGATGATGCCCGCTAGGGCACGAGTATTTAAGCGCCGGTTTCAAAGCCTTTCGCTCTCTTTCTAGTTTCAGCAGCTGCGAGCCACATGGGGTAGATTCTATCTAAACCCTCTCGTGGGGCTCCGCCCCCCTTTGCATTACTGTAAGTCCTCACAGCATGGACTATTCCTAGTCTCATGTCTGTGCCTTTTATTGTATATTTGTATCATTCATGAATGTGTCTATCTTGATTTGTGTACCTCTTTTTATATGTACTCTTTACTATGAACGCTGTATTGACTGTTATCCATGTGCTGTGTTATTAAATGTTTGTCTATTAACCTTTGTCGGAGTTATTTGTATCCAAAGTATGTTGAACTTTAAACCATCGTTACATTACAGGGTTTTATGTACGCCAAAATGTACAAGGGTATATATACACATATAAACGTTACAATTTTAAACATAGAGGTTAGAGTTGTAGAGAGAGTTCAATAGTTCATTTAGGTCAGACAAGGGGCTACTGGTAAATGTGGTAGTTTGGTAAAGTTAGGATTGCAGAGTTATTGCCTACTAAGTAACTCGTCGTGAATTCCTCGTGGTAACCAAATTCTGGTAGCCTTAGTCTGAAAGTTAATATCTAGTAGTAACTTTTAGCCAAAGGCCCTAACTTCTCAGGGTGGAAGTAGCAGACTTCATCAACCGTCAGGGGTGTATGATGCAAGGATGCTAGTCTTGTGCCTACTCGCCACATGGGGGTGATGAGATCGAACTAGGTGTAGGGGCGAGAAGCAGAGAATTCAGCAATCTTGTCTTTGTTGAATTCCAGCAGCCCATCTTGAACCCAGCAAGGAGAAAGAGAGACCTCATACCTTGTTGCCTTAACAAGGTCGGCAGGAGAAAGAGTCTAACTTATCCCTGCAAGGGTGGAAGGGTAAGAGTCCACTTTGTCCTGGCAAGGGTGGCAGGAGAAAGAGGAGGAAAGGCACTGTGACCCCACGAATACTAAGGCGCTACTGCTGCAAGCTGGAGAAGCCGTGTCGCTTGTCCCCTAATAAATTTCCAACATTTCCCAAGAATTCAAACATGGTTTAATCTAAATTTTCAAACCTATTTATTTTAGAATTTTAATGGGTAGAATTCATGGAATGTTCTTAACTGAGGTAGTAAGATGGGACCTTCTCATTTAATGTCCCTAGTCAGATTAAGTGGTAAGGTTAGTGATAGCATTCTTTAAGAAATTTTTGAAAATTTTTATTTTTTTTTTAATGTAACTTCTTTCATTTTATTTCTCTACATCTAATCGCATTTCTGTTCAATGGGTCTGTTGGTATTTATGCTGCTTGGAGCACCCTTGAGTAAGTGGTAATGATTTAAACTTTGAAACCACATTTGAATTCTTGAGAAATCGTCTGAAGATGACTTCTTTTAGGGTAATTTAAAAAATACATCTGAACAGTGCTTGACATTACTGTGGCCTGATTGTTGTGTTTATATACAATAAAGAAGAGGACAACAGTCGGAAATATCAATATTATTCATATCAAGCCTCATCTCATGAATACATATGACTATAAGTATTTATGAACTCGTTTTGACAAAATGTGGTTGAGAGTAAAAATAAATAAATAAGAATGTGTTTTTTTAAAATATACACTAAAGATGAGGACAACAGTCGGAAGCATCAAAATTATTTAAGTTCATAAACGATTTCATGTTGTCACTGGATTGAATTTTACCTAGAATTCCCATTAATTTTTGTCACTCTTAAAACCTTACCTCCCCCCAATCTTTAATTGGATTTTTTTTCAGAAGGAGGAGGGGGTAAATTGTTATTAAAAATAAAATCAATTACGAATGTCACAAACTTCTAGGTTCACAATCAAGTCACATTGAAAGCACTGGTTCCCACGAGATCATCAAAGTTAAACAGTGATGAGCCCGCTCTGTATTTAGTAGCGTGACCAATTAGGAACAGCGGGTGACATAAGCAATGCAAGCCCTATGTACCAGAGAAGTAAAAGTTTAGTAAATTTCAGAGTGCCCCATATGGTGTTATGATTCGTTGGCTGGTTGGTTGGATTTTACAACATTTCAACCCTTGTTGGGTTATTTTATGCTGAAGATGTTTTGTTTTATTCAGTTATGAGTATTCAAAAAAAAAATTCTAAACTCAATTTTATGGCATGTCTACCCTTGTTGGGTTATTTTATGCTGAAGATGATTTGTTTTATTCAGTCTTAATAAGGATTCAAAACTTTTTTAAAAACTTAATTTCTTTTAGCACATTTTTTAAAACTCATTTCTTCTATTTCAGAAGGTACTACCACTCTGGGTCAGAGTAGACCTAGATATAATGGTAATGAAGGGGTACTCCACACTCCCAGAACTCCAGAATTGAAATTCATCATTAGATGCAGTTTAATGGCATACCCAGGACACTAAGACCCTCTCTGATACTGCCTTCTAGCACATATATAATAAAAAGGGTTGGGGGCTTGTCGGGACAATCATATAGATGCCAGGGCTTGATGGGACCAGCTGATTGATTGGAAGAGGCCTCTCTGAATGCCCGTCTACTCAGCACCTCTGCCACAAGCAGGATGTGACACAATGTTGATTTTTTGGCAGAGTAAAGTTTGTATTAAAATTCTTTTGGGATTTTTTTTTTAATTGTGTATGTTTTTTTGCATAAGGTTAAATAAATCTATAATAATGAGACTTTACCATCCATCTTGCCGTCTCTAAGGGAGACAACTCTCTTGTCTTAATTTGCCATTGATCCAGATATGTTTGTTTGAGAATCATAATCTTCCAAAATTCTTTGCCACTCTAAAAAACACACAAATAAAGACAAAAAAGAAATAAAATTGTCATCAATAAATGAGAATAGAGCGGACTATTTACTTATGAAAATCTCATTATTCAGTAATAAAAGAATTCGCAAACAGAAGCGAGCCTGACACAGTCAATGCCGTCTCATGTCTGGGAAGGAATACTTTAAATGTGTAAATTAATACCATGAAGATGGATTTCCTTTACAACCGACTAAACTATTTCCCTTTTACCCACTGCTCTCACTTAACATAATGATTGCAACAGAAGGGCATGTCATATATTATAGTCAATGGCAAATGCCACGATGAGAAGGGGTTTTCTTTTTGTTATTGTCTTTGGGTTGCTTTTTGTTTTTAATGCCTTGTAACATAAAATAGAATTGAAAGCATTTTTATCACACTTACTGTCATCAAAAAAACTTTTTGTAATGTTAGGTCAATTTTTTTTTTACAGGCTTATTTAGTTCACCGAATACACTTAAGTGAAAATATTTTGACTGTTGATAAAAATAAATGATCTCTGGGGATAAAAATAAATTAAAAATAAAAAAATAAACTCCCATGAGCCTTCACACCGGAAGAACCCTTTTATTTTATGTCATCTGATATAAAGTATTTCTATGTGATACAAATATGAGGCTGGATGAAAAGTCTTGCAATATTTCGCTATGTGCTAGATTGCAGTGCATATATCAAATTGTCGGCTATTGCCATCTCAAACAAATTGTTTGTCCACTTCATATATATATATAATATAATATATATATATATATGTATGTGTCCACACGCGCGTGGACACAATCATATCATCACAGCCTTCACGCATTTCCATGCAAACGCGCATGACATCATACACATACGCACAAACAAAAATACGCACACGTAGAAGAACAAAAACATTCCGCATCACGTAAACACGCAAACACGAGAATACAGTTAAAAAAAACGCACACATTTGACCATTTACACAATTTCTGTCATTTTTAAAGGAACTTTTCGTATTACCCGATGAATGCTCTAGCAAGAAACCGCTGGTCGTAATACCGTTCCCGTAATTAAATAAATAAAAGCAAAAACTTTTATTTGTTTTGATTTCTCATTGAACTATATATATATATATATATATATATATATATATATATGTATATATATGGGTTTTATTGCATAACAACCGTATATAAAACGGTATATAATGACCAAATGATATAATCATGCCAAATTATTGAGCAAAGCATGAAATACTTGTTCTAATTAGTGAGGTTTCACAATTTCCACATTTTGCAATTGGTTTAACCTAAATTGTTACTGATTGCCATTAAAAGAATTAAATGTCTGGTTCTTATAATACGTTAGAAGTCTCATAGTAACCTTCCAACGTAGGTGAATATATACATCAATAAATCCAAGCAAAGAAGTACAACATAACAACAATACAGACTTTATTGTCTGAGCACTTGGAACATGACATACATGACAAGATACAAAAAGAGATAGTGAAGAATAATTAAAGTTCCAATTACCGTCGAACTGGGAAGACAAGGCAACAAACGGTTGTAACTCAAATACAAACCCGAATGCTACAAAGTCCACTGCAAAATGACAAAGTATATATAAGTCTCCAAAATGTCATTCAAATCAAGCAGTCATTCAGAACTCAAGGAACGGAATCACCCAAATCACCCAGATTCATGGATGGATCATTCTTGATTCCTATTTAACCAGCTGTCTTGGATACTGCTTGAGTTGTACTTAGTTAGCAGCTGTTATTAAAACCAACAGTAGACTGACTTCAATAGATAGGACCAAAGTCCTTTGGAAGTAAGAAAGAGTTCATGAAGAATATGAGTCACTGATAATTGGAGGCAAAGTCCCCCACTTAATGGACAGAGACACCATACTTCTAGTTCATCTTTTGTGGATGTTAGATCGAGAGGGAGTGAAGAGAGAGGCAGAGGGCTTCCCAGACTGAATTTAAATACCCAGCTAGTAGTGTCACCTAATAGCAAAAACCCTCCTGTAAGGAAAGATAACCCCTTTGGACACAGGTCCATCCCAGTAGGGGCAGACAATCGCTACACCATAATCAGATTCTGAACTTGTTCAAAGACATAATAAGAAATTCTTTGTTCATAACCAAAATAGGCTTGGTTGGTTGGATTTTATGGCATGTCAACCCTTGGGCTATTTTATGCCAAAGATGTTTTGTTTTATTCATTCTTGTTGGGTATTCAAATTTTTTCTTCAAACTCCATTCTTTTTAAACTCATTTTTTAACCTATTCAACCCATAGATGAGACACTAACAGGTACTACCACTCTGGATCAGAGTGGACCTGGGAGTAATGGAGTAAAGAACTCTAAAGTTGGAACTTCACCATTAGATGCAGTTTAAAATCATATCCAGGACACTAAGACCAACTGCCTTCTAGCACATATATGATAAAAGGGTTGGGGGGTGTCTTAAGGACAATAGGGTTGGGACAATCATATAGGTGCTATGACTTGGCGTGAGCAGCCGATTAATTGGGGGGGAGGCTCTCTGACTACCCATCTTGGAGGAGTGTTGCAAGTCATGGGCTGATCAGCTACCAGGATTTCATCCTTAAGCATCATCGGTCGCCATCCATGGCTAACAGGTAGCCCTATTGATAGAATTTTACCCCCTCTGTAGAGGTGCACTCAGTGTATTCTGCAGCCCCAGCCAACAGGGCGGCTTTGCAATTGGCATAAACCAAATTGTTACTGGTTGCAATAATTAGATTCAGGATCTATTCAAAAACATAACTGAAGAATAATCAAGCTAAGTTCCAATTACCGTCGAATTGGTAAGACACGGCAACAAGCGGTTGTAACTTAATACAATCCTGTCTTGTTGCAATTCTACTGCAGAATGACAGGGTATTTATAAAACTCCACAATATCATAGAAACTAAGCAGCCAATCAGAACTCAGGGAATGGAATCACCCAAATGCATGAATGGACTATTCTTGATTTCTATAAACACCAATTGTCTTGGATACTGCTTCAGTTATGCTTAGATAGTTGCTGTTATTCAAACCAACAGTAGACTAACAGACTAACTGACTTCAATAATAACAGAAGAAATTCTTTGTTCATAACCAAAGTTGGCTAGGAAGAGTTAGGCACCATATCAAAAAGTATACAATAAAGCAGGATTTTATACTTACCGCAAGAAGTTTGCAGGCGGAAAAGTGAGACACACAGCATAGTGGATAAAGGCGTTGGATTAAGACAGTTCTAAGTGACAGTTATCTCTAGGCTGCAGGTTCAATCCTAATCAAGGGTGACAGTAACACTTAACTAATAATTAATTATTAGTAATAATTAACACACCTTAACACCTGTACCCTATGGTTAGCAGAATGAGACTGAATAATGGGTTGGGTTCAACGTTCCATGATGGCTCTCAATTACGACAAGGAGGTTCCCAAGTTCGAGAAGGCTCGAGAGTTCTACAAGAAATACCTGAAGAAGGCTGGGGGGCACATTGGCCGAAACGTTGTACAGATAACAAAGATGAGGACAATAGTCTGAATAATCCAAATAATACTAATCATCAAGCCTCATCTCAAAAATTCAGAGAAAAAGTGAGGACTACTAAAGACAAAGTCATTTTTTCTTTCTGACCCTCTACTTTTTTTAATAGGTAACATGACACTGAAAAATGTATTAGATAGGAATATTTGATTTCACATAACTGTGTGCAAAAAAAAAAAGCTCTTCAGAAACAACTACACAACGAATATAGATATAAACCTACAATGAATGCAATTCCCTAACCTCTATATATAAAATAACCCAGTATGAGTTGACATGCCATTAAAGTCAATCAATCTATCAATTAACAGTTACATCACATCACAATGATAGATTGATCAATTTTAACGGCATGTCAACCCATTTAGGGTTATTTTAAGTATTCCTATGTGATACAAATATGAGGGTGGGTGAAAAATTTTGCAATATTTTGCTATGTGTTAGTTTGCAGTGTATACAAGGTGTGTCAAAAAAGTATTAAGATTTTTTTGTACTTTTTGACACACCTTGTATTCTGAAAAAAAAATAACGTTCCATTTATTCTTCATTTCTATTTGGTAAATACAGCTTTAAACTTGGTACTCTATTGACACACCTTGTATTCTGAAAAAAAAATTAATGAATGGAACATTATTTTATTATGAAACTGGATAAGAATGAAGATAAAAAGATTTGAAACAGAGGGGAGTATAATCGAAAAATAGAACAACTGAAACTTACTCTTTCCTCATTCCCATCTTTTATTGCTAAATTTTCCTAATTTAACTATTTAGTTAAAATAGGATGCAAAGAATAAAATGACAGTTATTTCTTTTTGTTAATGGATATCTTTTAAGATTTATCCCCGAAGAGTTTTGATCATATTCATTAATATAAAACCAAACAATTAGAAATCAATATTACTAAGCACATACTTATTAAAATCAAATTTTTTAATATCAATATGCAAATTAGCCTTCTCGTTTGCACTGTAAACCTCTATTTTGTTGTATGAATAAATGCAATTGCATGTAATTAGTATGGAGATAAGGCCAGCAGTATTGATAATGTAAAACAATTTTATTAATAATTGGGGTTTAAATAAGAAATAAAATCAAGGAGAATGTGATGTAAATAACTAAGGGAATTGTGACTTGAGTAGTTGATATAGTTTTGGTTACAGACAGAAAAACACACAATCTCCATTATAATGATAATAAGATTACCACATCAGAAGTGTATGTCACACATTAAATTCAAATAGACAAATGCCGAGAGGGAAGATTGTTATTTTTTTTTTCTTTCTAATGTCATGCAATAGATTACAGAATTGAAAGCAGTTTCATCACACTTACTGTCAGACAAAAAGTGCAAGACAAACACATTTGGATAGTTATTTTAGCTCAATTCTTCTAACTTTTTTTTAGTACACTGAATACACATTTACGAAAATATTTTCAGTCTATCAAATATATAAAAAAAAGAAACAAAACAACAAAAGACAATAAGATATTTTGACAATCTACGAGTAACATTTTAGTAGGAAACTTCTTTAGCTGTCATAGAAAAGTTAAAAATCTGTTGGAAATGTTGTGTATTCTCCATTATGTCAGACGACATATGAAACTCCAGCCTGTGATGAACATAGGTGACTGAGCAGTCCATGACATGCAACACTCCATCTCGTCCTTACTCTCCATTATGTCAGACGGACATATGAAACTCCAACCTGTGATGAACATAGGTGACTGAGCAGTCCATGACATGCAACACTCCATTTTGGTCCTTACTCTCCATTATGTCGGACAGACATATGAAACTCCAGCCTGTGATGAACATAGGTGACTGAGCAGTCCATGACATGCAACACTCCAGTCTCGTCCTTACTCTCCATTATGTCGGACAGACATATGAAACTCCAGCCTGTGATGAACATAGGTGACTGAGCAGTCCATGACATGCAACACTCCATTTTGGTCCCTACTCTCCATTATGTCGACAGACATATGAAACTCCAGCCTGTGATGAACATAGGTGACTGAGCAGTCCATGACATGCAACACTCCAGTCTCGTCCTTACTCTCCATTATGTCGGACAGACATATGAAACTCCAGCCTGTGATGAACATAGGTGACTGAGCAGTCCATGACATGCAACACTCCAGTTCGTCCTTACTCTCCATTATGTCAGACAGACATATGAAACTCCAACCTGTGATGAACATAGGTGACTGAGCAGTCCATGACATGCAACACTCCAGTTCGTCCTTACTCTCCATTATGTCAGACAGACATATGAAACTCCACCTGTGATGAACATAGGTGACTGAGCAGTCCATGACATGCAACACTCCATTCTCGGTCCTTACTCTCCATTATGTCAGACGGACATATGAAACTCCAACCTGTGATGAACATAGGTGACTGAGCAGTCCATGACATGCAACACTCCATTTTGGTCCTTACTCTCCATTATGTCAGACGGACATATGAAACTCCAGCCTGTGATGAACATAGGTGACTGAGCAGTCCATGACATGCAACCCTCCATTTTGGTCCTTACTCTCCATTATGTCAGACGGACATATGAAACTCCAGCCTGTGATGAACATAGGTGACTGAGCAGTCCATGACATGCAACACTCCAGTCTCGTCCTTACTCTCCATTATGTCGGACAGACATATGAAACTCCAGCCTGTGATGAACATAGGTGACTGAGCAGTCCATGACATGCAACACTCCATCTCGTCCTTACTCTCCATTATGTCAGACAGACATATGAAACTCCAGCCTGTGATGAACATAGGTGACTGAGCAGTCCATGACATGCAACACTCCATTCGTCCTTACTCTCCATTATGTCAGACAGACATATGAAACTCCAGCCTGTGATGAACATAGGTGACTGAGCAGTCCATGACATGCAACACTCCATTTGTCCTTACTCTCCATTATGTCAGACATATGAAACTCCAACCTGTGATGAACATAGGTGACTGAGCAGTCCATGACATGCAACACTCCATTTTGGTCCTTACTCTCCATTATGTCAGACAGACATATGAAACTCCAGCCTGTGATGAACATAGGTGACTGAGCAGTCCATGACATGCAACACTCCAGTCTCGTCCTTACTCTCCATTATGTCAGACAGACATATGAAACTCCAGCCTGTGATGAACATAGGTGACTGAGCAGTCCATGACATGCAACACTCCAGTCCTTACTCTCCATTATGTCAGACGGACATATGAAACTCCAGCCTGTGATGAACATAGGTGACTGAGCAGTCCATGACATGCAACACTCCATTTTGGTTCTTACTTAGTCTAGACAGTTGGTCGGAGAGGCTCCCTCAAATCAATCGGCTGGTCATGTCAAGCCCTAGCACCTATCTGATTGTCCCAACCCTATTGCCCTTATGGCAAGACCCTAACCCTTTTTATTATATATGTGCTAGAAGGTGGTGGATGAAGGTCTTCATGTTCTGGGAATGACGTTAAACTCTGATGGTGAGGTTCCAATTCTGGAGCTCTGGGGAGTGTAGAGTACCCCTTCATCATCATTGCTCCAGGTCTACTCTGACCTAGAGTGGTTGTATCTATTTGTGTCTCATCTATGGGTTAAATTGAAAAAATAATTGAGTTTGCAAAAATAGACACACACACACAAAAAAAATCTCTCCACACACACACACACACACACCACACACACTAAGAATTTTTCATAATATATAGATATGATCACCATCATTCAAAACTATTCAGCAGTCCATTTTGTTTCAGTTGTTATAACAACGGATACAAGTATTGAGTTTCTGGCAAATCTGAGGCATTATTTTAAAAAGGGCCTTAAATTTGGTGAAGTGGGAGGAAATGAAAATATTTAATCATCCTGCCCTTTAATGTATTTAAAGTCTGGTGAGGTTTTCCTTACAATCATCAGATGGCAATTATGATGATTTTAAATCCGACATAGAAGACAAATGGATTATCACTATTCAAAAGTTTTCAGAAGAGCAAAAGATCATCTAAAGATATCATGTAGATGGATTAATGGAGAGGATTAGAAAGATTAGAAACAAATTAGAGGTTCTTAATGAACACTCAGTTGATTAAAAAAACAAACAAACAAAAAAAACAATTAACACCACTCCCAATAAAAACCAAAAAAACCCCAAAAACATTAAAATATTTTTGATATGCCTAAATGATTCTATTTAATTAGATATATGAATTTTGGTAATCTGAACATTAGCTACATAAATGAGACTAACCTTTGTTTCTTTCACTTTGAGGAAGCCTTATGTTTCAGTTGGCCATTTTCATTTCACCGTAAATCTACACTGAAAATACGAATTTGTTCGAATCAATACACCTTCATGTGTTAACACAAAAATATCATAAAACTGTGTTCTTAATTGTGCTTGTGCATTATTTGAAATGAACTTAATTGTTATTAAGAACACATTTTATGATATTTGCGTTATATGGTTTCAAGTATTCCTATCTAACAGTAATAATTTGCACATAGTTATATGGTTTCTAGTATTCCTATCTAATACTAATAATTTGCACACAGTTATATAGTTTCAAGTATTCCTATGTAACATTAATAATTTGCACAGTTATATAGTTTCAAGTATTCCTATCTAACAGTAATAATTTGCACACAGTTATATAGTTTAAAGTATTCCTATCTAATATTAATAATTTGCCAAGAGCTATATATGGTTTCAAATAACTTTCTATTTAATAATAATTGTTGGTTGGTTGGATTTTATGGTATGTCAACCTTTGTTGGGTTATTTTATACTTAAGATGTTTTGTTTTACTTATTCTTGATGGGTATTCAAAATTTATTTTGTAAACTCATTTTCTTCTATTTAACCATAGATGGGACCCTAACAGGTACTACCACTATATCGGCAGGGCAGTGTTCACTTTTTCAGGCTGGATGCTGGATACTTGATTGGTCACACACTTTTAGTAGGAACTTCCTCTTCTCATTATGATGGATTATGACATGATTGAACTCATGCCGTATCATTGCCAATGTAAATGTTGCAAAAACCCTGCGCAGTCTGCATGTAAAAATCTTTATTTCCGTTGCTGGGGAAATAATAAGACTGTTCATCAACAGATATCCCGTTAGACGTGCAGGAAAACTGATACGAAACAAGAAGTCACGGCTTATGTTACAAATCTGTTTGAAAAGAAAATGAATAGAAAATGGCATTTGAATTAACCTATTTGTTGATGCATTGGCATTGTTGACATATTGACTAATCCCATAAATGTTTTAAGCATAACATAACAGGAAACAATTTTGGCAGAGTTTGAGGGCGAACAAAATAAAAAAAAAAAAAAAATTATTTGAGTATTTCTACACAAATTTCTTATTAGATTCTAAGAAAAAAAAAAAAAAAAAAAAAAAAATGACCTATTTTCTTTTTCTCATGTCTTCTGCATCCTAAATATATATAATATATATCTTATTATAATGAAGATTCGGTGTTCCAAAAATTAAGTAATTTCTACACCAATTTCTTCTTATTAGATTCTAAGAAAAAAAAGAAAAATGGCCTATTTTCTTTTTCCCAATGTCTTCTGCATCCTAAATATATATATATATCTTATTATAATGGAGATTTGGTGTCTGTGTCTGTAACTAAAACTACATTACTGCTTACATCACAATACCCTCAGGAATTGCGTATGTTTATCAATGAAAAAATCAAAACCACTTTGTTCTTCCTAATGCTGGTACACTCGTGAACATTCAGAGAAAAATGTCAACTCTTGTTGGGTTATTTTATGCTGAAGAAGTTTTGTTTTATTCATTCATGATGGGTACTCAATTTTTTTTAAACTCATTTTTTTCTATTTAACTCTGTGGAATATAAAGTACCCCTTCATCACCATTACTCTGACTTGGAGTGGTAGTACCTGATAGGGTCCCATCTAAAAGGTTAAATAGAAAAAAAATGAGTTTAAAAAAAATTGAGTACCCATCAAAAATGAATAAAACAAAACTTCAGCATAAAATAACCCAACAAGAGTTGACATTTTTCTCTGAATGTTCACGAGTTTACCAGCATTAGGAAGAACAAAGTGGTTTTGATGTTTACAGGTCTTTATTTGTCTTCTGTACTCTCGAGCCTTTGATACAGTCAATGTCAATTTACCGTAAACAACTTGTACCTCCTCCTGGGCTGGTAGTGTGGTGATATCAAGGTCTCCTTTCATGTACTATATGTACTAATATAGCATGTCACATGCAAATGACCCAGTATACAAACAACTGTGCTGCTGCTGCAACAATAAGATTGAAGAGAAGGTTCACGAGTCTGACAAGAAATACCTGAAGAAGGCCGGAGGGCTCATCAGCTGGAATGTTGTACAGATAATAAAGATGAGGATAATAGTCTAAATAATCCAAAGAGTTGACATGCTGTAAATTCCAACCAACCAACCAACAGAGAGCAAATAAAATCGGTATCTGCAGGTGTGGAAGTTTAAATCAATCTAAGAAACAAAACTAAATCATCTTGGAAACAACAAAGGTTGTCTGTGGACACACATCAAACTTTTTATATCATAAGATAGTGTAATTGAGAAATTTCCTCAATGTAATAAAACATTTTCTTCCTGGATAGTTGGTGTTATTTCTTAATTATGTTATAAACGTATAAAAAATTACCATTATTCTCTTCAAACCTTACTTTTGTGGCCTGGTCAGCACTGAATGAGAAATGTTCTTCCTGGATCATGAGTGCCATTTCTTAATTGCCTATGTTATAAAAGTATAGAAAATGGCCATTATAACCTTCTAAATTTTATTTTGTGCCCTGAATAACACAATTTAATTTAGAAATTAACCTATGTTTGTGTTTAAAAATAGACAAGTTTGTACTTTTACATAAAGTCCAAATAAAACAACATCAAAATTTACTTATATCTATTCTAAATATATATAAAAACACTAATGTTCTGTAATAATACTGGTGTTCCTAAAAACGTAATACCAATTAAGGGGTACTCTACACTCCCAAGATCCAAAATTGGAACTTCACCATTAGATGCAGTTTAACGTCATACCCAGGACACTAAGACTCTCAGCCACCACCTTCTAGCACATATATAATCTGTAATTGGGCACTTCACATTGTGTAATGGTTAGCAAACTAGATTTGCAGATCATTGTTAGTGAGTTTGATTCTCATTGGGTGCCCCATACTTCTGGCCTTGGGGCACATTTAAGCTTAGTAAATAACTATATGATCTGTAATCTGAAAACCATGCTGCAAAGATGGGTTTTGTGTTGTATATCTTGTTACTTGGTCTTCACAACTGCCTCTCATAATGAATTTGTTGATAATTAATTTGAAGTCAGTGAAGGAGGATTTTCATATGGTTTTAAGTATTTTTCTTTAAAATTAACAGTTTGCAACCAATTATATAGTTTCAAGTATGTAATTATCCAAGCAGGATGCAACACACGGTCAATTTTTATGCTAAGTAGAACTATTTTGAAGTCAGAGTTTTTGAGTAACTTCCTATTTAATAATAAAGTAAACAAGATATTAGGATTAATACGAAGGTCATATGAATACAGGGATAAAGAAATGCTGAAAAATGTATTCATTGCATTGGTAAGACCTCATTTGGAATTTGCTAATGTGGTTTGGAGTCCAAGACTAATCAAGGACATAAAACTCATTGAATGAGTTCAAAGGAGACCTACTAAAGTAATGAATGATTTAAAAAACCTTTTGTATGAAGAAAGACTTAGGAAGATTGATTTACCAAGTTTGGTTTATCAATGTACAAGAGGGAATATGATTGAAGTCTACAAATATACACATGGATTTTATTCAACAAACTTTGATCTACTTAACATTGCTCAAAATATCAATACCAGGTGTCATAAATTAAAACTCTTAAAAAATTTGTAAAGCAAATGCAAGACAAAATTATTTTAGTAACAGAGTGGTGAATACATGGAATAAACTACCATCATCAATAGTGAATGCCCCATCTCTAAACTCGTTTAAGGCAATGTTAGATAATCTGTGGAAAGAGTATAAATATTCTGTGGAATTAAGATGAATATTTATAAGGAAAAGCTGACAGGTCTCAGACCTAATATACTAGCTGAAAAAGATATTTTATTATTATTATTATTATTAATATTATTAATATTAATGATAATTTGTTTGCACACAGTCATGTGATTTCCAATATCTATATATTAATATTCGTGTTCCTTAATTGTATGGCCATTATCATCTTGCAACACCCTCTGGTTAAAAATTAGACCATCCAAATCATCCAAGATAAAATGTAAAAATGCAAATCCTGATTATCTGATGATGCTTGTCCACTGAATTATTTCCTATGTGTGTTGTCACCTCAGTTAAATAATGGACCATTCCGTTTTTATAATAAAGAAAGGGCATGCTACACAGAAAAAATATATAAGAAAGAAAAAGAGTATAAGAAAGAGAGAGAAGGGGTGAGTGCACAGAAGTGATAATGCTAATCACACAGAAAAAATATATAAGAGAGAGAGAGAGAGAGAGAGAGAGAGAGAGAGAGAGAGAGAGAGAGAGAGAGAGAGAGAGAGAGAAAGAGAGAGAGAGAATGCGGAAGCAATAATGCTAATCTGTTTTCATTTGAACATAATGAAAAGATAAAAAGAAGGACAGAAAAAAAAAAGAAAAAAGAGTGAGTGAGAGTTAAAATCAAGATTATTATACTTTTTACATATTTAACCATTTCGCAATAGCTCTTAAATAAACATATGAAACGTCATAATAATTAAATTATCATACTGATATTTATTTCATATAAACTGAGGAACTGATGGTAGTTTTGCACTTCACCTCAGATGCAAAATCAGTCTCCCTAGTCTAGCACTTGTGAAAAGGGGATAGACTCCCTCACTTTCTGGCTGATACTGACATTAGGCCAGTTCGACAATTTTTTGAGCTCTCTGGTGATTGTAAAAACATACCCCCGTAAAGTATGTATCAATTAATTGTTAACCCCAGACTGACAGCGGCTGATGGCCTCAAGGGTAAGAAACTTGGCAGATGAAAATTCTGTTGGGTTTCGATCCCGGCTAGAGGTAGCTGTTAAAATCGAGCCGCACTGATGAGAAGTAAACTTCGAAACACGTGTCTGTGGAAGACTGATATACATATATATATATATATATATATATATATATATCAGATCCAAATGCAATTTTTACAGGGAAAGATTTTATTCAAATGTTGCTAGCAAGATTTGTTTTTACTAAAAGGCAGTAACTACTTATATGTTGACCTACTTTCTGAAGCACCTGTTAGTAACATATGAGGGTTGGGCTACCCACCCATCTAAGTGTATCAGATTGCATTGTTAGTCATGGAGGGCTAAATATTTTGAAGATGAGGAAGAAAAAGAAGAGGAGGATGTAAGGTGGCAACAACAGAGAATGATGAATTTCTAAGGAACTTAAAAATCTTCCAGAAAAATCATAATTAGTGTCAAGTCTGAAACGGACTGGATTCAGAAAGATGTACCATGAGGTAGACATCAAAATTGAGGAATTTTGGTGAGTGGAGTTTTTTTTTTTGTAATCCAAATTAGCTTTTCAAGGTTCTGTAATTTTGAAGGTCTATTTTTAAAAAACTTTCTTGAAAAAATTAATTAAAATGAGTAAAGTGCCATGGGGAAGATAGAAAATATCAAAATCTAGCTTAAATGACACTCTACTGGGCGGCAATTAAGCTAGATCCTGCATATGGCTTTTGATTCGGCCTTCAGCACAAAAATAACATTTCATGCATTGGGTACATATAAAAGTCGGCGTGGGAGGCCTAATGTCTGTATTGGCCAGACAGCAAGGGAGGTCTATCCCTTTTCACTAGCACTTGACCAAGGAGATTATTTTTAGCATCTGAGGTGGAGTGCCACAGCTACCATCAGCTCCTCACTTTAACCGACAGATCCTGTGCTACTCATATGCTAAGTTGGCAAAGGCTGGTATTGAACCTGGAATCTTGTGATTCCTAGGCGGACGCTCTAATGACTAAGCTTTGGTGAGTGGAGGTTTTTGTTTGTCCAAATTAGCTTTTCAGGTTCAGTAATTTTGAAGGTATATTTATTTTAATTTAAAAAAAATTTTTTTTTTTAAATCAAAAATCAAAATGAGTAAAATACTATGTAGAAGATAGAAAATATTCAAAACATACTTAAAAGACGCCCTACTGGGTGGCAATTAAGCTAGCTCAAAAAGATAGCTCTTGATTGGGCTTTCAGCTCAATAATAACACTTTATGCATTGAGTCTTTTCCTTGCTCGAACCCCTGCTTTTTCCAAGCCATACTATTGTACGGCTGCACCATTTGGACCCTATTGAAATAATTGGAGAATAAACTAGAGGATAGCTGTACAAGAATGCTGCGTGCAATCTTAAACAAAACTTGGAAACAACACCCCATGAGAAAACAGCTGTCCTGCCACCTAACCCATATCACGCAAACCATCCGTATAAGGCAAACAAGCTGGACACTGCTGTAGAAGCAAGAATGAACTCATGAGTGATGTTCTTCTGTTGAAACTGGCACGTGGGCATGCTAGTGTGGGCTGTCCAGCAAATACATATATTGACCAACTCTGCGTGGCATCCAGTATCCGCACAGAGGATCTCCCAGGGTCAATGAGTGATAGAGAAGGTTGGCGAGAGATTGTCATGGATATCCATGCTGCAAGCGCGACATGATGATGATGATGATGATACATTGAGTACATTAACTTTAAGAAAATTTTTCAAACAACAGTTTAAAAAAAAAAAAAAAAAAAAAAAAAAAATCAGATAAAAAACCCTTCAAAAAAACAATCGCAGTTATTAAATAATAATAATTTATAATAATAATTATAATAAATTATAATAAAACTTGGGAATCCAAAATTTCAGGATTTTAGGGCTCAGCTACAGTTCAGAATGTTTTTAATTTGGTCATGGAGATGGCATGATTCCAAAATAGTATGATATGTTGGGCTACGCCCTCTAAGAGTAAATTCGAACAGCCCTGTCCATGAACTGAACCCGTTAAACAAAAAAAAAAAAAAAATAAAAAAATAAACCAAACCTAAAATCTTTCATAAAGTTTTGACTATTTAAAAAAAAAAATATTACCTTTACAATATGGTATTTAAGATTGACCCCCTAAAAAATTTCACCTAAAGTGCAAACTTATTCACTTCATGGTGTTTGTTCGATCAAGAAATTCCTAAGTAATGCCTGAAATATACTGATATGACATTCTTAGAAGTAAAAAAAAAAAAAAAAAAAAAAAAAAAAAAGGTTACATTTTTTTTTTTAAACAATTCTTGTTTAGTTCAGTATATGTAGATCACAATTATGTCATAGCAGCTTGACTGGTTGGATCACACTATAAAGATAACAATGTTTATCTAAAAAAAATAAGGATAAATAAAAAAAAAAAAAAAAAAAAACCCCAAAAAAACTTCCTCTTAGAGGGACAAAAGTGTCTTGTGAAGGATCCAGCTAAAGTAAAGGAACAGTTTCATGAAAGATTTTATGGTGTAACTTTTCAAAACCCGTTTAGGTGATCTGCGATTGGTCAACTTAATCACGCCCACTGAATAAAGTTCCTGCTAAAGCTTTTAGGGGGGTAAATAAATTCAAAAACAACACTGCCAAAAAAAGCATTGAGTACAAATAGACCAATTTCTTTTTTAAATTCAATTAAAAAAAAACTGTTCTATTTAACCCATAGATGGAAGCCTAACAGGTGCTACCACTCCAGGTCAGAGTGAACCTGGGAGTAATGGTGATGAAGAGGTACTCCACACTCCCTAGAGCTCCATAATTAGAACTTCACCATCCAATAGAGTTTAACCAGGACAATAAGACCCTCAGACCACCTTCTAGCACATATATGATAAAAAGAGTTGGGGGTTGCCAAAATGCATAGGGTCAAGACAATCATATAGGTGCTAGGGCTTGACATGACCAGCCAATATATGAGAGGGTGCCTCTCCAACTGCCCAGTAAGGGCCCAAGTGAAGTGTTGCATGTCATGGACTGCTCAGCCACCAGAGTTCCATCCTTAATCATCATGAGTTGCCACCCATGGCCAACAGGTGGCTCCATTAGGGGGGGGGGTCTTACCCCTCTGCAGAGGTGCAGCTGGTGTATTCTAAAGCCCCAGCCGACAGAGCTGCAACTAGCATTTTTTATTTCTTCCAAAAAGTTGGTTTCTTCTGTATCCAATTTGTTTACTCTTTTTATTTCATAGTTAATTAAACATGGTATTTAATTGTAATAGAGAAATCTGATCTGTTAATAAAAAAATTCCTTTTAGATTTGGTTGCTAAAATATCTATTAGATTGTTTTTCTCTACGAATGACACAGAAATACAATCTTTATTTTTATCTTTTTTTAAATGTTGACAGTGGTGTAATGACAAACAATAACACCGATAGACTTTGGAAAACTTTATTATACTAAGAATAATTGGTACACTCATTGAGAGTTCAGAGTGAACCAGGGAGCAATGGTGATGAAAAGGTACTCCACATTCCCAAAACCTCCAGAAATGGAACCTCACCATCAGATAGAGTTTAACGTCATTCCCAGGACATGTAGACTCTCAGCCACCGCCTTCTATGCTAAAAAGGATTGGGAGTTGCCATAAAGGCAATAGGGTTGGGACAATCATATAGGTGCTAGGGCTTGACATGGCCAGCTGATTAATCAGAGGGGGCCCTCTCCGACCACCCGTCTAGCCCAAGTAAGAACCAAAGTGGTGTGCTGCATGTCATGGACTGCTCATCCACCAGGGTTCCATCCTAAAGCATCATGGGTCGCCACCCACAGCCAACAGGTGGCCGCTTTGGGGCAGTCTAACCCCTCTGCAGAGGTGCAGTCAGTGTATTGTAATGTCTCAGCCGACATGGCGGCTGGTTGGTTGGATTTTATGGCATGTCAACCCTTGTTGGGTTATTTTATGCTGAAGACATTTTGTTTTATTCATTCCTGATAGATATTCAGCATTTTCTTTTAAACACAATTTTTTTAAACACAATTTTTAAAATCCATTTTTCTATTTAACCCAAACATGGGACCATAACAGGTACTACCACCCCGGATCAGAGTGGACCTGGGAGTAATGGTGATGAAGGGGCACTTCACTGGAACTTCACCATTAGATGCAACAAAACATCATACTCAGGACACTAAGACCTTAAGCTACTGCCTTCTAGCACAAATGATAAAAAGAGTTGGGAGTTTGCCATAGGAACAATAGGGTAACTAGTCTAGGAGAAGGAAAACTCTGAATTCAAACCTGTTAAACTCTGATTAAAAAATTGACCTTATGTGGCATCCTGCTCATGTGGAGGGGTTGGTAAATATGTATATATTAGGGAGGAGATGATCTCTTTTATTATTTATTGCTGGTTCCTGCTATCCTGTCTAGCTGCCACTGTCTTGTCTAGTTGACTTTCCTTCTTCTGTGGGTTAATTTTTTTCTTTGCTAATTCTTCTAACTTCTGGGCTGGTCTGGGCCTCACTTGTTTTTATACTTAATAAACTAACAAGACTAAGCTTGCTTGATCAAGCTTTTATTATTTATCTAGCCCATAATTAAATTGATACTGTGTGGATGAGATCGACCTTGAGCATATCTAAGCTCCCTGGAGGTTGGGTTGAATCCGAATAACTAAACTAACTATTCTTGTGTCTCTGTACTGGAGGTCAGTTGGTGTCATCTAAAATGTCAATCATAACCCCCAACAGTTATGGAAAATTACCCAACTCTGGTTTTAAATCTAACAAACTTTATTTAAAACTAACTTACAGGTACATTCACAATTTATGACTTCTCATGAATTGTAACAGAATCAGAAATTACAAGCCAGAATATGTGCACTCTGGGCATAAGTATTTAAGTTTTAATGTAATGAAATATATTGAATTAAAAAGACTAATGAAATTAAATAAAAAAGCATATGAAAAGATTACACTTATTTTAATTATATTTTAATTGGTTTCTATATAAAATCATTGATAGGATTGATTTTAATATGTTGGAGATTAAAACAATAATATTAAGAGATCAATAACACCAAATGATTATTTATTAAATCCGGTTTTGTTAAAACCAGTATGCAAAGTAACCACACTAGATATTATGTAAACATTTATTTACTCGTGATATATAAGACATGCTGCAGGATTTTAAATGCACTAATGATATAGGCTGTTTTGAGGCAAATCTAACTCGGATTTATCCTATGTATTAATTAATAATTTTGACTATAAATTAAATACTCATAGATAAATCTGTGCAATTCCTGAAGGTATTGTTATGTAAGCAGTGATGTAGTTTCGGTTACAGACAAGCGCCGAATCTCTATTTTAATAAGAAATAGCGGGTGGATTTTCATTATAACTTTATTTGTCTGAATTTTTGAGATGATATGTATTATAAGCTACTACCAGGACCTGTGGATATACAATGGTATGATCATTTAATAATTACAACGTTTTATATGTTTACTTAAGAGCTATTTCACAATAGTTCAATATGAAAAAAGTATAATAATCTTGATTTAACTTTCTCAACTTTTTTTTCCTTTCTTTCCTTCTTTTCATTTTTTCATTATATTTGAGTGAGCGTGTGGAATCGATGATGCTAATCTGTTTTGATTGGCGTTATTGCTTCTGCGTACTCACCTCTCTCTACATCTTTCCCCTACTCTTTCTTTCTTTTTCATATTTTTTCTGTGCAGCATATCCTTCTTCTTCCCTTTCTTTCTTTATAATAAAAATGGAATGGCCCGTTATTTAGTTTAGGTGACGACACTCATAAGAAATAAGAATTCGGCAGAAAAGCAACACCAGATAATCAGGATTTACAATTTTGCATTTCATCTTGTATATTTTTGCCTGTAGTCAAGGATGAAGGTAAGCAGGTTGGACACCTGACGCAATGGATATAAGGGCTGGGTTATTACAATTCTAAGTGACAAGTATTTGTAGGTTTTAGGTTCAATTCTGACTATGTATGAAAATAACATAGAAAACTTAACATTCGTCTAACAATTGTACCCGATCATGGTTAATAGAAAGAGAATAATCTACTTCAATGGATTAAATAGCGTGTTTGGTTTGAAGTTCGAAGAAAGTTCCAGAGTTTGACAAGAAACATCTAAAGTGCAGATTAGCCAAAATGTTTTGTATATAACAATAAAGAGGAGGACAACAGTCTGAAAAATCTAAAATAATATAGATAAACTTTGGGTGCTCTTTCGCAGAAATGTGTTCCGGCCTCCTGCCTTAAAAAACGCTAAGCGGTGACAGCTCAAAAAACAACCTGCGCTTAAACAGGCACAGACAAACTTTGCTAATATTTTGCAACACATTTCACAGTTGTACAATGTAAATTAAAAATTAATTTTTTTGGAGCACCTAAATTTACGTTGCACAATACCTTGAAATAAAAGGTATTTTTTAAATTTAAAATAACGTGACATTTTTTTTATTAAAATAAAAAAGTATATCTAATATTCAGATTTTTAAAATTTATGTTGTTTAATGTCTTGATTATTTTTGGGCCTTTCTTTTTTAGTTAATAAAAAAAATATCTAAATATTCAGATTTTTTAAAATTGTTTGTTTAATGTCTTGATTATTTTTGGGCCTTTCTTTTTAGTTAAAATAAAAAGTATATCTAAATATTCAGATTTTTTAAATTTATGTTGTTTAATGTCTTGATTATTTTTGGGCCTTTCTTTTTTAGTTAAAATAAAAAGTATATCTAAATATTCAGATTTTTTAAATTTATGTTTGTTTAATGTCTTGATTATTTTTGGGCCTTTCTTTTTTAGTTAAAATAAAAAAGTATATCTAAATATTCAGATTTTTTAAATTTATGTTTGTTTAATGTCTTGATTATTTTTGGGCCTTTCTTTTTTAGTTAAAATAAAAAAAGTATATCTAAATATTCAGATTTTTTAAATTTATGTTTGTTTAATGTCTTGATTATTTTTGGGCCTTTCTTTTTAGTTAAAATAAAAAAGAATATCTAAATATTTTTGATTTTTTAAAATTTATGTTTGTTTAATGTCTTGATTATTTTTGGGCCTTTCTTTTTTAATTAAAATAAAAAAGTATATCTAAATATTCAGATTTTTTAAATTTATGTTTGTTTAATGTCTTGATTATTTTTGGGCCTTTCTTTTTTAGTTAAAATAAAAAAGTATATCTAAATATTCAGATTTTTTAATTTATGTTTGTTAATGTCTTGATTATTTTGGGCCTTTCTTTTTTTAAAAAAAAAAAAGTATATCTAAAATTCAGATTTTTTAAATTTATGTTTGTTTAATGTCTTGATTATTTTTGGCCTTTCTTTTTAGTTAAAATAAAAAGAATATCTAAATATTTTGATTTTTTTTATTTGTAATTGATTGTTGGAAATAAAATATATTAAAATATAAAATACCGAAAAAAATATTTTAATTTTTTTAAATTTTTAATTGAGTGTCGAAAAAAAAAAAAGAAAAAAGATATTAAAATAATGAAAAATACTGAAAAAAAAAAAAATTCTTTCAGGGGATTGAAGGCATTTAAGCGTGGGTTGTTTTTTGAGCTGTCACCGCTTAGCGTTTTTTAAGGTAGGAGACCGGACGCATTTTTTGCGAAGAGTACCAAACTTTGTTTAACTAAAAAAGAAAAAAATTTAAATCCTTAAAATTGTATCCATAGAATATAATATCTCATGAATTGAATATAAGATAATTGGTGCATGTAGACATTTACTAAACTTAGTTTAACATAAGGAGACTGAAGTATTGAGCACCCAGTGAGAATCAAACTCATTAACAATGATCTGCTAGAATAGTTCGCGATAATTACACCATGCAAACACCAAATATAAGTGAATATAAGGAAAACAGAAATCATAATATTTATAGGGTGTAAGGGAGATAACTCTAAATCTGTGACCTTATTAAATAGAAAAGACATTTTTAAAAAATGTTAGGAATTATAATAGAAGGTTGCATTGACAGCACGGATTTCCATGATTCTCACCCCTCGTCCCTATTAATCATAGACCCTAGCAGGTCTCCTGCACGGCATCTGGAATCTGCACAGAGCTGGTTGATGTAGGTTTTTGCTGGTCGGCCAACACTGGTGTGTCCATAAGTAGGTGTCCACAGGAGAACATCACTTAGTAGTTCGATCCTTGTTTCTCATTAGTTCCAGCATGTCTTACTTCATCTTTACTTGGTAGGATTTGGTGGTTGGTTGCATTTTACAGTATGTAACCCTTGTTTTGTTATTATGCTGAACTAATGTTTTTGTTCTTATTCATTCAAATTCTTTGGAAAACTCAAATTTTTTAAAACACTCATATATTCGACACACACTCATCTATTGATCCTATATAACCCATAGATAGGGACGCCAACACGTACTACCACGTACCGAGATCTGGATGTTTACCCCTTGCAGGATGTCAGTTGGACACATTCTTTTACCCCTAAGCTTGACAGGGCAAGTGAATAGGGAGTCAAGTGCTTTGTACAGCTGCTTTTGTGAGGGTGTTGCCTGTTTTAACCAAGCATTGATTCAACAATCAGCACACAAATCCTTTACTGTTTCACAGCTTCTAACTTATTCTGCTAAGTCATTTTGATAAGCTCACTACAGTAGAGAAAAAAAATTGGAAAAATTTTTTAACAAATAATAAAAAAATAAAACAAATCACACCTGAAAAAGATAAAGTTAAAAGTTGTTGTGTGGCTTAAGCCAACATCAGTCGAGCGAGTCTAGTCGCCTACGCCAATGGAGAGGTTGGTATCTGAGTGGATGCACCAACCTGAACATCAGGCTGCTACTTTACCACATAATCCCTGTGCCTGACTCATATGCTGAGTAGCAAGGGCCGGTATTGAACTAAGAACCTGCCTGTTTCTAGCTGAACGCTCTACTGAGGGGGACTACTTAACCCGGAATATATACTATATATATGATATATAGTGCATTATATATATAGAGCTCATTAGAGTTCTTCACAACAAAGAAACAGCTGACTAGCAAACACACTCGCCTACCCGGATTTAACGGCATGTGGTTGGAACCCATATAACACTGAAGCATTTTTAACTCTTCTATAATGCTCCTTCTAAAATGTATGATCAATTTCTCAAATAAAAATTTTCTCCTGAAAGATGATCCGAGGTCGGAAGTATGTTGAGATAAACACACAAACAGTTAGAAATATTCTTAGATCTCTCTCTGGT
>CM042137.1:112174142-112205344 GCA_023376005.1 Doryteuthis pealeii | reverse complement strand
CTAAGATAAACTAATATTTAAAAATAAATGTTTATTGTTAAATCAAAAATATTTTGTATAAAAACGTGTCTTTGGTTTCGGTTTGTATCGGCAGTTGATTTTGTTTACTAACAACCGGTGAAAAGCAAAATTCAGTTCCTTTCAAAACTGATCTCGACTAGAGTGCCTATTGGTGACTTGGTCCAAAGTTACAGAATTATGTGAAATGCAAACATTCTCATCCAGGATTTGAACTTGTCTCATCATATCCATTTCCTACGATGTTAACAATTACACCACATGCCTCCATGCTCTGTGGTATATGTGATATCCCTGATGGCTCATGTTCCAGGTGTCTTTCCCCAGGTACCACTTGCCCCCTCAACTAAAAAGAACGAGTGCTTGGATGATTGCCTGGTACTTGAAGTGCTCCTGGAGGGGGGGATGCCAAAGGAACATTAGTAATTTTTGCACCTGCCTCTCGGGAGGCTTGCTTCCAGCAGGGTATTTCCCCCCCCCCCGCATGCCTTAAATGAACTTGTCATAATTTGGCCTCGTGGGGAGCTGAGTAAATTGTGTGTACTAAAGATTTAACATGGTGTAGTCTGCTTTGATGTTAGCATGGGTGTGGAAACACATAAAGAAATTTGAACTTAGTCATATATATATATATATATATATATATATATATATATCTTTATTTATTTACCGACCCCTCCGCACAAGTAGGATGTGACACAAGGTCAATTTCTTAAGCAGAGTTTGACAGGTTTGATTTCAGAGTTTTCCTTCTCTTAGACTGACTACCTAGCCATGGTTAAAGTGCTCACCTGCCCTACTATTTACCAATAGCTGGAGGGAGAGTAGTTGGATGCATACCTTTCCCAAAGATATTAACGCTATGTGAAATGCAAACAGCCTCATCCAGAATTTGAAGATATATATAAGGGAGGCGCATTTAGCTCTAGGAAATGGAATCGGTGACCTGAGATCAAATCCTGGATGAGGCTGTTTCTTTTACTTTAATGCCCTTGGGGGAAAAGGCATAAATTCATATCTTTTCCGCAGCTATAAATAAACAATAAAAAAGACTTTCTTTTTTTTTTTTAGACTTGATTAGGCAACCATTCTAGGAAAAGTGTTACATACCCCTTTATTCGGGTGTATTGGTAGAGAGTTCATCTCGTGTAATCAGCCCTGTCGGTTGGGGCTTTAGAATACACCGACTGCACCTCTGCAGAGGGGTAAGAACCCCCAATGGGGCTACCTGTTGGCCGTGGGTGGCAACCCATGATGCTTAAGGACAGAGTCTTGGTGGATGAGCAGTCCATGACATGCAACTCTCCACTTTGGTTCTTACTTAGGCTAGACAAGAGGTCAGCCATGTCAAGCCCTAGCACCTATATGATTATCCCTACCCTATTGCCCTTATGGCAAACCCCCAACCCTTTTTTTTCCAGATGGGTGCTAGAAGGTATGGCTAAGGGTTTTCATGTCCTTGGTATAACGTTAAACTCTAACTCAGTTCCAGTTTTGGAGATTTGGGGAATGTGGAGTACCCGTTTATCACCATTGCTCCCAGGTCCACTCCGACCCAGTGGTAGTACCTGTTAGCGTCCCATCTATGGGTTAAATAGAAAAATGTGTTTATAAAAAAAAATTGAGTATCTATTAAGAATGAATTTATTTCAAAACTTTGTCGGCATTAAATGACCCACGGAGGTTGATATGCCGTAAAACAAACCAAACCAAACCATCTTGTATAATAGAGAGAGACAGAGAGACAGATTAAAGATAGGAGATGATTGTTCTTACTTGGTAAACTTCTTACTCTGTTTGGGGCTGACTTGTTGCTTACTGTTTCTACTTTTTTGTCTATGTCGTTGGCTGCTATTGTTCTTTGGGCTGACTTCTATCTGCTGGGGGTTGATTTTCTTTCTTGCTAATTCTTCTTTGGGCAGGGCTAGACATTGTCTTTAATAGTGAATTAACTTCAAGACTTGGTTATACTTGATCAAGCTTTTATTTATTAGCCCATGATTGATTCCGCCACAGTGAGGATATGAAATCCCAAGAGAGCCAACAATACGTCTGCACTCTTTGTAAACCAGGCCACATCTGCTAACTAAAACTATTCTCATGGCACCCAATCCAGTGCCTATTAGAGGGTCAAATCCCACTGGGGGATTTTCCATAGACTCCCTGATTTTAAATCAAACAGACCTTAAGTTAAGTATTCTATCTTACAGGTACGTTCACAATTTATGACTGCCTATAAATTGTAACAAAAGGAAAACTCAGTTTTACTCCACATAAAAAAATGACTGTGTCACATCCTGCTTGTGTTGAAGGGTTGGATAAATACATAGTTAATAGAAATTTAAATTTTCTTGTTCATAAAATAAAATAGATGAAACAACCTGACTCATAGAATATTGTATTCAGGCCAGAGCGACATTGTCTAGACATGGAAATTGGAGTGTAATATTGAGATTGGAGGGCATACAAAGAAGAGTGACAAAACTAATAAAAAGGTAAAAGATTACAGTTACGGGGAGAAATTAGAGATTAACTACTTTACTACAACTAGCAAATATATGCACCCTCCGGGTGCAAGTATTTAAGTTTTAATGTAATAAAATATTGTATTAAATTAGAAAGGCTAATGAAACTAAATAAGAATACAGATAAAAAGATTTGAAACAGAGGGGGGTATAATAAAAGATTTGAAACAGAGGGAGTATAATAAAAAATGGAACAACTGAAACTTACTCTTCCATCACTCTCGTCTTTCATTGTTATCTTTTCTAATTTAACTATTTAGTTATAAGAGGAAGTAAAAAATAAAATGACAGTTATTTTATCTTGTTAATGGATTTCTTTTAAGATTAATTGAAGAGATTTTTGCTTATATTCATTAAAATAAAACCAAACAGTTAGAAATCAATAATACTAAGCACATATTTATTAAATTCGATTTTTAAATATCAATATGCAAATTAGTCTTCCCGTTCACACTGTAAACCGCTATTTTGTTGTATATATAAATATAATTGCATGTTGTCAGTATGTAGACATAGTTAACAGTATTAATAATGTAAGACAATTTTATTAATAATTGAGGTTTAGATAAAAAATAAAATCATTGAGAATGTGATGTCAATAACTAAGAGAATTGTGACATGAGTAGGAATATAGTTTCGGTTACAGACAGAAAAACACACAATCTCCATTATAATAAGATATGTGATCTAATTGAAACTTTCAAATTAGTTATTTGGGATTAGATTTTCTATCATTTTTCTTTTTTCATAGTTTCCGCATAATAGTATATTCATATGTAATAATCTGGATATGTGAGAATTTCTTCTATGAAGTTGTGTCATTGTTAATCCATTTTTTCTTTCATATTTTGTTGCCCCCATTAATAAGGAAGCTCAGTGAAAGCTTATTTGTTAACTCCGGTTAATTCTATTCATGTAATAATCGTATTGTTACAATTCAGTAGTTATAAATTGTGAACGTACCTGTAAGTTAATTTTGAATAAAGTTTGTTAGATTTAAACCTGGAGGTGGGTAATTTTCCATAACCGTTGGGGATTATGACTGAAATTTTAGATGAAGCCAACTAACCTCCGGTACAGAGACATGAGAATAATTAGTTAGTTAAGCAGACGCGACCCAGCCTTGAAAGAGCGTATACATATTGTCAGCTCCGGGTTGGTCTCTCCCCACGGTGGAACCAATATGTCAAGGCAGATTTCAAAAACCAAGTCTATTAACCAATTGGATTTTTTGGATATTTTAGAACAAACTGCCTAATCAGATCAAAAACAGCAATAGTGTAAAATATCCTAAGATCAATTTGGATGATTTCAGATAAAATGGTGAGAAAAATAATTTAATAAATAATAATAAAAAGTAAAGTTGGCAGAGTGTCCTTTTGGTCTATATCAGCAGGATGGCGAGGGAATCTATCCCCTTTTCACTAGTGCTCGACCAGGGAGATTATTTTTTCTTGCTGATGTGGAGTGCCACACCTAACGTCAGCTCCCCACTTTACCACTCAGATCAGATTACCCAATCTGTGCTACTCATGCACTGTGTTGGTGGGTACTGGTATCGAACCCAGAACTTGCAATTCTGAGGCAGGTGAGAGACACTTGAAGACAAGACCAAAATATGCAACAACTAAAACATTATGACTATAACGACAACCAAATACACCAGTCCAAGTACACCAATGTATAATAATAGAAATTACGTACTAAATATTAAACTTTAATTTTTTTTTTAATCGTATCAACCTGATAATTTGCCAGCATCTCTGCAATTTCAGTGTTATTTTCCTTCCCACCCAAACTAAATAAATATCTTCATTTTTTTTTTTTTTTTTTTTTTTTAAATCAAACTAACATTGGGGCAATGATTCATAGTTTTTATAGAACATACCAAGGGTGGAATGTTTTTAAAGAATCTGTTATTCTATTTATTTAAAGGAAAAATATCAGAAAAAGCAGACAGACTTTTTTTAAGGTCTGTTTTGCTTGGAAAAACTTTTTTCGCAATAATCTCATTGATGTAGATGAATAAAAGGAAATGTTAGTTACCTGTTGAAACCAAATATTATGCTAATAATAGTGGTTTGATGAGAAGATTATCACGCTCTATAAGGGGAAATCCGCCCTGTCGGCTAGGGCGTTAGAATGCACTGACTGCACCTCTGCAGAGGGGTACGACTCCCCCAATGGGGCCACCTGTTGGCAGTGGGTGGCGATCTGTGATGCTTAAGGATAGAACCCAGGTGGATGAGCAGTTCATGACTTGCAATACTCCACTTTGGCCCTATCTTGGGCTAGACAGCCGGTTGGAGAGGCCCCCTCCGATCAATTGTCTGGTCACATCAAGCCCTAGCACGTATATGATTTTCCCAAGACTATTGCCCTTATGGCATGCCCCTACCCCTTTTTATCATATGGGTGCTAGAAGGCGGTGACTGAGGGTCTACATGTCCTGGGAATGACATTAAACTCAATCTGATGAGGAGGTTCCAGCTTTGGAGGTTTGGGAAATGTGGAGCACCCTTTCATCACCATTGCTCCCTGGTCTACTCTGATCCGGAGTGGTAGTACCTGTTAGGGTCCCATCTATGGGTTAAATAGAAAAATGTGTTTATAAAAAATTGTATAATCCATTTAGAATTGATTTATTTCGGAACTTTATCGGCATTAAATTGACCCACAGGTTGATATGCCGTAAACCAAACCAAGCCAAAATCAAGGGGAAATGCCTTGCTTTTGGAAGTGAAAATGGATATCTCCGCCCAAAAATAGCCTCAGTTCAAAGAAGCCAAAACCAGCCCTGTTGTCTGGGGCTTTAGAATACATCCACTGCACCTCTGCAGAGGCTTAAGACCTCACCCCCAATGGTCCACATGTGGCCTCTGGTGGCAACCTGTGATGCATAAGGATGGAACCCTGTGGCTGAGCAGTCCATGACATGCAATACTCCATTTTGGTCCTTACTTAGGCTAAACAGGTGGTCAGCCCTCTCCAAACAATCAGTTGGTCATGTCAAGCCCTAGCACCTATATGATTGTCCCAAACCTATTACCCTTATGACAAACCCCCAACCCTTTTTATCATATATGTGCTAGTGCGATGGCTGAGGGTCTTAGTGTCCTGGGTATGACAATAAACTCTCTCTGATGATGAGGTTCTAATTCTGGGGAATATGGAGTACATCTTCATTGCCATTACTCCCAGATCCACTCTAACTTGGAGTGGTTGTCCCTGTTAAGGTCCCATCTATGCATTCAATAGAGAAAAATGAGTTCTAAAAAAAATGTGTTTACAAAAAATTGAGTTTATAAAAGAAATTGAGAACCCATCAAGAATGAATAAAACAAAACTTCTTTGGTATGACATAACCCAACAAGGGTTGACATGTTGTAAAATCCAACCAGCCAACAAAAAGCTTCAGTTCAAGGAAGCCAAAACTAGTGCAATTAATAACCCAGGACCACGTAGAACGATTGGCTCACCCAGAAGGCATGAGAACTTCAATCCCTTGCTGAAACCCAAAGCTGTCAATCTTTAACTTCAAGTCCTTTACCACACTGTACTAATGATCCAGGGGTGGGGGAGGGTCCTCTGTACTGTAGTAGCTAATGTCCTGGATTGTGACATCATAGTAAGCCAGTTCAAACTCCAGCCACTCTATTATATATATATATATATATATATATATACACACACACACATACACACACCAACCCCTCCGCACGAGCAGGATGTGACACAAGGTCAATTTCTTAAGCGGAGTTCAACAGGTTTGAATTCAGAGTTTTCCTTCTCCTAGACCGGTTGCCTAACCAAGGTTAAAGAGCCCGTCTGCCCTAATATTTACCCATAGCTGGAGGGAGAATTGGATTCATACCTTTCCCAAGGGTATTAGCGCTAACTGAAAATGCAGATACCGCGTCCAGGATTTGAACTCGTGGCGACGAGTCTATTTCCTATGACTTTAACCATTACACTACGTGCTTCCAGCCACGCTATTATGTTCACTTTAGGCTAATACCCTTGTGAATGGTATGAATCCTCTTATCCCCCAACTATGGGTTAAACAGTACTACTACTGTTCTTCTACAAGGATGGTTTTGGCATTAAATAATCACGACATATGTCATTAAATAAACTAAACCAAAATAATGATGCCCCTACACTATTCAAAGGCATAAAATCAAAACCTACTGGAGGATCCACTGTATCTCCTTCAAAGGGGTAAGACCACCCCAAACAAGAGTGTCCCATCTATGGGTTAAATAGAAAAACATGAGTTGATAAACAAAATTGTATTATGCATTAAGAATGAATTTATTTCACAACTTTATCGGCATTAAATGACCCACCGAGGTTGATATGCCATAAAACAAACCAAACCAAACAAAACCAAACAGGAGTGTCCTGGGTATGACACTAAACTGCATCTGGTGGTGAGGTTCCAGTTCTGAAGATCTAGGGTATATGGAGTATCCCTTCATTGCAATTACTTCCAGTTCCACTCTGACCCGGACTGGGAGATTACTTTTGCTGAGGTGGAGTGCCACACCTACCGTCAGCTCCCCACTTTTACCACACAGATCAGATTATCCAAGCTCTTCTACTGATGTGCTGAGTTGGCGGGGACTGATATCAAACCCGTAAAACCTTGCAATTCCGAGACTCAGTGCTCTACCGACCGAGCTAAACTGGCCCCAGAAATTGAAATTCAGACATGTATGAAAGTAATTTGTTGTGACTTTCGTGTGAATCTAGAAATTGTTTGCGTGTTGGTTTTGATGGGCAAAAATGTTTAAGTGTGAAAAAAAAAAATTTTTTTTTTTTTTTTGCATCTTGCTGCAACAATATATTGCAGTCAACAAACAGCAGAAACTGTGAGAAGCTTGAAATGCACACTTGTTGCACACCCCTCCCAGTTCCAGCCAAGATTTGGCACCATGAGACTTGAAGGTTATTACCAAAATTAAAAGATTGCCCTGTCAGCAATAAATGAATGATAAACGGACCTGGCAACCTAAGTTGAAATCCCGGGTAAGGCATGACTTAGTTTAAGGTAATTAAAATAATACATAAACTACGTCCTGAAGGGAGGGAGAATATCAGTTGAGATAATGAAATTATACTTTAAAAGGTTATTTCCTTAAGTCTAACATGATCAAAGGGGAACCACTCTTGACTGATAATTATTTATTTATCTATTGATCTACAAGGAAAAAAGAAGACAGGTTTAGGGTTAGGGGTTAGTTTAATGGGAAAATAAATAATTTATCAGTCAAGAGTGGTTCCCCTTTGATCATGTTAATGGAATAATACTTTAAAAGGTTATTTCCTATAAGTCTAACATGATCAAAGGGGAACCACTCTTGACTGATAAATTATTTATTTATCTATTGATCTACTAGGAAAAAAGAAGACAGATTTAGGGTTAGGGTTTAGGGGTAGTTTAATTGGAAAATAAATAATTTATCAGTCAAGAGTGGTTCCCCTTTGATCATGTTAATGGAATTATACTTTAAAAGGTTATTTCCTATAAGTCTAACATGATCAAAGGGGAGCCACTCTTGACTGATAAATTATTTATTTATTTATTGATCTACTAGGAAAAAAGAAGACGGGTTTAGGGTTAGTTTAATGGGAAAATAAATAATTTATCAGTCAAGAGTGGCTCCCCTTTGATCATGTTAGACTTATAGTAAATAACCCTTTAAAAATCCCTCACTTAGTTGTTTTGACACTCTATCATAATAGCTGTGACATTTATAAAATAAACTTCACATATAAAATCAGTGGTTCTCCCCTATTATTATTTTTTAACCTACAGACCCCTTTGATTACAACAGAGTGATTGAAAAGTAACTTCCTATTTTAAATTATTTGTAATAATGCATTTGTAATATGCAGTTACATTTTTATCAATTCTTTAGTGTATGTTCCTTAATATACAGGATGATTGAAAAGTAACTCCCTATCGATCAACCAGCACGTCTACAAGGTTACAACCGCCCTGTCGGCTGGGGCGTTAGAATGCACCAACTGCACCTCTGCAGAGGGGTAAGACTCCGCCTAATGGGGCCACCTGTTGGCCATGGGTGGCGACCCGTGATGCTTAAGGATAGAGCCCAGGTGGATGAGCAGTTCATGACATGCAATACTCCACTTTGGCCCTGTCTTGGGCTAGACGGGCGGTCAGAGAGGCCCCCTCCGATCAATCGGCTTGTCACGTCAAGCCCTAGCACCTATATGATTTTCCCAATCCTATTGCCCTTATGGCAATCCCCAACCCCTTTTTATCATATGGGTGCTAGAAGGCGGTGGCTGCAGGTCTACATGTCCTGGGAATGACGTTAACCTCTATCTGATGGTGAGTTTCCAGTTTTGGAGTTTTGGGGAATGTGGAGCACCCCTTCATCACCATTGCTCCCTGGTCCACTCTGACCCGGAGTGGTAGTACCTGTTAGGGTCCCATCTATGGGTTAAATAGACAAATGTATTTATAAAAAAATTGTATTATCCATTAAGAATTGATTTATTTCAAAACTTTATCTGCATTAAATGACCCACTGAGGTTGATATGCCGTAAAACAAACCAAACCAAACCAAGGTTACAGTGGCCTAAACGTTGTGTTTATCTATCTATACATATATAAAGGACAGCTGGTGTGTATTTATGTATGTCCGGAGGAAACTATGAAGTAAATATATATACACATTAATTATCACTAGAGCTTGTTTTTGTGCAAAAGTAATGAAGATTTGATTTATATTCATGAAGATATGTAAAAATTAGAATTTGAATAGTAAGAGAAGGGAAAGTCATTGGTGTTCAGGATTAAAACATAAAAAAATCAATTATGGAAGACCAAAACAATCAACAGATCTGCAAGACTAGCTTTTTTACCCCCCCCCCCTTCTAAGCAGGCAACGACGGTTAACTGCTTCTAGTAATAGATTTTAAAAAAACCTAAACAGTGACCAAGGTTACAGTGGCCTGAACATTGTGTTTATACACAATAAAGATGAGGACAACAGTCTGAAATATCATAATTATTCATATTAAGCCTCATCTCATAAATGCACATACAAAAGCAGTTTGAGTTTCACTTCTTTCCTTGAGGAAAGGCATGAACCTTTCTCTTCTTTGAAGGAGTCCCCATAGTTTAGTGTCTAATGTGTGTACTGTAACATCATAGTGAGTTTGAGCTGCTGTTCTTCTACAAAGATTGTTTTGGCATTAAATAACCCATAAAGGTTGGTATGCCACTAAACAAAGAAACCAATATATTCACCTCTTCTCTTAACTATGGTTAAATAATAAAGATAGACTGGGCTCTTTAACCTTCGTATGGCAACCAGTCTAAGAGAAGGAAAACGTTGAATGTATACTTAAAAAAGGGTGGGTCTCCACGGTATAGTGGCTTATGTGCAGGACTATGACATTGTAGTAAGTGAGTTCAAACCCCAGTTGCGCTAGTACATTCGTTTTTGGACTAATACCCTAGGGAAAGGTATGAACCCCCTCATCCCCAGCTATGGGTTCAATAGTACCTCTACTGTTCTTTTACAAGGATGGATTTGGCATTAAATAATCTATAAAGGTTGATATATCATTAAAAAAAGAAACAAAAAATCCCTCTTCTTCCCATACCTGTGGTATGGAGATACATGGCATAATGGTTGGAGTCATATGAAATGGACTCGTCAACCTAATTTCAAATCCTAGACAAGGCTGTTTTGCATTTCACATAGCACTAATACCCTTGGGAAAGGTATGAATCCATATATTCTCCTTCTTCCTATGAGTAAAATAGTAGGGCAAACTGGGCTCTTTAACCTTGGATAGGTAACCAGTTTAGGAGAAGGAAAACTCTAAATTTGAAAATCCTGAGGTCAATCATTGATTGGGTTTGTGGCATTCCTTGTGCACCAATTCTTTCCTATCGACTGTGCCAAAAAGTGTGGATGGTCCAACACAAGCCTTCACCACTATAAACAAACCACTGTGTGGGTTGTTCATTGGATGAACCCTCATGCGTCGAAATCAATGAGAGTCCATTTATTATTACCTATGGGTAAATAGAATAGACTCGGCTCTTTAACCATATTATGTCAACCAGACTAAGAGAAGAAAAACTTTGAATTCAAAGTAGTTGTACTCTACTTAAAAATTGACCTTGGGTTGAATTCTGCTCATGGTGGAGGGGTTGAGTATAAACAGACATTATAAACTATTGGTGCAGTGAAAAACTTGCTGTCAAGTCACACTGAAGGCACAACTCTCTGTTAGATCATGATAATTTCTCAAGAAAGATATGTTACATCTTAAAGTTCTTTTGATTAATCCAAAGTTAAGCATTGACAAGCCTGTTAGTTTCTGAGATGGGTGACCATTTAGGAACAGTAGATATGTATTTACTAACCCCCCCACCACCACCACATGAGAAGGATTTGCAATTATAACTTATATTAAATCTAAGATAATTTGATACTGAACCTCATGGCCACTGTAGGCAGCCTCAGTCAGTAGAGCACTCGCCTTGGAATCACAAGGTTCTAGGTTCAATACTAGTCCTCGCCCACTCAGTTTTAGGCTACAGGTGAGAGCACTTTACAGTGGAGATCCCTTGTGTTCCTTAGTGTTAGGTAGAATCCTTGGTTGTTCCTCTGTGAAGAATCCTTGTGTTAAGCAGAGTCCTTGGTTGTTCCTCGGTGTTAGGCAGAATCCTTCTGTTAAGCAGAGTTCTTAGTTGTTGATCTGTTTGTCCGTGTCAAATACGAGCAACTTAACAGCTTTCAAGATTGGTGATTAAATAGTTAACTAACCATGTATTCACGCATGTTGATTGGCTGGCTTTAATACACGCGGCCACAACGAGTCTATAAATTTAAATTGTCGCCTACAGCACACCTTATATCCTGAAATAATCCAACAATGAGTAGCACAGATTGAGTAATCTGATCTGTGTGGAAAAGTGGGGAGCTGATGGTAGATGTGGCACTCCACCTGAGCAAAACAACAATTTCCCTGGTCTTTTCACTTGAAAAAAGGGGATAGATTCCCTCACTGTCCAACTGATATGAACAATAGTCCACACAGCAAACTTACTTTTTTTTATTATACTACTACTACTACTACTACAAATAATAATGATATAAGAGTTGGCACAATTGTGGAAGGGAAAGTGTTCCACTAGAAATTGTGGAAGCAACAAAATACAGACAAATGATATATATATTTACCAACGCCTCCACACAAGCAGGATGTGACACAAGGTCAATTTCTTAAGTAGAAATTAACCATCCAGGTTTAAATTCAGAGTTTTCCTTCCCCTAGACTGGTTACCTAGCCATGGTTAAGGAGCCCAATCTGCCCTACTATTTGTCTATAGCTGGAGGGAGAGTAGTTGGATTCATACTTTTCCCAAGGATATTTGCGCTATGTGAAATGCAAACAGCTTTGTCCAGGATTTGAACTTGCATCAACAAGTCCATTTCCTACAACTCTAACCATTACAGGATTTGAAATCATGTCACCCTGTCCATTTTATACAATGATAACCATTACACTTGGGTGCCTCCGCGCCCTGTCGGCTGCGGTGTTAGAATTCACCGACTGCACCTCTGCAGAGGGGTAAGACTCTCCCAATGGGGGCCACCTGTTAGCTGTGGGTGGTAACCCGTGATGCTTAAGGATAGAACCCAAGTGGATGAGCAGTTCATGACTTGCAATACTCCACTTTGGCCCTATCTTGGGCTAGACAGGCGATCAGAGAGGCTCCCTCTGATCAATCGGCGGGTCACATCAACCCCTAGCACCTATATGATTTTTCCAACTCTATTGCCCTTATGGCAAGCCCCAACCCCTTTTTATCATGTGTGTGCTAGAAGGTAGTGACTGAGGGTCTACATGTCCTGGGAATGACGTTAAACTCTATCTGATGGTGAGGTTCCAGTTTTGGAGAATGTGGAGCACCACTTCATCGCCATTGCTCCCTGGTCCACTCTGACCCAGAGTGGTAGTACCTGTTAGGGTCCCATCTATGGGTTAAATAGAAAAATGTATTTATAAAAAAAAATTGTATAATCCATTAAGAATTGATTTATTTCAAAACTTTATCACCATTAAATGACCCGCTGAGGTTGATATGCCGTAAAACCAAACAAAACAAAACCAAACTTGGGCACCTCCAAAACAGCAGGCAGTGTAAGCAACATGAGGCTTCATGTGCCAGACTAAGCAAATTTTAGTAAAATACCAATTATTGGTGCTATGTCTGTGGTCTCAGTAACTTTCTTTTGAAAAATGGTGAAGATAGTACGTTGCAGGAAATCTCAGTATTTTGCCTTTTCTAAAATGACAATGTGCAGCCAACTCTGCTCAAATAACACGGCTATAAAGAGAAACACACTTAGTGACATTTCTTTACCATCCATTATGTCAACCATTATATATATATTTCTTTTGTGTGTGTGTGTGTCTGTTATTGCATATTCTGACGTATGGAAAAGATCACAATTCAGTTTTCACTGGGGTCTGGAATCACTCAAGAAATGTGGGCTAATTTATGCCACATTCTCTTCTGTTCAACAGCAAATTATTTACTACCCAATCAGTGCTTCTTTTTTTTTTCTTTTCTTTACTTTATAGTGTGAGATGAATATTTACTGTGAAACTGTGAGTAATATTTTGCTTATTACTAGCTGGCAACCAATAATACTTAAAGACGGAATCCTGGTGGCTGAGCAGTCCTTGACATGCAACAGTCCCCTTTGGCCCTTACTTAGGTCAGATGACCAGTCGGTGAGGCACCCCCCCATTCAATCAGCTGGTAACGTCAAGCCCAAGAACTTATACATGTGTCCCAAACTTATTGCCCTCATGGCAGACACCCAACCCTTTTTATCATATATGTGTTAATTAATGTTAATGTCATGGAACAAAGAAAGATAACTTGGGTTATTTTTCTTTAAGAGAACTCTTCTCTTTTATTAAACCCTTTTCGCATGCCCATGCGTTTTCGTGAAAAGGGCGTTCTTAGCAACGGACTTTGAACATTGAGAAGTGAACCGAACAGACGTGTGTAAAAAACTATCATAATACATTTATTGGCGTTTGTGTTATTAGCGTTGGTTGTCAACTGTCCCCTTGTAGCGAGTTTAACAATATGTACTAGAAGGCGGTTGCTGAGGGTTTTATTGTCCTGGGTATGACAATAAACTCTCTCTGATGGTGAAGTTCCAATTCTGGAGCTCTGTGGAATGTGGAGCACCCCTTCATCACAATTACTTCCAGGTCAGTTCAGACCCAGAGTTGTAGTACCTGTTAGGGTTCCATTGATGGGTTAAATAGAAAAATGAATTTTTTTTTTTAAATTTAGTTTTAAAAAATTTAGTTACCCATGAAGAATGAATAAAACAAACATCTTTGGCATAAAATAACCCAATGAGTTTGACATGCCATAAAACCAACCAACTTATTAGTAGCTTTTCTAAACAAAATGAAACCTAAGAATTATCTTACCCGTAATGCCTGAGGACAGGATCATGATGGCTGAGCAGTCTGTGACCCGGGTACTAAGTAGTCCTGTCACATGACATATGCCACTTGAGCCTTTACTTGGGCCAGACATTGTTGAATAGGCTCAAATCAATCAATCTGCTGGTTCCTGCTAGATCACTGAAGTTAAGTATCAATGAGCCTGTTCCTACTTAGATGACCATTTAAGCAACTGCAGGTACTGTAAGCAATCTGATATCAAAACAACTTGATTAAGCATTAAATGACCCAAAAAGAGTTAATATGCTGTAAAACAAAACAACCAAACTAGTGTATTAATTCTACCAATTTATTAATACTCATTAAATTATTAATGAAATGAAAATTATTTCTAGTAGTTTATAAACCAAAAAAATATTTTCTAAAAATATTCACATTAAATTCATATATACAAAAAAAAAAACAAGATTTGGCATTAAATAGCCCACAAAGGTTTATATGCCCTTAAACAAAATAACCAACCAACCAATGAACAAATAATGAACAATATTTAGTATAAAAAATAGATTGAATACATTAAACAGATAACAAAATAATGAAAATAGTTTTTTTATTTGTAACATTTTCAGGGGGGGTCCCTGTCGCAGTAGCTAACATGCTTGACTGCAACACTGTAATAAGCGAGTTCAAACTCTGTTAGATAATTTGTGGGTGGCCTATGAAATATGTCTGTAAGTGTTGTAAAATTCAAATAACAATTTGATAAATGGTAAGTTACCATTGACCGTTGTAGGAAGTTCTAAAAGTGATTGACAAGGCAATTCACCTTCTCTAACCTGGACACAGATTGCTGATTGACTGAAGGCGAGCATGAGAAGGGAACTGATTTAGTTAGATTTTGGCCATTAGTAGAAAGGAGCAGATGTGAGGATCATTGCTCCCAAGATGCTAATTTCTCACTGCACGGTTGAAAACCCTTTTGGGCTTTGGGTTTTAATAAAGAATAGACATCTGGAAAAACAATAAAGTCTTGCTTAATTATTACAACCAAGAAATGAGCATCGATAACCCAAATGAGAAGAAAGAAGTCAGCCACCGACGAAACAGAAACAGTAAGAACCCATCTCCTCTCCTCTCTCCCTATCGTTCGTTTGTACCCCTCCTGTTTTTAACGGTTTACTTATTCCATCTCTCCATCATAAATATTTTGCTCTTGAAGAAGACCGCTTTATTAAAAGGTCGAAACAGATTTTGTCAGCGAACTAACAACATCATTTGTTTTTTCAAAAAATGTTTAATTCATACTGTCGGATTCACTTCCATTTACTTCATAGTCTATTTAAAAAAAAAAATATCTGGATTTTTATCTCTCCCTATTGTATACCCGATACATAAGGGGTATATAACAACTCCAGTGAATTACATTCACTTTCGACCTAATACCCTTGGGAAAGGTATGAACCCCATCATCCTAACCCTAACCCTGCCCTATCAGCTGGGGCTTTAAAATAAACCAACTACACATCTACAGAGGGGTAAGACCCCCCCCCTTAAATGGGGCCACTTGTTGGCCATGCGTAGCAATCCATGATGCTTAAGGACGGAATCCTGGTGGATGAGCACTCCACAACATGCAGCACTCCACTTAGACCCTTACATAGGCTAGAGGGGCGGCTGGAGAGGCCCCCTCTGATCAATCGGATGGTCATGTTAGACCTAGCACCTATGTGATTGCCCCAACCCTATTGCCCTTATCGCAAGCCCTACCCTTTTTATCATATATGTGCTATAAGGCGGTGGCTGAGGGTTTTCATCTTCTGGGAATGACATTAAACTCTATCTGATGGTGAGGTTCCACTTTTGGAGGTTTGGGGAATGTGGAGCACTCCTTCATCATCATTGCTCCCTGGTCCACTCTGACCTGGAGTGGTAAAACCTGTTAGGGTCCCATCTATGGGTTAAATAGAAAAATGTGTTTATAAAAAAATTGTATTATCCATTAAGAATTGAATTATTATTTATACATAGAAAATGTGTTTATAAAATTGTATAATCCATTAAGAATTGAATTATTATTTATAAATAGAAAAATGTATTTATAAAAAATTGTATAATCCATTAAGAATTGAATTATTATTTATAGATAGAAAATGTATTTATAAAAAATTGTATAATCCATTAGAATTGAATTATTATTTATAGAAAAAAATGTATTTATAAAAAAAATTGTATAATCCATTAAGAATTGAATTATTATTTATAGATAGAAAATGTGTTTATAAAAAAATTGAGTATCCATTAAAAATGATTTATTTAAAAACTTTTGTCGGCATTAAATGACCTGTCGAGGTTGATATGCCATAAAACCAACCAAACAAACCAAACCAAACCAAACCTCATCCCCCCAGCTATGGATTAAATAATACCACTATGGTTTTTCTGCAAAGATGGTTTTGGCATTAAATAACCCATGAAGGTTGATATGTGATTAAACAAAGAATAACTGCTTCCATCAATTTGATGTATGCACATTTGCTTTTGAAGGGGTTAAATTTAATGGAATTAAAACAAAAATGAATAAATTATCAGCTACAATCCCAAAACTGCTGTTGTATATTACTGAAAGGGAGCGAGGTGGAGAGCAGTTGGGTGGGGCAGGTGACATGTCAAAGTTGTCAGAAGGAAAGCTGGTATGTTAAGAATTTCAAAACTAAGATCAAATGTTAACGTATGTAGTAAAATCATACGTGTACAGGTATGGTGAAGTTAGGTTTCTCAATCTATCCTTTTCTAAGTGAAACCTAAGCTCCAATAGTTTGACACCTAAACATACACACACACACACACATATATATATATATATATATATTGAACTTTATGAAGACAACCCAAATAAAAAAGTAATAAAAAAAGTTATAAAAATTCAGCTAATGACTTTATTAGTAAACCACCCAAAAAACAAAAACACTTGTTTAAAAGACTAATGTTAAAAATGAAATTCCATTCCACTCCCACAAAAATAGGAAGAGGAGTGAAATACTCATGTGTATGTATATATATACACATGCATGTAAAAATTCATTTTCATATTATCAATCAAAGCCTGAAGAAGATACCAGAAGATCTGAAACACGTGTTGCATATGTAAAACAAAAAGAATTAAAAAATGTTTTCTGAGAACAAAATACATTTTGCGGACCTTCCTTTTTTTTATAAAATATTGAATTTTCTCTTGTTGGAACCAGAACAACATTTTATATATATATATATATATATAAGTAAAGAAATAACAAAAAGACTTAGAGATTTTGCATTATAGCCTATTTCGGGGAGCTTAGACAAAGTGTCTAATTCTCCCAGCACATCTGATGAGCTGGGAGAATTAGATGCTTTGTCTAAGCTCCCCGAAATAGGCTATAATGCAAAATCTCTAAGTCTTTTGTTATTTCTTTACTTATAAATTTGCTCTGTGACTCTAACATTAAGAGCACACATTGAGCTCTCAAACTACGACAGGTTGTTTAAAAAAAACTCTTGTGTCGTAAGGAAGATTTCTTCTCTGGACTTTTGGATTATATATATATACATATATGTATATATATATATATATATAAAAGTGGATGATATCAAGTGTTACTTTGATAGGATTCAACCAAAATTGAGAACTCAAACGTACATTTAAAGATTTGTGTATATATTTTTACATATACGAAGTATTATAAATAAATAAATGAATAAATAAAGGATATATACCTTTAGAAAATAAATACATTTCGACTTTGTCATCACATCAGTCCTTTTTTTTAAAGATTTTTGTTTTTAATATTTAAAAAAAACAAAAAAACAGAACTGATGAGATGGCAAAGTTGAAATAAATCTATTTTCTTAAGGTGTATATATATATATATATATATACATATATATATGAATAGAAATTTTTTAGAAAAAACAAAAGATGTTATTAGTTTGCTGACAGATCTGTATATATATAATATATATATTTCTTCATATTGTCTACAGAAAAAACAAAATCTGGATAAAAAAATATAAATATGATAAGGTCTGCAACACTATGGATTTGTCAACATTACAAATTCCCGAAACTTTCCATCTTCCTCAATTGTGTGCTGTGGACTTACTTTTTAAACTTACTTTTGTAGCTGGAATACATCCTGAACATTTTTTATACTTTTTTTTATACACTTTTACTTCAAACTCTTTTGAGTTTTTCTTATAGATAAAAATGCTTCTGATTTTTTAAAATAAAATTTATTTTATTTTTAACACAAAATACGCATTTTCAAAAATTAAAAAAATTCTGGCCCTGAACGAGAGCGTTTGCTTGTACACCTCGTGACTAACGGTTTATTTATTCCGTCTTTCCTTCATAAATATAGTTGCTTTGAAAAAGACCACTTTATTAAAAAGTCGAAACAGATCTGTCAGCAAACTAATAACATCTTTTGTTTTTTCTAAAAAATTTCTATTCATATATATATATATATATTCTAAAGGTATGTATCATATATATATATATATATATAACCCAGCAATTGTCTATCTCCTCTTCCCTTCACACCAATATCTTAAAGTACCATATTTGTGGCAGAGGGCAGGGTTAGCTCAGTCGGTAGAGTGTTCGGCTAGGAATCACAAGGTTCCTAGTTCAATACTGACCCTCGCCAACTCAGTGTATGAGTAGCACAGGGATCTGTGCGGAAAAGTAAGGAGCTGATGATAGGTCTGGCACTCCACCTCAGAGGCAGAAACAATCTTCTTGGTCTAGCACTGTTGAAAAGCCGACATTAAGCCGCCCCGATGACTTTACTTACTTATGCATATATATATATATATATATATATATATATATGTCTTATTATAATGGAGATTCAATGTTTTTCTGTCTATAACCCAAACCATGTCACTGCTTATGTCACAATACCCTTAGGATTGCATAAGTTTACAATGAGTATTTAATTCATAGTCAAAATTATTAGAATACAGAATAAATTTTATTTATTTATTTATTTTTGAGGTTTCTATGAAAATCTGAGTTAAGTCTACCTCAAAACAGCCCATGTGCATTTAAAATCCTGAAATGTGTCTTATTTATCAATAAGAAATAAAGGTTTACATGATATATGCTGTGGTTAATTTGCATACTGGTTTAACAAATAATCATTTGGTGTCATTGATCTCTAATATTAAATACAGTAACAGTCTTTTATATACGAACTGAATTTTGTGATTGGCCAGGAAAAACGAAAATGGTTGAATATTTGCATATTGTTGGTATTTGCATATTTCACCCTCTATAAATTCTCTCGGTCCAAGGTATTGCTTTTTGCTTACATTTAGCGTTTAATAAATCACTTTCTTTTTCTGAGAACAGCACACAAGTCTTTCAAGGTGAAACCTTAATTTTCTGGCATTCTGGCATATATATATATATATATATATATATATATTTATATTGATATTAATATAGATAATATGGGTGCTATATCTATAAGTAAACAGTGCTCAATATCGTGGATAGAGCATTTATATCTAATTTAGGGTAGCAGGAAAGGGGTAGGACTGCTGAAAATTCAGGCAGGTTTCGCTCTCGACCAGAAGTAGCTGTTAAGTCTAACCACACTGATGAGATGTAAACATTGAAACACAGTGTCTGTGGATGACTGTTATATGGTCCTGGAACCCGGGAGAGCTCTCTAGAGGCGACTTTAATGAAATTTCATTGGTTTAGTGTAAGGCATTACTCATCTGTTGGTTACAGATTCGAGTTCTTACTGACAGCTACGGACGGCCAAGAGGAAAGGGCTCAGACTGGTGAAAAGTTAATCAGGTTTCGCTCTTGGCTAGAAGTAGCTGTTAAGTTTAGCCACACTGATGAGACATAAATGTTGAAACAAGGTGGCTGTGGATGACTATATATATATATATATATATATATATGTGTGTGTGTGTGTGTTTTAAACAAGATGAAGCCATCTCCACATTAAATGGCGAGCTCCTGATATTAGTAGATCAGTTCAAATACCTAGGTAGTAATATCTCATTTACAGAAAAGCAGTGCCAATATACGCATCGGAAAGGCATCAATTGTTGTTAAAAAATTATCGATCATATTGAAATCTGATATCTTGTGTATATATATATATATATATATATGAATAAGATATAATGAAAAAACAAACGATGTTTACAACTGAAATAGGCTCATCAGAAGAGAAAGTGTGCAAACCGTTTCGGGGCCAATTCTCTTGACGGTTTTTAAAAAGCAACACTCGGTCCATCCTCAACTAATAATTTTTTTTTATTAATTCCAACGTTTAACTAGCAGCGTTCTGTTTTTACTAATGGTCTTTTTCCCGTCTTGTTTTTTGTTGATGACCGACCCACGTGCGGTTGATACATTATAACGCAGTAGGGTCCTCATATTAGTTGAGGATGGGCCGAGTGTTGCTTTTTAAAAACCGTCAAGAGAATTGGCCCCGAAACGGTTTGCACACTTTCTCTTCTGATGAGCCTATTTCAGTTGTAAACATCGTTTGTTTTTTCATTATATCTTATTCATACTGTCGGATTAATTTCCATTTTATTTTCACATATATATATATATATATATATATATATATATATATATTCATCAAAAAGTTACTACCACGTTTTCATTGCAGTAGCATAAGTAGTTAATCCAAAAGGGCTCAATATATCTCGTAAAATATAGAGCCTTAATAGTTGTAGAAAAGTTTTTCTCTCTACCACAGTTTCAGTGTTCACACCTTCCTCAGGAGAACTGAACTAGTTCTTCTGAAGAAGGTGTACCTTGAATACCGAAACCATGGTAGAGAGAAAAACTTTCCTACAACTATATATATATATATATATATATATATATTAGTGAACAATGCAGCCATATTTTGTCTGCAAATTTTGTCCTTTGTCATTTCATATTGCCAGATATGATAATATCTGGCGAAAATTGGCTGATGTATTTGCCATAGGTGATGGTCCAAGTACTTTCCGCCCTATCATGGGCCATCTTCAGGGTAATTCTGAAACCATACAACAATGGGTTTTTCCATTTCCTATTTATATAGATTGTGTTTTTTTCGCCAGATACTATTAAAACAATTCGGCAATATGAAAGAACAAAGGACAAAATTTGCAAACAAAAAATGGCTGCATTGTTCAATAATATATGCCTACAAGAAGAAATGCTGCCTAAACATATATATATATATATATATATATATATATATAATATATATAATGGATATAAAGTAACCTACTCGAGTTTCATCATCTGAATCGTCAGGGTTACATCCGCTGAATTAATCGAGTTTTCGATTAATATCAGTTGATACCATGTATGTCTGTTGAAACGGGTCTTATAAGATAATTCAGTGGATGTAACCCTGACGATTCAGATGATGAAACTCGAGTAGGTTACTTTATATCCATTTCTTAAATAAATTTTGCTCTACATTGTATTGAGCACTTTGTATTTGTTTTTTTACTGTCTTAACCCCTGGATACTGTGCGCTCCCAACGATCGTACCCGTACCTACCGGTACGCCACTACTCATACGCATATATATAATATATATATATATATATATTGTGTGTGTATGTATTTACCTTTAGTAACTACCCCAACCTTGCTTGTATTTTAGTATTTTTGTGCTTAAATTCCAAAAGAATCAAATTTAATCCATTCATTTTACAATTTGTGGGTTGGTCATAATATCTGAGGTTTGTCTATTTATAAGTTTTAAACTACATTCTCAAATAAACCAATCCCAATATTGTTTACAAAATTTATGAAACTGAAATGAGGTTAAAGTGTTTGTAACAGGCCTTGTAATTAGTATTAAGCCACAGACATTATTGAGTGGATCATTTTGAACATTATCAGATGATCATGAATTATCAAGTGCATTTAACCTCTTACCTACAGATCTTAAGCGTAAACAATAGTGGTTGATTTACTTGAAATCATATGTTGGTGGTGGAGTGGCCTATTGATGGTATTAGCCAAACAACGAGGGAGTCTATCCCCTTTTTGCTAGCGCTAGACCAAGGAGATTATTTTGGCTACTCAAGCTAGAACCACATTAATTCTTATACATGTATTAATCTATACATATATAAAGGGCAGTTGTGTGTATGTGTATATCCGGATGAATCTTTGAAAATGAAACAATTAACGACAAAGTAAATACATATACACATTAAATATCATCAGGGCTTGGTTTTTGAGTAAAAATAATAGAGATTTGATTTATATTCGTGAAGATAATTAAAAAATAAAATTTAAATGATAACAGCATGGAATTTTTTTTTTTCATTTAATATTTTAGATAGTAGACATTAACATTTCTTTTCAGAGTAGCTGGATCAATGCAAGGTTTATTTTTTTACATAGGGATTTAAATAGGGCATCCCATGAGCATTCAACTCACAATTTCGTAATAATGGATCTGCAGGACTAACTTTTAAAAATCCCTCTCTACCCAGGTGACACCGGGTAGCAGCTGCTAGTATATAATAAGTCTCTGATTTTAATATAGATTATATTTCTGACGTTCATAGTTGTTCCTACCATAAGAGAAGCAAGTGGCTATTTCCTCAGATGGATGTGGATTGTCTTTACCCTAAATAGCAACATATTCTGATAATCTATCATCGTTATTTTCACAGGCATGTAAGTTATGTCATCTGTCTCAGGTGTTCAAGTTTACATTTCACCTGTGTAACATTGTCGTCCCAGGTAAAGTCAATCCCTCCCACCAAAATCTCCTCATTGCAATGATACACAAGATCAACTTACTTTCTACCATATCAAAAATAAGCTAAGTAGGCCAAGCATAGAGATGAATATTGTTATATATTCAGACTTTTAGGATCAACAAATAAGAACATAAAACAGTAAAATGTATGATTAGCTCAAACATGGTACAGGAGGATTTATAGGGATTAGAACAGGGGTTCCCAACCTTTTTTGCCATGCTCCATCTAATCACCTTGATGTCCCTTTATGTGGTAATATCAAAGTTGGCATCCTTCCGTTTGCTAAAGACAATGGCGCAGTGTCCAATTTAACAGGCCAATTTTTGAATGGCAATCTCTGGTGCAGTGACTGCAAACAAACAGTGATACTTGCTGGAATAGTTGTTGTCTCTCCTTCCCTCTGGCTCTCCCCTCTTTGACGGCTTCTCTCCTCTCTTTTTCACTTCTTTTCATCCCTTGTTTGCCAAGGAGGTGTCAGGTTGCTCAGTTTTCTGTACCAACCTCCCATGTGTTGGTGCTGATGTAGCATGTATTCCTGTCCTTCTTGCAGACATCCTTAATGTGATAATATATAATTCTTATAATTTAGAAAGTGAACTCCGTTTGAGATGAAGAAGCTTAAAACACCAATCCCTTGGTTTAAACAAGCATCGAAAGATCAAGCTCTCTGTGAAAACTGCATAATTATGTTCACATGACAGAAAACTAAAAATAAATAAAAATCGAAAAAATGGACCCAAACCTCATTATCCCCAATTGATTTACTTAAAAATCAAATTAGCCCCTACCCTGCCGAATGTATGTAACATATTTTGTGGGTTGCCTACAAATTATGATAGTAAGTGTACTAATATTTGAATAATGGTATGGTAAATGGAAAGTTACCATTAACTGTTGCCATGCTCCATCTAATCACCTTGATGTCCCTTTATGTGGTAATATCAAAGTTGGCATCCTTCCGTTTGCTAAAGACAATGGCGCAGTGTCCAATTTAACTGATTTTTAAGACTAGTCTGCCAACCATTACACCATGGTGAGGTAAAAACTAAAAAGATAGACACGGGGCACCCAGTGATTACCGTCTAAATTATTGTGGGGAACCCCCGTGAGAATCAAATTCAGTACTCAGTGAAACAACTGATTTTTAAGACTAGTCTGCCAACCATTACACCATGGTGAGGTAAAAACTAAAAAGATAGACACGGGGCACCCAGTTCACCTTTTACTGACCAAGCCGTTGATTTCTGATTGGCTGGAGGCAAGGTGTGAGAAGGGAACTGACTTGGAGTTAGATTTTGACCATTAGTTGAAAGGACATGAGGGTCGTCTGCTCCCAAAATGCCATCTCCTCACCGCGCGGTTAAAACCTTTTTGGGCTTCGGGTTCTTAATAAAGATGTCTTTGAATGTATGTATTCTGAAACTTACGAAGGCATAGTGCAGGTTCATGTTAAGAAATCCCTGTGGCCATATTGGACAGTCATGTTAAAAGGATAGTCTACCTAGGCCAGGGTTTGACCTGAATGGACGGTACAATAAAAAGAGTGACGTCTGCATATATCAATGATATCGTGGAGGTGTGCTGTGTAATAGTTAGAATTGTAGCAATTCATACAGATTGGCCTGAGAGTTATTGGTGCGGAAAATAAAATAAACAAAAAGTTCAAGTTTCCGACAGGTTCATTTACATTTTGTTGCATGAGGAGGATTGATTACCGTCTGAATTATTGTGGGGAACCCCCGTGAGAATCAAATTCAGTACTCAGTGAAACAACTGATTTTTAAGACTAGTCTGCCAACCATTACACCATGGTGAGGTAAAAACTAAAAAGATAGACACGGGGCACCCAGTGAGAATAAAACTCAGTACTAAGTAGCAACTGATTTTCAATACTAGTTTGCTACCATGGTGAATCAAATTGTCAACAACAAAAAACAGGACCCTTATAATTCATTTTTCTGAATTGAAATGATTTGGTTTGTCGGTATCAGCCAATCAGCGAGGGAGTCTATCCCATTTTCACTAGCGCTAGACCAAGGAGATTGTTATTTTGCATCTGAGGTGGAGCGCCACACCTACCATCAGTTCCTTGCTTTACTGCACAGATTACTGAGTTACTCATACGCTGAGTTGGTGAGGGCTGGTATCAAACTAGGAACCTTGTGGTTTCTAGCCGAACGCTCTACTAACTGAGCATGTCCTGTACTAAGAATTTTAATGATATATGTAGATTGTTTTTTTTATGACTTTCAGTGCAGTGATTAAAATGTCTGTTTGTTTAAATTTGAACTGTGGGAGGTCAAGAAAGTTAAAAGCCAAAGAAAGTTTCTATATGTTGGTGATTATTAAGTGTTTAAAGTTAAAAAGGTTTTATCTATAAGTAAGTGTTTAAATGTTTTCTACTTGAAGATAAATCTCAAAGGCAAAAGGTACCCCACAGCAAGATAGGCAGAACATTTTTGCTTGATGAGAGGACAATCAACTAATTAGGGGGTAATCAGATTTCACGTAAATCAACTAAGTGGGGTCCTAAGTCCACACCGAGCCACTCACATGATTTTTATTTTATGGAGTCAATAAAGTATCCCAAGAACACCGTCCTAACCTTTAAGCATGGAGGTGGAAACATTATGCTTTGGGGTTGTTTCTTTGCTAACGGGACAGGATGACTACATCGGGACGAGGAAAAGATGGATGGGGCCAAGTACAGAGAAATCATGAGTGAAAATCTCATTGCCTCAGCCAGGACACTGATGGGTCGTGGTTGTGTATTCCAGCATGACAATGACCCAAAGCATATGGCTAAGGTAACAAAGGAGTGGCTCAAGAAGAAGCACATCAAGGTAATCGAGTTTCCTTAGTCAGTCTCCGGACCATAATCCTTTAGAGAATCTGTGGAGGGAGCTGAAGCATCGAGTTTCCGAACAACAACCTACAAACCTTAAGGATTTGGAGAGGATCTGCAAAGACGAGTGGGACAAATTCTCCCCTGGGATCTGTAAAAACTTGGTAACTGTTGTAAAGGGAAGTAACTGGATAATCCCTCACGTATGCAAATGAGTACGTATAAAAGAACAACAGGAGATTAGCTCAGTGTGATGTGGGTGATCTCCAAACCACGAACGTTGTTTCGTATTCTCGGATGTAAACACACATGCTACAACTCTCCAGAAGATAAGTAATCTTTACCAATCCTTTTACGCGCAGAGACTTTTTACCTTGCCGGCCGGAAGCCATTTTTGTTATTGGTATTTATTGTAATAATAAACTATTATTACAACCACTCGCAATCTTCTCGTTAATGTATTTCTAATACATAACAGTAACCAACTACAGGAAACGCCTGGCTGCTGTACTTGCCAACAAGGGTTTCTTTACCATGTACTGAGTTATATTTTGCTATGATGAAATACTTTTTTTTTTCAATAAAATGTTAAAAAATTGATATAATGTGATTTTCTAAAAATTTGTTTTTATATCCTATCTCTCACTTTCAAGCTTTTTACCCTGAAAATTATACACCATTCCTATTTTTGTAAAGTGGCAAACTCAGAAATCTTTTTCCCTACTGTAAGTGGGGTCCTAAGTCCACACCAAGCCACTCACATTATTTTTTTTTTTTATGGAGTCAAATAAATTCGCATGAGACTTGGACCCACTTACAGTAGGGAAATGATTTTTCTGATTTGCACTTTACAAAAATAGGATGGTGTATAATTTTCAGGGTAAAAAGCTTGAAAGTGAGAGATAGGATATAAAAACAAATTTTTAGAAAATACATTATATCATTTTTTACATTTTATTGAAAAAAAGTATTTCTCATAGCAAAATTAACTCAGTACCTGGTAAAGAAACCTTGTTGGCAAGTACATGGCAGCCCAGGCGTTTCCTGTTAGTTGGTTTTACTGTTATGATTATAAGAAATACATTAACGAGAAGAATTGCGAGTGGTGTAGATAATAAAGTTTATTATTACAATAAATACAATAACAAAATGGCTTCCGGCCGGCAGGTAAAAAGTTCTTCTGGCGCGTACAAAGGATTGGTAAGATTATTATCTTCTGGAGAGTTTGTAGGCATGTGGTGTTTTAACATCCGAGAAATATCCGAAACACGTTCGTGTTTGGAGACACCACATCACACTGAGCTAATTCCTGTTGTTCTTTATACGTACTCATTGGCATACGTGAGGATTATCCCAGTTTACTTCCTTACAACAAAGTTTACCAAGTTTTACAGATTCCCAGGGAGATTTGGTCCACTCGCTCTTGCAAGATCCTCTCCCAAATCCTTAAGGGTTTGTAGGTTGTTGTTCGGAACATCGATGCTTCAGCTCCCTCCCAGATTCTCTAAAGTTATGGTCCGGAGACTGACTAAGCGAAACCCCCCCCCCCCGCCCCCCCCCCTCGATTACCTGATGTGCTTCTTCTTGAGCCACTCCTTTGTTACCTTAGGCCATATGCTTTGGTCATTGTCATGCTGGAAATAATCACACGCAGACCATCAAGTGTCCGTGGCTGAGGGCAATGAATTTTCACTCATGGATTTCTCTGTACTTGGCCCATCACATCTTTTCTTCGTCCATGTAGTCATCCTGTCCGTTAGCAAGAAACACGCCAAAGCATAATGTTTCCATCCTCCTGCTTAAGGTTAGGACGGTGTTCTTGGGATATTTATTGATCCATAAAATAAAAATCATGTGAGTGGCCGGTGTGGACTTAGGACCCACTTAGTTGATTTACGTGAAATCTGATTACCCCCTAATTAGTTGATTGTTCCTCTCATCAGCAAAAAGTTTGCCTATCTTGCTGTTGGGGTACCTTTTGCTTTGATTTATCTCAAGTAGAAAAACATTTAAACACTTAACTATAGATAAAACCTTTTTACTAAACACTTATATCACCACATATAAAACTTTTTTGGCTTTTACCTGTTCTGACCTCCCACAGTTCAAATTTAACAAACAAGACATTTTAATCACTGCACTGAAAGGTCATAAAAAAACATCTACATATATCATTAAAATTCTTAGTACGAGGACATGCTCAAGTTAGTAGAGCGTTCGGCAGAAAAAAAAAAAAAAAAAAAAAAAAAAAAGAAAAAAAGAAAAAAAAACAAAAAAAAAAAAGAAAAAAAAAAAAGGGAAAAAGGGAAAAAAAAAAAAAAATAAATAGAACCACAATGTTCTAGTTATGATACCAGCCCTCACCAACTCAGCGTATGAGTAACTCAGTAATCTGTGCAGTAAAGCAAGGAACTGATGGTAGGTGTGGCGCTCCACCTCAGATGGACAAATAACAATCTCCTTGGTCCTAGCGCTAGTGAATGGATAGACTCCTCGCTGATTGGCTGATACCGAAAACCAAATCATTTCAATTCAAAAAATGAATTATAGGGTCCTGTTTTTTGTGTTGACAATTTGATTCACGCAATGGTAGCAAACAGTATTGGAAAATCAGTTGCTACTTAGTACTGAGTTTTATTCTCACTGGGTGCCCCGTGTCTATCTTTTTAGTTTTTTACCTCACCATGGTGTTGGTTGGCAGACTAGTCTAACAATCAGTTGTTTTCACTGAGTACTGGAATTTGATTCTCAGGGTTCCCCAATAATTCAGACGGTATCATCCTCCTATGCAACAAAATGTAAATGAACGCTGTCGGAAACGTTGAACTTTTTTGTTTTATTTTATTTCCGCACCAATCTCTCAGGCCCAATCCTGTATCGAATTGCTACATATTCCTACCTTCCCAGGCAACACCCTCCCTGATATCATTGTATATGCAGACGTGCACCTCTTTTTATTGTTACCGTCCATTCAGGTAAAACCTGGGCCTAGGTGTCGAACTTCTTTTACATGGACTGTCCAAATATGGCACAGGGCTTTCTTAACATGAACCTTGCACCTATGTCTTCGTAGTTTCAGATACATACATTCAAAGACAGTCTTTCTATTATATGAACCCGAACCCAAAAGGTTTTAACCCAGCGCGGTGAGGAGATGGCTTTTGGAGCAGAGACTATGTCCTTTCAACTAATGGGTCAAAATAATCGCAAGTCAGTTCCCTCTCAACCTTCGCTCGAGCCAATCAGAAATCAACGCTTGGTCAGTAAAAGGTGAACTGGGTGCCCGTGTCTATTCTTTGTAGTTTTTACCGTCAACCATGGTGTAATGGTTGGCAGAACTAGTCTTAAAATCAGTTGTTTGCACTGAGTACTGATTTGATTCTCACGGGGGTTCCCACAATAATTTAGAGGTAATCATGGTTGCCCGTGTCTATCTTTTAGTCTTTTACGCCTCACCATGGTGTAATGGTTGGCAGCTAGTCTTAAAATCAGTTTAAATTTGGAACACTGGCCATTGTCTTAAGCAAACGGAAGGTGCAACTTTGATATTCACATAAGGACATCAAGTTGATTAGATGGAGCATGGCAACATTTAATGGTAAACTTTTTCCATTACCATCCATTATTCAATATTAGTACACTTACTATCATCAATTTGTAGGCAACCACAAAAATTGTTACATACATTCGGCAGGTAGGGGCTAATTTCGATTTTTGAGTAAATCAATTGGGGATAATGAGGGTTTTGGGTCCATTTTTTAGATTTTTATTTATTTTTTAGTTTTCTGTCATGTGAACATACAATTAAATGCAGTTTTTTCAGCGAGAGCTTGGATCTTTCGGATGCTTTTTAAACCAGGGATTGGTGTTTTTTTAAAGCTCTTCATCTCAAACGAGTTCACTTTCTAAATTAATAAGAATTTATACTTATCACATTGAGGATGTCCTGCAAGAAGGACGAATACATGCTACATGCAGCCAAACATGGGAGGTTGGTAGCAGAAAACTGGGCAACTGACAGCCTCTTGGCAAACAAGGATGAAAAGAAGTGAAAAGAGAGGAGAGAAGCTCAAGAGGGGAGGCCAGGGGAAGGAGAGACCAACTATTCCAGCGTATCACTGGTTTGTTTCAGTCACTGCACTCAGAGATTGCCATTCAAAAATTGGGCCCTGTTAAATTGGTACACTGCGCCATTGTCTTTGCAAACGGAAGATGCCACATTTGATATTACACAATAAAGGGACATCAAGGTGATTAGATGGAGATGGCAAAAAAGGTTGGGAACCCCTGTTCTAATCCCTATAAATCCTCCTGTACCATGTTTGAGGCTATTCATACATTTTACTGTTTTATGTTCTTTATTTGTGATCCTAAAAGTCTGAATATATAAACCATGATCATCTCTATGCTTGGCCTACTTAGCTATTTTTGATATGGTAGAAGTAAGTTGATCTGTGATATCATTGCAATGAGGAGATTTTGTGGGAGGGATGATTTACCTGGGACGACAATGTTACACAGGTGAAATTAAACTTGGAACACCTGAGACAGATGACATACACTTACAGCCTGTGAAAATACGATGATAGTTTAGAATATGTTGCTATTAGGGTAAGACAATCCACATCCATCTGAGGAAATAGCCACTTGCTTTCTTATGGTAGGAACTATGAACGTCGAAATATATCTATATTAAAATCAGAGACTTATTTATACTAGCAGCTGCTACCCGGTGTCACCTGGGTAGAGAGGGATTTTAAAAGTTATGATCTGCAGATCATATTAGAAATTGGAGTTGATGCTCATGGGATGCCCTATTTAATCCTATGTAAAAATAAACCTTGCATTGATCCAAGCTTTTTCTACTCTGAAAAGAAAGTTAATGTCTACTATCTAAAATATTAAATGAAAAAAAAATTTCCATGCTTGTTATATTAATTTTATTTTTTAATTATCTTCACGAATATAATCAAATCTCTATTATTTTTACTCAAAACCAAAGCCTGATGATATTTGATGTGTATATGGTATTTCTTTGTCGTTATTGTTTCTTTTCAAAGATCATCCGGATATACACTATATCACACACTGCCTTTATATATGTATGATTAATACATGTACAAGACATTAGTGGTTCTAGCTTGAGTAGCAAATAATTCCTTGTTAGCGCTAGCAAAAGGGGATAGACTCCCTCGTTTTTGCTAATACCATCAAATAGCCAATCCCCACCAACATATTGATCTTCAAGTAATCACCACTATTGTTTACGCTTAAGTCTGCTAGGTAAGAGGTTAAATGCACTTGATAATTCATGATCATCTGATACTGTTCAACACATGATCCACTCATAAGTGTCTGTGCGCTTAATACTAATTAACAAGGCTGTTACAAACAGCTTTACGCTCTTTCAGGTTTCAAATTTGTAACAATATTCGGGATTGGTTTTATTTGAGAATGTAGTTTACAAACTTATAAATAGGACAAACCTAGATATTTAGTGCAACCACAATTGTAAATGAAT
>CM042137.1:112119603-112174132 GCA_023376005.1 Doryteuthis pealeii | reverse complement strand
AAAGTATTAAGACTTTTTCTTATTTTTGGACACAACCTATGTATTCTGAACAAACAAATGAACGTCTCCATTCATCTCTCATTTCATCTTGGTAAAATACGCTCTTCAAAACTGGTACTCTACTTGACACCACCATTGTATTCTGAAAAAGAAAATTACATAGAATGGACATCGATTTTCATTAATGAAAACTGGCATAAAGACCCATGAAGATAAAAAAGGATTTGAGAACGACGGGGGCCGTATTAATTCCGAAAATAAGCAACAACTGAAACTTCTCTCCTTCCTCACATTCCATCTTTATTGCTAATTTTCCTATTCTAACTAATTTAGTTAAAATAGCGGAATCAAAGAAGTAAAATCTGACATATATTCTTTTTGTTAATGCGACTATCTGTTAAGATTTATCCCCCGATGTAGTATTTGGATCCATTATTCATTAATATAAACAAAACCAATTAACAATCAATCTTACCGAGCACCATACCTCTACTTATAAATCAAAATTTCCTTAATATCCAATATGCAAATTAGCCTTCTACGTTTGCACATGCTTTAAACCTTCCTAATTTCTGTTGTATGACATACCAAGCAATTCGCATGAATTAGATATGGAGATAAGCCAGCCAACTCCGAAGTATTCGATAACTCGTACAAACCAATTATTATTTTCAATAATTGGGGATCTTAAAACTAAGAAGATATAAAATCACAGAACGAATGTGATGGACAATAATAAGACACATTGTGACTTGATTAGCTAGATATAGCTTTTGGCTTACAACAGAAAAAACACACAATCTCATTCTAATGAAATGATAGTCAAGATTACCAACAATCACTGAAGTGGTCGATATGTCACACCATTACAATTCAAATAGACAAATGCTCCCCGAGAGGCGGAAGATTGTTATTCTTTTTTTCTTTCTAATGTCATGCAATAGATTTATTACAGAATCTGAGGCACGTAATTCATCAACTTACTGTCAGACAAAAATGCAGACAAAAACACATTTTTGGATAGCTTCACTTTTAGCTCCATATTCTTTCTTGAACTTTTTTTGCAGGAACCAACTGAATACACATTTACCGAAGGAATATTTTTCCAGGTCTATCAAATATATCTTACTATACCAATTAAAAAAAAAGAAACCAGAACACAACCATACAAGTACCAATTACGATATGTTTGACAGATCTTACGTCGCAGTACATTCTAAGTTAGCGAATCAAGCCTTCCTTAAGGCTGTCTCATTCAGAAACAGTTAAAATCTGTTGGAAATGTTGTGTATTCTCCCACTTATGTCAGACCGACAGTATGAACTCCAGCTTGAAATGAACATAGGTGACTGAGTCAGTCCATGACACTGCAACCACTCCAGTCTCTTCCATCCTCACCTCTCCATCTATGTTCAGACGGACATATGAAATCTCAGACCTGTGATGCAACATAGGTGCATGAGCAGTCCATTGACATGCACACTCACACATTTAGTCCTATACTCTCCATTATGTCGGATCAGAATATGAAATCCAGGCCTGTGATGAACATAGGTGACTGAGCAGTCCATTGACATGCAGACCACCTCCCAGTACTCGTTCCCTTACTCTTCCCATCCTATGCTCGGAGAACAGACATACTGAATCCAGCTGTGCCAATGAACATGTAGGAGCTGAACTTGAGGCAGCCATGACATGAAAACAACTCTTTTGGGTCCCTACTCTCCATTTCATGTCGGACAGACATATGAAACTCCCAGCCTGTGACGTGACACATAGCCGTGGACTGAGCCAGTCCATGCACATGCAACCACTCCCAGTCTCAGTCCTTACTCTCCCATTATGTCGGACAGACATATTGAAACTCCAGCCTGTGAATGAACATTGGTGACCTGAGCAGTCCACTGCACATGCAAACACTCCCAGTCTCGTCCTTACTCATCTCATTATTGTCAGACAGCAGACATATGCAAACTCAACCTGTGATGAACATAGCGTTGACCCTGAGCAGTCCATGAATGCAACACTCCAGTCCTCGTCCCCTTACTCTCCAGTTATGTCAGACTAGCGACCATAAAATGAAAAACTCCAACCTTGGATGAAACATAGCTTGATCCGGCAGCAGTCCAGTGACGATGCAACACTCCATTCTCGTTCCTTACTCTACCATTATGTGCAGACGACATATGAATAACGTTCACACTGTGATTGAACATACAGGTGACCTGCAAGCAGTCCATTACATGGCATACACTCCATTTTGTCCGTTGACTCTCCATTATAAGTCAGACCGGCAGCATCCATCGAACACTCCAGCCTGCTGAATGAACACATAGCAGACTGTCCAGCAGTCCCATTCGACATCTAAACCCCCATCTTTGGCGTCCTTACCTCCATTATGTTCAGACGGAACATCATGAACTCCAAAGCCTGTCTGTATGAAACATAGCGTACCTGAGCAGTCCTATGAACAATGCAACACTCCAGTCCTCGTCCTTACCTCTCCATCTATGTCGGACAGACATGCATGGAAACTCCAGCCTTGTGAAAACATAGGTTGACTGAGCCAGTCATGACAGTGCAACACTCCAGTCTCGTCCCCTTACTCATCCATTATGTCCAGACACTCATGAAACTCCAGCCTGTGATTGAGAACATAGACGTGACTGAGCAGCGTCCAATGACTCATCAACATCCAGCTCTGCGTCCTTACTTTACCATCTAAATGTCCAGACAGACTATATGAAACTGTCCGACCCTTGATGAACAAGGTGACTGAGAGGCAGGTCCCATGCATGCAGAACAACTCCATTCTCGTCCGTTACTTCTCCAATTATGTCAGTACCGGACATATTTACACTCCACCAACCTGGTGCACTGAACATTAGGTGGCCTGAGCAGTCCATCACACGGCCAACACTCATTTTGTGTCCATTACTTCTCCATATGCTTCGGACAGACATTAATTCGAAACATACCAGCCTTGTGATAACATAGGTGACCTGAGCAGTCCCAATGACATCGCAACCCACTCCCATGTCTCGTTCCCCTTGACTCTCCATTTCTATGCAGACAGACATATGAAACTCCTAGCCTGTGATGAACCATAAGGTTAACTGCAGCAAGTCCATGACATGCATCACTCCCAGTCTCCGTCCTTCTCTACTCGCATTATGTCAGTGCGACGGACAATATAAACTTCCAGCTGTGTATTGACATATGACTGCAGGCCAGTCCATGACATTGCAACACGTCCATTTTGCCGTTCTTACTTAGGTCTAGACAGTTGGCTCGGAGAGCTCCCCTCAATCAATTCGGACTGCTCATGATCAAGCCCTACGCACCCTATCTGATCGTCCCCAACCCTTATCTGCCCTTATCGGCAAGACCCTAACCCTTTATTACTATATTGTGCCTAGAAGCGCGTGGATGCAAGGTCTCTATGTTCCTGGGAATGACGTGAACACTCTGCATCCCGGTGACGGTTCCAATTCTGCGAGCTCTGGCGGAGTGTAGAGTACCCCTTCATATCATTCATGCTCTCAGGTCTAACCTCTGCCTAGACGTGCGCTTGGTTGTATCTATTTCTGTGTCTCATCTAGCGTCGTTTAAATCTGAAAAATAATTGAGTTTTGCAAAACATGAGACACACACACACAACAAAACAATCATCTCTCCCACGACACTCACACAAAGATGTCTGCAAAACATCACTCACAAAAAATGTCGTGCACGTCACACACTTCAGCAATTTTCATAAATATTATAGATCGATGCATCACCATCATTCCAACTATGATTCAGCACGCTCCATTTTGTTTCAGTTCGTCTATAACACACACGACTAACAAGTATTGCAGTTTCTGGCAAAATCTGAGGTGCATCTATTTTTTAAAAAGGCCTTAAATTGGTTTTCCCGCTTTTTTTTTTGACACCAAAACCAAAAAGCCCATTTCCACTCTTCGAAACGTCGAGTTTTTTTTGAACGCAAAAGTGACGGACACTTTTTCTGACAACCTGCTTTTTGCCTTGAGACAAATGCCATTTCACACACTTTGTGTATTTCCATTGAAAAACAAACGCAAGAAAAGAATCCGTTGAACTCAAATCAAAACAGATGGGAGGAAAATGGAAAAATTACTTAATCATTTTCCTTGCCCCTTTAAGTATTTAAAGTCAGTCCTGTGCAGTTTTCCTCTACAATCATCCAGATTGTGGACAACTTATGAATGATTTTACGAATCCGACAGTAGAAGACAAGATGGATTATCACTTTCAAAAGGTTTGCAGATGGAGCAAAGTCATCTAAACGACTTCATCACTGTAGATGGCATTAATGGGGCAGAGATTAGAATAAGCATTTAGAACCAACATTAGAGGTTCCTTAATGAACCATCAGTGTTCGATTAAAAAAAACAAACAAAACAAACAAAGAAAACAATATTAACACCACTCCCAATAGCAAACACAAGAAAATACCCAAAAACCGATCTAAATGAGTTTATTGAGTATGCCCTTTAAGATCGATTCTAGGGTTAATGTAGATTATATGATTTTGGCGTACCTGAATCATTAGCCGTACTATTAAATAGAGAGCTACACCGTTGTTCTCTCTTTCACTTTGCAGGAAGCCTTATTGTTTTGGTCTGGCCATTTCATCTCACCCGATAAATCTACACTTGAAAAATGAATCGAAATCTTGTCGATCGAAATCAATTACACGACATTCATGCTGCAGTTACCCACGAAAAATATCAAATAAATGGTGTCTTACAATTTGCTTGCTGCGCATTATTTGAAAAGATACTTGTTCATTCAGAACCACATTTCTTATTGATGATCTTTGCATGTTGAGAGAACATGCAGCTGTGATTTGAGAGCTTGAACAAATTATGTATTTTGAGGGTGGGTAGGATCGTACAGTTGAATGAAAATGGGGAGGCGCTGACGCGAGAAAGCAGTAAGCGTTCGCGTCAAAGTGAAGACAAGTGCCAGGAGGGGAGGGTTGACTCTCAGTTGCTAGGATGGTATCTGAATGTCTTCTGGAGTTAAGCTGAAGTTTAGCGTTCTCCGGCGTATGAAGGGAGTGCGATGCGGAGTTAGGGATACACGGCAGGATTGTTCTTTTTTTTTTGTAAGATATTGCTGAAATGGGATGGAGGTTAAGTATAAATTGCAATGTCAGTTGCGGTTTTATCTATAAGTAAGATAAAAATCATTAGAAATTTATTGAAGGCGCATGAGTTTAAAGAAATGAAGACAATTTGAAGGGATGGAGAGAGAACTGTAGTTCCTCCCGCCCATCAGAGGTAGTAATGGTGTGTGCAGTCTAGTTAGAGTTGAGTATGCTAGAGTGGACATTATGGTTGAAGTATATCGACCGGCGCATAAATTTTACACAAGAGTGATCTAAAGTAGTTTTTTTTGTGTAGTAATGTGTGTGATGGTTAGACTAGTTGTTACTGGAAAGAAGGCAAGGAGTAAAAGAATATGCTTAAGAGAGTGATTTTACAAGTTTCGCACATATAATTTTTCCATATAAAGGTATACTACAATTTTCTAATTGATTTCACCACGTTTGTTTCATATTCTTATTATAAATGGGAAAGAATTCAAACATTGACATTGATCAGCGACACAGCTCCTTTATCTATTTAATACTAAACTCAATGAGATTTAGTTTTTTATTCTATGTATTGACAATGTTTCGGTAATTGTGGATCATAGTTTTGTAGCAGACACAATTTAGAGACTGAAATCTCCATATTAACTACGATATCATATATCATATGTACATGGACCGGGTTAAGCTCCAGCTCAGGTGCTAGAGCGTTCAAGCTAGAAACCACCAAGGTTCCTAGTTGCGATCCTCCGGTCTCGCCAACTCAGTCGTATGTAGAAGCACTAGGATCTGTGTCGGTTAAACAGCTAGGAGTGATGAGTAGTGTAGGTCGGCTCACCACTCAGATGCCTTAAAACAATTTTCCTCTGTCTACGCTTATTAAAAGGGATAGACTCCCTCGCTGACACCGACTTTAGCTGCCTCGTCGACTTTACTTTACTTAGTCCTACATATACATAATCATACACTAAATAGTTTGTTTTACTCTATTTTCTTCTGGGTATTCAGTGTCTTTGTAAATACATCATTTATAGACCTATCTTCTTTTTTACTTAACCTCATACCATGAGGACCCTAACAGATTACTACCCCTCCGACGTCAGAGTGGACCTGAGGTTTAATTGATATGGAAGGCCCCCGCTATTCCTCATTCTCAGAGCTCCAGAACTGGAACCCTCCTCCCACTCCCTCAAGACTGTCATACCCAGGATATTCATGTAACCCTTAGCCACTGCCTTCTTGCACATAGTTGATAAAGTAGGTAGGGCTTTCAAGGGACAATTATAGGTTTTGCTAGGGCTGGTTGACAGAGCCAACTTGAATCAGACGGTACAGGCCTTTCCCATATGACCGCCCCATCTGCTCAAGTTAAGAGCCAAAGTGCGCTAGTGTTGCTATTATGGACTTCAGCCACCAGAGGATCCCATTCCTTTAACGCATCCTGTATCCACTCACCCCATGGCCAACAGTTGGCCTTCCATTGGGGGTGGTAAGAGTGTTTTCACCTCTGCCATAAAGGCTTTGCAGTCCGCGCCCTATTCTAAAGGCGCCCATCTAATAAGGCTATCACCTGCTCGACGTCCAGCGTTCCTCACTCGTTTGAATTCAAGTTCACTATTAGCTTGCAAACTTTAGAAATTTTAGCCCACCCTGGATGAACTTCCTCAATGAAGCCAAGCTTTCACTGACGCTTAAATGTGACAATTACCAAGCTGATGCCAAACGCTTTCTCTGCTATCTAAATCTTCTTAAAATTATTTATCATCACCCCCTTCTCAAATAATAGTCACAGACGTCGGCTCATCTTATTATTTGCATAATTAAGCATATTTCCTAATCTATATACTAATATTTTGAAAAATTATATGGTTTCTAGTATTCCTATCCTAATACTAAATAATTTCAAAACTCAGTATATGTGTTTCTAGTATTCCTATCTAATACTAATAATTTGAAAACAGTCTATATGGTTTTCTCAGTATTCCTAATCTAACTACTAATAATTTGAAACAGTATATGGGTTTCTAGTATCTTATCTAATTTACTAATACATTTCAAAACAGTTATATGGTTTCAAGCCTATCCCATCTGCAATACTAATAATTCGAAACAGCAGGTTATCATTCGGTTTCTAGTCATTGCCTAGTCTTATACTGAATAATTTAACAAACATGTTAATATGGTTTCTAGCCTATTCTTATTTAATACTAATAATTTCAAAACAGTATATCGGTCCTTCAAGTAATTCCCATCTAATACTGATTAATTTGAAAACAAGTATTTATATGGTATCTAGCTATTCCTATCTAATACTTAATTACATTTGAAAAATACAGTCTATTATGTTTCTAGTATTCCTATCTAATACTAATAATTCTGCAAAACCAGCTTATATAGTTTCAAGTATTCCTATTCTATATTCAATATGTGCACACTAGTATATGTTTTATACCTATTCCTATCTAATACTAACTACATTTGCAACCACAATTACGTATAGTTTCAAGTATCCTATCTAATACTAATAATTTGCACAGTCTATATAGTTTCAAGTATTCCTATCTCAATACAAAATAATTGCACACAGTTATTAGTTTCAAGTGATTTCCTATCTAATATTATAATGTTGCCAAGAGGCTATATATTGGTTTCACATAAACTTCCTATTTAATAATAATCTTGCGTTGACTGTTGGAATGGTGACATTCAGTTACGCAAAATGTCAACACTTTTGGGTTTTATTTTAATGCTGAAGAAGTTTTGTTTTATTCTGATCAAGTGATGGGTTACTCAAATTTTTTTGTAAAATCATTTTTTTCTATTTACCCATAGAATGGGACGCCCTAAACAGCGTTACTACCCACCTTATATCGGCAGCGGCAGTGTTCACTTTTGTCAGCTGGTCTGGATGCTGCGATACTTGATTGGGTCGACACACTTTTCAGCTAGAACTTCCTCCTTTCTCATTATTGCATTGGATTCACTGACATGATTGAACTCAGTGCCGTACCGCATTGCCTATGTAGAATGTTGCAAAAACCCTGCGCATCTGCATGTAAAAAATCTTTATTTCCGTTGCTTAGGGAAATAATAAGGACTGTTCGATTCAACAGATTCCCGTTAGACGGCCAGGAAAAAAAAACTTTGCATACGATAACAAGAATCACGGCTCTATGTTACCAAATCTGTTTGAAGAAGAAATGTAATAGAAATGGCATTGAATTGAAACCTTATTGTTGAGCAGTTGCGGCATTGTTGACATACTGTGACTAATCCCATAAATGTTTTTAAGCATTAACACTAACAGGAAACAATTTTGCCGAGTTTGAGGGAGAGAATGCGAACAAAAAAAAAAAAAAAAAAATTATATTGAGTATTTCTACACAAATTTCTTATTCAGATTCTAAGAAAAAAAAAAAAAAAAGAAAAAAGAAAAAAAATGACGCTATTTTCTTTTCTCCATGTCTTAGCTGGCAATCCTATATAATATATATATATAGATATATATATAAGTTATAGTATATAAGCTATTCTTTATTATAATGATGGATTCAGGGTGTCCAAAAAATTGAGTAATTCATCTACACCAATTTTCTTCTTATTAGATCATCAAGAAAAAAAAAGGCCTATTTTCTTTTTCCCATGTCTTCTGCATCCTAAATATATATATAGTATATATATATCTTATTATAATGAAGATTCGGTGTCTGTAACCAAACACTACATCACTGTTTACGTCACAATACCCTCAGGAATTGCATATGTTTATCAATGACTATTTCATTTTATTGTCAAAATCATTAATATGCAGAATAAATCTTATTTATTAAATCTTATTTATTCACTCACAAATAAAAGGTTTACATAATATATAGTGTGATTAATTTGCATACTGGTTAATAACAAAACCGGGTTTAATAAATAATTACTTTGTGTTATTGATCTAATATTATTGTTTTATTCTCCAACGTATTAAAATCAATCCTTTGAATGATTTTATATAGAATAAAATTAGAATAAGTAAACTTCTCACATGGATTCTAATTTAATTTTGTTAGTCTTCCTAATTTAGTATATTTCATTGCAGTAAAACTTAAATGTGGATGTAGTAATATCTCATCCACAGAAAGTGATGTTAATACACGAATAGAAAAGGCATGGTTAGCCACAAACAGATTATCAGTCATGTGGAAATCTGATCTCACTTACAAGTTAAAGCGACAATTCTTCCAGGCTGTGGTTATATCAATGCTGCTGTATGGCTGCACCACTTGGACCCTAACGAGACACCTTGAGAATAAGCTAGATGGGAGCTGCACAAGAATGCTGAATGTGATCTTGAACAAGTCATGGAAACAGCACTCCAAAAGGAAGCAGCGGTAAGGCCACCTGCCCCCATCTCACAAACCATCCGAGTGAGACGGGCAAGACATACTGAACACTGCTGGAAGAACAAGGACGAGCTCATAAGCAGCGTTCTCCTGTGGAAGCCAACACATGGACATGCTAATGTGGGCCGCCCACAAAGGACCTACATTGACCAACTCTGCAAGGATACTGGATGCTGCGCAGAGGACCTCCCTGGGACAATGAATGATAGATAAGGTTGGTGAGAGATTGTCATGGATATCTGTGCTAATTGCATGACATAATGATGAAAACTTAAATACTCATGCCTAGTGGCATCATGGGTTGCCACCCATGGCCAACAGGTGGCTCCATTGATTGTGGTGGTGGTGGGGGGTCTTACCCCTCTGCAGAGGTGTAGTCGGTGTATTCTAAAACCCCAGCCGACTGGGCTACCATTAACTATGAGGATAACTGCAGAAGTGCTCCTTGCCTTTTTGTAAAGGAGCATCTGGAATAAAAAAATAATCAGAAAAGCCTCATTTATACAGAAAGCTAATTCGCCCTGTTGATTGGGTCTTTAAAATACACTGCCTCTGTACTCTGCAGAGGAGTAAAACCCCTCCCCCAAAGAGGCCACCTGTTGGCAGTGGTTGGCTGACCCGTGATGCTTAAGGATGGAATCCTGATGGCTGAGCAGTTCATGACATGCAACACTCCACTTTGGCCCTTACTTAGGCTAGCCGAGCAGTTGGAGTTGGAGCTGATCAATCAGCTTGTCACGTCAAACCTTAGCACCTATATGATTGTCCCAGCCCTATTGCTCTTATGGCATGCTCCAACCTTTCTTATATATGTGCTAGGAAGCAGTGGCTGAACGTCTTAGTGTCTTGGGTATAACAAACTATCTGATGGTAAAGACCTGTAAAAATCAAAACCACTTTGTTCTTCCTAATACTGGTACACTCGTGAACATTCAGAGAAAAATGTCAACACTCTTGTTGGGTTATTTTATGCTGAAAGAAGTTTTGTTTTATTTCATTCGTGATGGGTACTCATTTTTTTTTTAAAACTCATTTTTTTCTATTTAACTCTGTGGAAATATAAAGTACCTGTTCATTAGCACATTAACTTCTGACTCGGAGTGGCAGTACCTGATAGGTTCCCATCTATGGGTTAAATAGAAAAAAATGAGTTTAAAAAAAATTGAGTACCCATCAAGAATGAATAAAACAAAACTTCTTCAGCATAAAATAACCCAACAAGAGTTGACATTTTTCTCTGAATGTTCACGAGTTTACCAGTATTAGGAAGAACAAAGTGGTTTTGATGTTTACAGGTCTTTATTTGTCTTCTGTTTACTCTAGTCTTTGATACGAGTCAACATAAATTTACCATAAACAAGACCTGTGTATTCTTCCTTGGGGTGGTAGTGGTGTCGATGATCAAGATCTCCTTTGAAGTACTATTGTACATACTAATAGCACGTCACATGGCAAATGACCCAGTATACAAACAACTGTGCTGCTGCTGCAACAATAGAGATTGGAGAGGTTCACGAGTCTGACAGGAAAATACTTTGAAGAAGGCCGGGAGGCTCATCAGGCCGGAAGTTGTAAGATAATAAAGATGAGGATAATAGTCTAGGAAATAATCTCAAAGAGTTGAAATGCTGTAAATTCCAACCAACCAACCAACAGAGAGCAAATTATAAAATCGGTATCTGCAGTATGGAAGTTTAGATCAATCTAAGAAACAAACTAAATCATCTTGGAAAACAAAGGTTGTCTTGTGGACACACACATCAACTTTTATATCATAAGATAGTGTAATGGAGAAATTTCCTCAATGTAATATAAACATTTCTTCCTGGATGTTGGTGTTATTTCTTAATTATGTTATAACGTATAAAATATTACCATTATTCTCTTCAAACCTTACTTTTTGTGGCCTGGTCAGCCACTGAACGAGAAATTTTCTTCCTGGATCATGAATGTGCCATTTTTATTGTATGTTATAAAAGTATAGAAAATGGCCATTATAACCTTCTAAATTTTATTTTGTGCCCTGAATAACACAATTTAATTTAGAAATTAACCTATGTTTGTGTTTAAAAACAGACAAGTTTGTACTTTTATATAAAGTCCAAATAAAACAACATCAAAATTTACTTATATCTATTCTAAATATATATAAAAACACTAATGTTTTGTAATAATACTGGTGTTCCTAAAAAGTAATACCAATTAAGGGGTTACTCTACACTCCAAGATCCAAAATTGGAACTTCACCATTAGATGCAGTTTAACGTCATACCCAGGACACTAAGACTCTCAGCCACCACCTTCTAGCACATATATAATCTGTAATTGGGCACTTCACATTGTGTAAATGGTTAGCAAACTAGATTTGCAGACCATTGTTAGTGAGTTTGATTCTCATTGGGCGCCTCATACTTCTGGCCTTTGGGAAACATTTAAGCTTAGTAAATAAACTATATGATCTGTAATCTGAAAAACCATGCTGCAAAGATGGGTTTTGTGTTGTATATCTTGTTACTTGGTCTTCACAACTGGCCTCTCATAATGAATTTGTTGATAATTAATTTGAAGTCAGTGAAGGAGGATTTTCATATGGTTTTAAGTATTTTTCTTTAAAATTAACAGTTTGCAACCAATTATATGGTTTTCAAGTATGTAATTATCCAAGCAGGATGCAACACACGGTCAATTTTTATGTTAAGTAGAACTATTTTTTGAAGTCAGAGTTTTTTGAGTAACTTCTATTAATAATAAAGTAAACAAGATATTAGGATTAATACGAAGGTCATATGAATACAGGGATAAAGAAATGCTGAAAAATGTATTCATTGCTTGGTAAGACCTCATTTGGAATTTGCTAATGTGGTTTGGAGTCCAAGACTAATCAAGGACATAAAACTCATTGAATGAGTTCAAAAGAGACCTACTAAAGTAATGAATGATTTAAAAAACCTTTTGTATGAAGAAAGACTTAGGAAGATTGATAAACCAAAACTTGGTAAATCAATGTACAAGAGGGAATATGATTGAAGTCTACAATATACACATGGATTTTTATTCAACAAACTTTGATCTACTTAACATTGCTCAAATATCAATACCAGGTGTCATAAATTAAAACTCTTAAAAAAATTTGTAAAGCAAATGCAAGACAAAATTATTTTAGTAACAGAGTGGTGAATACGTGGAATAAACTACCATCATCAATAGTAAATGCCCCATCTCTAAACTCCTTTAAGGCAATGTTAGATAATCTGTGGAAAGAGTATAAATACTCTGTGGAATTAAGATGAATATTTATAAGGAAAGCTGACAGGTCTCAGACCTAATATACTAGCTGAAAGAGATATTATTATTATTAATATTAATGATTAAATTTTGTTTGCACACAGACATGTGATTTCCAATATCTATATATTAATATTCGTGTTCCTTAATTGTATGGCCATTATCATCTTGCAAACACCTCTGGTTAAAAATTAGACCATCCAAATCATCCAAGATAAAATGTAAAAATGCAAATCCTGATTATCTGATGTGCTGCTTGTCCACTGAATTATTTCCTATGTGTGTTGTCACCTCAGTTAAATAATGGACCATTCCGTTTTTATAATAAAGAAAGGGCATGCTACACAGAAAAAAATATATAAGAAAGAAAAAGAGTATAAAGAAGAGAGAGAAGGGGTGAGTGCACAGAAGTGATAATGCTAATCACACAGAAAAAATATATAAGAGAGACAGAGAGAGAGAGAGAGGAGAGAGAGAGAGAGAGAGAGAGAGAGAGAGAGAGAGAGAGAGAGAGAGAGGAGAGCATGCGGAAGCAATAATGCTAATCTGTTTCATTTGAACATAATGAAAAGATAAAAAGAAGGACAGAAAAAAAAAGAAAAAAGAGTGAGTGAGAGTTAAATCAAGATTATTATACTTTTTACATATTTAACCATTTTGCAATAGCTCTTAAATAAACATATGAAACGTCATAATAATTAAATTATCATACTGATATTTATTTCATATAAACTGAGGAACTGATGGTAGTTTTGCACTTCACCTCAGATGCAAAATCAGTCTCCCTAGTCTAGCACTTGTGAAAAGGGGATAGACTCCCTCACTTTCTGGCTGATACTGACATTAGGCCAGTTCGACAATTTTTTGAGCTCTCTGGTGATTGTAAAAACATACCCCCGTAAAGTATGTATCAATTAATTGTTAACCCCAGACTGACAGCGGCTGATGGCCTCAAGGGTAAGAAACTTGGCAGACGAAAATTCTGTTGGGTTTCGATCCCGGCTAGAGGTAGCTGTTAAAATCGAGCCGCACTGATGAGAAGTAAACTTCGAAACACGTGTCTGTGGAAGACTGATATACATATATATATATATATATATATATTATAATATATCAGATCCAAATGCAATTTTTACAGGGAAAGATTTTATTCAAATGTTGCTAGCAAGATTTGTTTTTACTAAAAGGCAGTAACTACTTATATGTTGACCTACTTTCTGAAGCACCTGTTAGTAACATATGAGGGTTGGGCTACCACCCATCTAAGTGTATCAGATTGCATTGTTAGTCATGGAGGGCTAAATATTTTGAAGATGAGGAAGAAAAAAGAGGAGGATGTAAGGTGGCAACAACAGAGAATGATGAATTTCTAAGGAACTTAAAAATCTTCCAGAAAAATCATAATTAGTGTCAAGTCTGAAACGGACTGGATTCAGAAAGATGTACCATGAGGTAGACATCAAAATTGAGGAATTTTGGTGAGTGGAGTTTTTTTTTTTGTAATCCAAATTAGCTTTTCAAGGTTCTGTAATTTTGAAGGTCTATTTTTAAAAAACTTTCTTGAAAAAATTAATTAAAATGAGTAAAGTGCCATGGGGAAGATAGAAAATATCAAAATCTAGCTTAAATGACACTCTACTGGGCGGCAATTAAGCTAGATCCTGCATATGGCTTTTGATTCGGCCTTCAGCACAAAAATAACATTTCATGCATTGGGTACATATAAAGTCGGCGTGGGAGGCCTAATGTCTGTATTGGCCAGACAGCAAGGGAGTCTATCCCCTTTTCACTAGCACTTGACCAAGGAGATTATTTTAGCATCTGAGGTGGAGTGCCACAGCTACCATCAGCTCCTCACTTTACCGCACAGATCCCTGTGCTACTCATATGCTAAGTTGGCAAAGGCTGGTATTGAACCTGGAATCTTGTGATTCCTAGGCGGACGCTCTAATGACTAAGCTTTGGTGAGGGAGGTTTTTGTTTGTCCAAATTAGCTTTTCAGGTTCAGTAATTTTGAAGGTATATTTATTAATTAAAAAAAAAAAAAAAAATAAAAAATAAAAAAATAAGTGAAATACCATGGAGAAGATAGAAAATATTCAAAACATACTTAAAAGACACCCTACTGGGTGGCAATTAAGCTAGCTCAAAAAGATAGCTCTTGATTGGGCTTTCAGCTCAATAATAACACTTTATGCATTGAGTCTTTTCCTTGCTCGAACCCCTGCTTTTTCCAAGCCATACTATTGTACGGCTGCACCATTTGGACCCTATTGAAATGATTGGAGAATAAACTAGATGATAGCTGTACAAGAATGCTGCATGCAATCTTAAACAAGACTTGGAAACAACACCCCACGAGAAAACAGCTGTCCTGCCACCTAACCCATATCACGCAAACCATCCGTATAAGGCAAACAAGCTGGACACTGCTGTAGAAGCAAGAATGAACTCATGAGTGATGTTCTTCTGTGGAAACTGGCACGTGGGCATGCTAGTGTGGGCTGTCCAGCAAATACATATATTGACCAACTCTGCGTGGCATCCAGTATCCGCACAGAGGATCTCCCAGGGTCAATGAGTGATAGAGAAGGTTGGCGAGAGATTGTCATGGATATCCATGCTGCAAGCGCGACATGATGATGATGATGATGATACATTGAGTACATTAACTTTAAGAAAATTTTTCAAACAACAGTTTTAAAAAAAAAAAAAAAAAAAAAAAAAAAAAAAATCAGATAAAAAACCCTTCAAAAAAAATTGCAGTTATTAAATAATAATAATTTAATAAAATTATAATAAATTATAATAAAACTTGGGAATCCAAAATTTCAGGATTTTAGGGCTCAGCTACAGTTCAGAATGTTTTTAATTTGGTCATGGAGATGGCATGATTCCAAAATAGTACGATATGTTGGGGCTACGCCCTCTAAGAGTAAATTCGAACAGCCCTGTCCATGAACTGAACCCGTTAAACAAAAAAACAAAAAAAAAAAAAAAAAATAAACCAAACCTAAAATCTTTCATAAAGTTTTGACTATTTAAAAAAAAAAATACCTTTACAATATGGTATTTAGATTGACCCCTAAAAAATTTCACCTAAAGTGCAAACTTATTCACTTCATGGTGTTTGTTCGATCAAGAAATTCCTAAGTAATGCCTGAAAATATACTGATATGACATTCTTAGAAGTAAAAAAAAAAAAAGAAAAAAAAAAAGGTTACATTTTTTTTTTTTTAAACAATTCTTGTTTAGTTCAGTTTATGTAGATCACAATTATGTCATAGCAGCTTGACTGGTTGGATCACACTATAAAAAACAATGTTTATCTAAAAAATAAATAAGGATAAATAAAAAACCAAAAAAAAAAAAACCCCCAAAAAAACTTCCTCTCAGAGGGACAAAAAGTGTCTTGTGAAGGATCCAGCTAAAGTAAAGGAACAGTTTCATGAAAGATTTTATGGTGTAACTTTTCAAAACCCGTTTAGGTGATCTGCGATTGGTCAACTTAATCACGCCCACTGAATAAAGTTCCTGCCAAAGTTTTAGGGGCCAGTAAATAACTCATAACCGCCCCTAACTTACATGTGTTATGGTTAAATTAAATTCAAAAACAGAAAAAATGACCCACGTGTGTCATGGTCTCCAGAAATAAATTTTTCACTGCCTAAAAAGCTATTGAGTACAAATAGACCAATTTCTTTTTTAAATTCAATTAAAAAAAAACTGTTCTATTTAACCCATAGATGGAAGCCTAACAGGTGCTACCACTCCAGGTCAGAGTGAACCTGGGAGTAATGGTGATGAAGAGGTACTCCACACTCCCTAGAGCTCCATAATTAGAACTTCACCATCCAATAGAGTTTAACCAGGACAATATGACCCTCAGACCACCTTCTAGCACATATATGATAAAAAGAGTTGGGGGTTGCCAAAATGCATAGGGTCAAGACAATCATATAGGTGCTAGGGCTTGACATGACCAGCCAATATATGAGAGGGTGCCTCTCCAACTGCCCAGTAAGGGCCCAAGTGAAGTGTTGCATGTCATGGACTGCTCAGCCACCAGAGTCCATCCTTAATCATCATGAGTTGCCACCCATGGCCAACAGGTGGCTCCATTAGGGGGGGGGGGTCTTACCCCTCTGCAGAGGTGCAGCTGGTGTATTCTAAAGCCCCAGCCGACAGAGCTGCAACTAGCATTTTTTATTTCTTCCAAAAAGTTGGTTTCTTCTGTATCCAATTTGTTTACTCTTTTTATTTCATAGTTAATTAAACATGGTATTTAATTGTAATAGAGAAATCTGATCTGTTAATAAAAAAATTCCTTTTAGATTTGGTTGCTAAAATATCTATTAGATTGTTTTTCTCTACGAGTGACACAGAAATACAATCTTTATTTTTATCTTTTTTTAAATGTTGACAGTGGTGTAATGACAAACAATAACACCGATAGACTTTGGAAAACTTTATTATACTAAGAATAATTGGTACACTCATTGAGAGTTCAGAGTGAACCAGGGAGCAATGGTGATGAAGGGGTACTCCACATTCCCCAAACTTCCAGAAATGGAACCTCACCATCAGATAGAGTTTAACGTCATTCCCAGGACATGTAGACTCTCGGCAGGCCACCACCTTCTATGCTAAAAAGGATTGGGAGTTGCCATAAAGGCAATAGGGTTGGGACAATCATATAGGTGCTAGGGCTTGACATGGCCAGCTGATTAATCAGAGGGGGCCTTTCCGACCACCTGTCTAGCCCAAGTAAGAACCAAAGTGGTGTGCTGCATGTCATGGACTGCTCATCCACCAGGGTTCAATCCTAAAGCATCACGGGTTGCCACCCACAACCAACAAATGACCCCATTGGGGGAGTCTAACCCCTCTGCAGAGGTGCAGTCAGTGTATTGTAATGTCTCAGCCGACATGGTGTCTGGTTGGTTGGATTTTATGGCATGTCAACCCTTGTTGGGTTATTTTATGCTGAAGACATTTTGTTTTATTCATTCTTGATAGGTATTCAGCATTTTCTTTTAAACTCAATTTTTTAAAATCCATTTTTCTATTTAACCCAAACATGGGACCATAACAGGTACTACCACCCTGGATCAGAGTGGACCTGGGAATAATGGCGATGAAGGGGCACTCCACTGGAACTTCACCATTAGATGCAACAAAACATCATACTCAGGACACTAAGACCTTAAGCTACAGCCTTCTAGCACAAATGATAAAAAAAGTTTGCCATAAGGACAATAGGGTAACCAGTCTAGGAGAAGGAAAACTCTGAATTCAAACCTGTTAAACTTTGCTTAATAAATTGACCTTGTATTGCATCCTGCTCGTGTGTGTGTGTGGGGGCGGGGGTGGTAAATATATATATATTAGGGAGGAGATGATCTCTTTTATTACTTATTGCTGGTTCCTGCTATCCTGTCTGGCTGCCACTGTCTTGTCTAGTTGTCTTTCCTTCTTCTGTGGGTTAATTTTCTTCTTTGCTAATTCTTCTAACTTCTGGGCTGGTCTGGGCCTAAGCTTGCTTGATCAAGCTTTTATTATTTATCTAGCCCACAATTAAATTGATACTGTGTGGATGAGATTGACCTTGAGCACATCTAAGCTCCCTGAAGGTTGGGTTGAATCTGAATAACTGAACTATTCTCATGTCTCTATACAGGAGGTCAGGTGGGGTCATCTAAAATGTCAATCATAACCCCCAATGGTTATGGAAAATTACTCACTTCCGGTTTTAACTCTAAAAAAATCTTTATTTAAAACCAACTTACAGGTATGTTCACAATTTATGACTTCTCATAAATTCTAACAGAATCAGAAATTACTAGCAAGAATATGTGCACTCCGGGCATAAGTATTTCAGTTTTAATGTAATTAAATATATTAAATTAAAGAGACTAACGAAATTAAATAAAAAAGCATATAAAAAGATTACACTTATTTTAACTATATTTTAATTGGTTTCTATATAAAATCATTTGTAGGATTGATTTTAATATGTTGGAGATTAAAACAATAATATTTAGAGATCAATAACACCAAGTGATTATTTATTAAATCCGGTTTTGTTAAAACCAGTATGCAAAGTAACTACACTAGATATTATGTAAACCTTTATTTACTAGTGATATATAAGACATGCTGCAGGATTTTAAATGCAGTAATGACATGGGCTGTTTTGAGGCAAATCTAACTCGGATTTATTCTATGTATTAATTAATAATTTTGACTATAAATTAAATACACATAGATAAACTTGTGCAATTCCTGAAGGTATTGTGATGTAACCAGTGACAGTTTCTGTTACAGACAGGTGCTGAATCTCCATTTTAATTAGAAATAGCAGGTGGATCTTTTCATTAGTAGATAAATATTATTTGTCTGAACTTTTGAGATGATATGTATTATAAGCTACTACCAGGACCTGTGGATATACCATGGTATAATCATTTAATTATTACAACGTTTTATATGTTTACTTAAGAGCTATTGCCCAATAGTTCAATTTGTAAAAAGTATAATAATCTTGATTTAACTTTCTCAACTTTTTTTTTCCTTTCTTTCCTTCTTTTCATTTTTTCATTATATTTGAGTGAGCGTGTGGAATCGATGATGCTAATCTGTTTTGATTAGCGTTATCGCTTCCACGCACTCACCTCTCTCTACATCTTTCCCCTACTCTCTTTCTTTCTTTTTTTATATTTTTTCTGAGCAGCATATCCTTCTTCTTCCATTTCTTTCTTTATAATAAAAATGGAATGGCCCGTTATTTAGTTTAGGTGACGACACTCATAAGAAATAAGAATTCGGCAGAAAAGCAACACCAGATAATCAGGATTTACAATTTTGCATTTCATCTTGTATATTTTTGCCTGTAGTCAAGGATGAAGGTAAGCAGGTTGGACACATGACGCAATGGATATAAGGGCTGGGTTATTACAATTCTAATTGACAAGTATTTGTAGGTTTTAGGTTCAATTCTGACTATGTATGAAAATAACATAGAAAACTTAACATTCGTCTAACAATTGTACCCGATCATGGTTAATAGAAAGAGAATAATCTACTTCAATGGATTAAATAGCGTGTTTGGTTTGAAGTTCGAAGAAAGTTTCAGAGTTTGACAAGAAACATCTAAAGTGCAGATTAGCCAAAATGTTTTGTATATAACAATAAAGAGGAGGACAACAGTCTGAAAAATCTAAATAATATAGATAAAGTTTGGGTGCTCTTTCGCAGAAATGTGTTCCGGCCTCCTGCCTTAAAAAACGCTAAGCGGTGACAGCTCAAAAAACAACCTGCGCTTAAACAGGCACAGACAACTTTGCTAATATTTTGCAACACATTTCACAGTTGTACAATGTAAATTAAAAATTAATTTTTCGGAGCACCTAAATTTACGTTGCACAATACCTTGAAATAAAAGGTATTTTTAAAATTTAAAATAACGTGACATTTTTTTTTATTAAAATAAAAAAGTATATCTAAATATTCAGATTTTTTAAATTTATGTTTGTTTAATGTCTTGATTATTTTTGGGCCTTTCTTTTTTAGTTAAAATAAAAAAGAATATCTAAATATTTTTATTTTTTTTATTTGTAATTGATTGTTGGAAATAAATATATTAAAATAAAATAAAAATACCGAAAAAATATTTAAATTTTTTAAATTTTTAATTGAGTGTCGAAAAAAAAAAAAAAAGATATTAAAATAAAAATGAAAATACTGAAAAAAAAAAAAAAAATTCTTTTAGGGGATTGAAGGCGTTTAAGCGTGGGTTGTTTTTTGAGCTGTCACCGCTTAGCATTTTTTAAGGTAGGAGCCGGGACGCATTTTTGCGAAGAGTACCAAACTTTGTTTAACTAAAAAAGAAAAAATTTAAATCCTTAAAATTGTATCCATAGAATATAATATCTCATGAATTGAATATAAGATAATTGGTGCATGTAGACATTTACTAAACTTAGTTTAACATAAGGAGACTGAAGTATTGAGCACCCAGTGAGAATCAAACTCATTAACAATGATCTGCTAGAATAGTTCGCTGATAATTACACCATGCAAACAGCCAAATATAAGTGAATATAAGGAAAAACAGAAATCATAATATTTATAAGGGTGTAAGGGAGATAACTCTAAATCTGTGACCTTATTAAATAGAAAAGACATTTTTAAAAAATGTTAGGAATTATAATAGAAGGTTGCATTGACAGCACGGATTTCCATGATTCTCACCCATCGTCCCTATTAATCATCGACCCTAGCAGGTCTCCTGCACGGCATCTGGAATCTGCACAGAGCTGGTTGATGTAGGTTTTTGCTGGTCGGCCAACACTGGTGTGTCCATATGTAGGTGTCCACAGGAGAACATCACTTAGTAGTTCATCCTTGTTTCTCCAGTAGGGTCCAGCATGTCTTGTTCATCTTACTTGGAGGGTTTGTGTAATAGGATTTGGTTGGTTGGTTGGATTTTACAGTATGTCAACCCTTGTTTTGTTATTTGATGCTGAAAATGTTTTTGTTTTATTCATTCTTACTGGGTATTCAGATTTCTTTGGAAAACTCAATTTTTTAAAACACATTTTTTAAAAACTCATCATTGACCTATTTAACCCATAGATAGGACCCTAACAGGTACTACCACTACCAATCTGGAGTTTACCCCTCTGCAGATGTGCAGTTGGTACATTCTTTAGCCCTAGCTGACAGGGCAAGTGTAATAGGAGTCAAGTGGTTGTACAGCTGTTTTTTGTGGGGGTGCTGTTTCCAAGATTTGTTCAAGACAGCACACAACATCCTTATGTAGTTCACATCTAACTTTTTCTCTAAGCATTTTGATAGAGTCCAAGTAGAGAAAAAAATAGGAAAAATTAAAAAATAAAAAAAATAAAATGAAAAAGAGTCCACCTTGAATAAGTAAGTAAAGTTGTTGGGGTGGCCTTAGGTCGGTATCAGCCAATCAGTGAAGGAGTCTAGTGCTAGACCAAAGAGATTGTTTTGCGTCTGAGGTGGAGCGCCACACCTACCATCAGCTGCTTACTTTACCACACAGATCCCTGTGCTACTCATATGCTGAGGTAGCAAGGGCCAGTATTGAACTAAGAACCTTGCGGTTTCTAGCTGAACGCTCTACTGACTGAGCTAACCCGGATATATATATATATATATATATATGTGAGGTATCCAAAACTTGGTAGTAAGGGATGATTCTATATGCGATTTCTAAGATACACTGTATTATTATTATATGATCCAGTATGTATAAATACAGTGAATCTTTAAATCACTAAAAAGAGCTCAATGTATAATAAACTTTTTAGATTATATACAGAGCAATATTTATCTTAGAAAGGAAGGAAAAACTCAACACCGTAATTCCATTGGTCGAAATAAATTCATGGAATTATGGTGTTGAGTTTTTCCTTCCTTTCTAAGATATATATATATATATTCAAATTATTGAAAGTTTCGTAATAATACTTGTAGCATAACCATATTACAATTTCCATTTCTTAGAATCTGCAGGAATAACAAAAAAAACTTACATTCTTTGAAGTTTGCTTTCGCTCCTTCAACCTTTTCCATCAGAATGATAATTTGTTGCTGGAGTTGTTGATTCATTTCTTCTTGAGTTTCATATCGAGTCTTCCATTCATTACCTGAAAATAAACAATTAAAAAGAATTTACTCTTTTTGTTTGCAACACCCTCTGTTAAAAAATGAGACGGTCCAATGTAAATCCTGATTATCAGCGTCATTTAATGCCGACTAAGTTTTGAAATAAATTCATTCTTAATGGATAATCAATCTTTTTTATTAACACATTTTTCTATTCAACCCATAGATGGGACCCGAACAGGTACTACCACTCCAGGAAGCAATGGTGATGAAGGGGTGCTCCACATTCCCCAGACCTCCAGAACTGGAACCTCACCATCAGATAGTTTAACGTCATTCCCAGGACATGAAGACCCTCAGCCACCACCTTCTAGCACCCATATAATAAAAAGGGTTGGGGGCATGCCATAAGGGCAATAGGGTCAGGACAATCATATAGGTGCTAGGGCTTGGCATGACCAACTGATTGATCAGAGGGGCCTCTCCGACTGCCTGTCTAGCCCGAGTAAGGTCCAAAGTGGAGTGTTGCATGTCATGGACTGCTCATCTACCTGGGTTCCATCCTTAAGCATCACGAGTTGCCACCCACAGCCAACAGGTGGCCCCATTGGGGGAATCTTACCCCTCTGCAGTTGGTGTATTTTAACACCAGAGCCGACAGGGCTGGGTTGTGCTAGTAAGGATAATAATAATACATTAAAAGAAGATAATTTCATATATCTATCAAAGTTATAATTTTGTAAAGCAATTTTGTTTAAAAAGAAAATATTTGGTTGATTAAATGTTTCTACCATTTCTGATTAAATTTATAAACCTGTAAGTAAAATTACAGTCCAATATGTTGATAACAGGATGTAACAAGAAACACTAAGAGACTTTTTTTTCTCTTGCCCTGTCATTTGGGGTGTTAGAATACACCGGCTGCACCTCTGCAGAGTGGTAAGACTCCCCCAATAGGGCCACCTGTTGGCCGTGGGTGGCGACTCGTGATGCTTAAGGATGGAACCCTGGTGGATGAGCAGTCCATGACATGCAACACTCCACTTTGGTTCTTACTTGGGCTAGACGGGCGGTCGGAGAGGCCCCCTCCGATTAATTGGCTGGCCATGTCAAGCCCTAGCACCTATATAATTGTCCCAACCCTATTGCCCTTATGGCAACCCCCAACCCTTTTTATCACAGAAGGCAGTGGCTGAGGGCCTCTATGTCCTGGGAATTACGTTAAACTCTATCTGATGGTAAGGTTCCAATTCTGGAAGTCTGGGGAATGTGGTACACCCTTTCACTACCATTGTTCCCAGGTCCACTCTGGTAGTACCTGTTAGGATTCCATGTATGGATTAAATAGTGAAATGTGTCAATAAAAAAAATTGAGTATCCATTAAGAATAAATTTTTTTCAAAATTTTATCAGCATTAAATGACCCACTGAAGTTGATGTGCAGTAAAACAAGCCAAACCAAACCTTTTTTTCTCTCACCAACAAAGTCAGATAGAACTTGTTTTTTTTTCTTTTCACAAAGTTTTATTCTTGATATTTCAACCCCATGTCCCTCTCACTCTGGTTCTCTCTCAAATGTCATCAACAAAACTAATGCTGTGTCACACTGGACTAGGTCTCTATTTGTCTGTAACCGAAACTATGTCACTGCTTACATCACATTACCAGAATTGTATATAACATACACTCAAAATTTGAGCATATACAACCTTAGAAGTTCCTCATTATTTTTTTAAAACAAGTTTTAATAAATACAATCCCAGTATTATATAATATATATATATATATATATATATATATATATGTATAGTCTGTTTCATTTTAATATGTATTTGAAGTTATCAGAACTAAGTTTCAATTTCAAATTGTTTTTATTTTTTTACTCCTTTAATTAGTTTGATGAATTCCCTTACTTATGGTACAAACTCTCTGACATTGAAATTTTAACTTCCACCCCTCAGGAAATATCTTTCCAAAATTAATTTTTACACCGCCCAACGATGCTAGCTTTTTTTTTGCTAGTATACATAAGTAAAGTAGGCGGATGTCGACATCAGTGAGACAGTGATGGAGTCTACCCCTTTTCACTAGCGCTAGACCAGGGAGCTTATTTTTGCATCTGGGATGAAGTGTCACACCTATCAAAAAGTAGTAACATAATGAGCATCAGTAAAAATAGTAAAATAATATTACACATGTAATTTATTTTTAATACATTTTAAACTATTTTTTAACAGAAATGATATAAACAGAATATTTTTGACACAATGGACCAAGTTAAAGGGATATAACTCTTTCAAGACTTTGAATTTCAAATTTATTTCTGTTTTTTATTTTTTATTTTTTAAATTGATAAAAATAAAGCCATTTTTATTATTATAAAAGTTTCTTGATAAAAATATTTGAAAAGGTAACAGAAAATATCACTGGCTACAATTTAGATTATTATTATTATTATTATTATTATATATACATTTCCACCACAAGCTGGGTGTGATGCAAATCCAATTTCTTAAGTGGAGTTTAACAGGTTTGAAATCAAAGTTTTCCTTCTCATAAACTGGTTGCTTTCTTGGAGTTTTTTTGGATATAAGGTGTGCTGGAATCCACCACTTAAACTTATAGACTCTGCATGGGCCAATCATCAGCTCGAATACATGGTTAGTTAACTAATTGTTAATTATGAAAGTCATTCATTTGCACATATTCGCCATGGACGAATGGATCTGTAACCAAGAACTCTGCTCAACCGAAGGATTCTACCCAACACTAAGGGACACTGAGGAAAAACTAAAGGATTCTACCCAACACTAAGGGACACCGGAGGAGGAAAACTAAAGGATTCTACCCAACACTAAGGGACACTGAGGAAAAACTAAAGGATTCTACCCAACACTAAGGGACACTGAGGAAAAACTAAGGATTCTTCATTAAGGATCAACCTCTGCTTAACTCAAGGGATCTCCACTGTAAAGTGCTTTCATTTGAAGCTAAAAATTGGCCACAAAAATCGTAACATGCCTAACCAAGGTTAAAGAGCCCAGTCTGCCCTACTTTTTATCCATAGCTGGAGAGGGAATAGTTGGATGCATAGCTTTCTCAAGGGTATTAGCACTATGTGAAATGCAACCAGCCTTGTCCAGGATTTGAACTGGGTTCCTATGATGATAACCACACGCCTTTTGTTTGTTATGTCTCCTTGGGCATCTCCCCTTTTTATTAACTTCTCACATCAATCTTTGTAGCAGAAATGACTGGTATGTCGAACAGCCATCTATCGTCTAAGAGTCAGCTCGTCTTCGTCGTTCAAAGAGACAACGAATCGCATGTTACATATATTGTTATATACTGTATCAATTGACAGCACTGGTGTGTAGTACACTGGATTAAAAACCAACACAGGTATACAAAAGAAAGCTGGACATTATTTTCTTTCCTCGGTTGGCGTGGATGAAAGAAGGTGTGAGTCGTGATAGTGCCTGCTTGAATGAGTGGTGAAATGAACCGTAGTTATAACAAGTCTCTTCTTCGGAGAGTCGACGGGAGTGACTGAACTTAGCGGCTACCAAATCTCAACTGCTGAACTCTCGGTCTAATCGTCACTTTTTCAATTTTTACCCAGCATGCTCTGGTCTATTCAATTTACACCGGAACTGTAGGGCGTGACCTGCAATCCTAGATTTGTCACCAGTCAATAGGAAGTCTTTTGTTATCCTGCTATTGTTGTTTTTCCGGAAAGTTTGTTTGACCCGGTCAGCAGCAAGCCTTAGATGTTTATCACTCTTCTTCTTTCTTCTATCCAGACTTCTGTCTGGAACATCCTTTGTTTCTCAATTCCTTTGTCTTTTTGAATTTCTTTTCGCGCCAAAAGAATTGGAACAATAGTTAATCTGCAACAATATAGGCGGCGTCTGGTCCGACACAAACTCTAATCCATTTGACTATGAAGATGGGCAGTCACTGCACAACCTCCTAATTATTGTAGATCATTTTGATTGGGTGACATTATGATTTGCATACGAACAGTGTTGCCTGCCAGACAGAAAAGCAAAGTGTTTGAGCCCCTTTGGTGATGGTCTTTTAGAGGGATGAGGCAAAGATTCGGTACAACGGAGAACTACTATGTGATTGTTGCAGGATTACCCTGGTTGACAAACCCAACAGAGTTTTGTGCCTGATATACCTATCAAATTTCTCCCACTGTTGTACCAAATTTTCTTGGTATTTTTTTACCTGTATGATGGGATATTTCAAAGTTCACTATCTATTCAACTCAGAACTCATTCTATTCAAATAAAGTCCTATTAGTAGTGATTTTTTTCAGTGTAAAAATAGATAGTGCCAGTGGTTTATAGTAGGATCTCAGTAGTGGAAGAGCTGCTGTGAGCAACATAAAGTAGGCAAAGACTTTGAGAATCTTTGCACAGAACATATACAATATTAATGCTATATCTATATACAGAGCAAATTCTGTTATTCATTCGATAATTCCTTATAAAAAATTAAAGTCGTTGGGGCAGCCTAAAGTCGGTATCAGCCAATCAGCGAGGGAGTCTATCCCCTTTTCACTAGCGCTAGACCAATGCGATTGTTTTTTGCATCTGAGATGGAGCGCCACACCTACCATCAGCTCCTTACTTTATCGCACAGATCCCTGTGCTACTCATACGCTGAGTTGGCGAGGGCCGGTATTGAACTAGGAACCTTGTGATTTCTAGCCGAACACTCTATCGAACTGAGCTAACCTTATAGTTCACCATAATCATGGAGAATGTAACCTAAAGAAAATTGTGACGTCGGGGATGATATAGATTTGGTTACAGACAGACATACTCATAATCTCCATTATAATAAGATTTATACCTGTACATTGGTTTGTTGACTCCCCCCCAAAAAAAAAACAAAAAAACAAAAAAAACAAAAACAAACCAAGACAATTAGTATTTTTTATTGGCATGTAATTGATTAATTTTTTTACATTACCTTCATCTTTGATGACTTCTGAGCAATTCTCAAGTTCCTCGACAGTTACCAATAATTCTTGGATAGACTGTTCAAGCATGTCCCTAGAAAAAAAAAATAGGTTCAATATCATTTATATATATATATAGGATATAAGTAAAAGAAAGGAAATTAATCCGACAATGGTGATTGTAAAGTAACTCTTTTCCCTATTTTTTTAAATATAATTTATTTCTGAATCATTATTTTTATAAAAGATGTATATGAAAAGAATACGCATAACTTGGAGTTTTATTTATAATTCTATATGGGCACCAGCATTCACCTCCAGCCTCTCAAGCTGCTCAGGATCATATCAACTGATCTTCCCAGGAACTCTTGTGGAATGGCAGAAATGAATTCTTGTATTTGTCCTTCATGTTCTTCCAAAGTCATTTTGTAGAGTAGACTTGCTCTCCCAGAAAAATGGTGATTCAACCATTCACAAATAATAGCAAAACTTCAGGTTGGATGCAATTCAGAAGAAAGGTATTACAGATATTGTTACATAATTTATGATCAGTGTGTAAGAAAGGGTTCAAAGTTATATATACTTTGAATACAAAACTCCGACGAAGATTAACAGACAAAACATTTAATATACAGCACATGGATATGACGAGATACAAAGTACATAGGTAAAAGGGTACATAAACAAAGAGTACATAAATAAAGATGAAGACACATTCATGAATGGTACAAGAAAACATATAAAAGTACAGACATGAGACTAGGGATAGTCCATGCTGTGTGAAGAACTTACAGTAATGTAAGTGGGGCCAAAAGCCCCAACAAGAAGGAGTAGACCGTATCTATTCCATGTGGCTCGTAGTTACTGGGTAAGAAAAGAGGCCGAAAGGGTTTGAACCCGGCGCTTAAATACTATAGCCCCCTAGCGGGCACCAGCAAACTAAAACGGGCAGACAACTCCACCAGGCAAATACGAAACTAACACTACAAGTGCATAGATTATGTGCATACCTGTAGTAAGAATATTTTGAATAGGGTCCATTAGACTTAGAATTACGGGATCCAGTGGAAAGTTGCCTACAGTTACTAGCCGTTAGTAACCTTTTAATTGACCCCTTGAAAGCGCGCAATTAGATATGTGAGATAGTTTTAGTTCAGATGCGACCCGGTTTCTGAGGAGTGCAGACACTATTATTGACTCTGATGGGTCGGTCTCACTGTGGCAGAATGATGGGCTGGGTTATGAAAATAACCAGATCTTGTTTGTTAATTGAATATTAAAAACAAGAGATGATAGCCCAAAGAAATCAACAAAGAATATCAACCTTTAACAGAAGCCCACCAGAACCACCATTAAAAAAAAGAACATGGCAGCCAGACAAGTTAGCAGAAACCAGTAGAAGCAGAGTTAAAAAGCAAGACCATCATCTGTCATCTCTAATCTACCTATCTGTCTATCTATCTAGGTGCATTGTGTAATGGTTAGAGTTGTAGGAAATGGACTCGTCGAATCGAGTTCAAATCCTGGACGAGACTGTTTGCATTTCACATAGCACTAATACACTTGGGAAAGGTATGAATCCAACTACTCTCCCTCCAGCATATAACAATATTACCAGACTTGCAAATCTATAAGGTTATAGTTCTGTAGTTCTTAGTGATAGTGAAGTTGTCCTTTTTTAGGAAATGGGAGAATGAACCCCGAGCAGAAGCCCTGAAGAGAAGTAAGCCAACAAGAAGAACATGGCGGACAGACAAGTTAGCAGGAATCAGTAGAAGCAGAGTTAAAAAGCAAGACCATCATCTACCCTATCTCTAATCGACCTATCTGTCTCCCTCCCTGATTATATACCCAATGTTGAACAAGCATATAACAATATTACCAGACTTGCAAATCTATAAGGTTATAGTTCTGTAGTTCTCTGTAGTTCTTAGTGATACTGAGGTTGTCTTTTTTTAGGAAATGGGAGAATGTTGTCTTTTTTAGGGAATGGGAGGATGCAGCCTTTCATCCATTTCTCAATTGTATTTTGTTTATGCACTGCATTGCTTAATCTAAGGAGTATGTTGTTGAATGTTATTGTCTTCCCTATAGAGATTTAAAGATTGTTAAGTGTGAGTCTTAGGGTCATATATGAGTTGTGTATGGTGTAATGGTTATCATCGTAGGAAATGAACACGGCAAACCAAGTTCAAATCCCGGATGAGGCTGTTTGCATTTCACATAGTGCTAATACTCTTGGGAAAGTAATGTATCCAACTATGGGCAAATAGTAGGGCAGACTGGGCTCTTTAACTTTGCAACTGGTAAGGAGAAGAAAACCCCAGAATTAATCCTGTTAAACTCTGCTTAAAAAAAATGACAGACATTTCTGGCAAATTACTAAATATGATGAAGGGTGGAGGCTAAAATAACTGAAGTTAGGATAAAAGTAGACAAAAAAATGGTACCCCCCCCCTCCTCCTCCAAAAATAAACACCAATGTACTTGAGTATCATCTGGGACTATCTTTTGAATTTTGAAGCTGGAAATTGTACTCATACCAGTTGGCCTAGGCCTAGTCATCTATTTGCACTCAAAGTTTGTATCTTGTGGGTAATTTTCACCTTTAGTTGTCAGAATTCCTAGCAAATAAGGCAATTAGAGTAACCTCCCTTGACTTTCACTTTGAAACAAGCCGGTAGCAATTTTGAAAGTCTCCTTGCGAAATGAACAAATCTTAGAAACTTTTTTTTTTTTTTTTTTTTTTCAAACATTGTTATTGTCCAATTGGTGCAGCCATACAGTAGCACTGATATGTCTACAGCTTAGAAGAATTCTCGTTTTATCTTAGAGATATCTGATTTCCATATGATTGATAATCTGTCTATAGCTGTTCATGCTTTTTCTATGCATATATTGATATTGCTTTCTATAAATGAGATAAAAAAAGAAAAGCAAAAAACAGAAAAAGAAAAAAGAAAAAAAAAAAAGAAAAGAAAAAAAAATGAAACAAAATACAGAAAAGAAAAAATGAAAAATACCCCCCCAAAAAAAAGATATGAAAAACAGAAAAAAGATGAAAGGAAAAAGAAAAAATGAAAAAGAAAAAATGAAAAAAAAGAAAAAAAAGAAAAAAAATGAAAAAGAAAAACAGAAATAAGATAAAAATGAAAACTCTCCCCCTCTAAAAAAAAATGAAAAAAAAAAAAAATAAATAAAACAGAAAAAATGAAAAAAAAAAAACAGAAAAAGAAAAATTAAAACAAAACCCCCCAGAAAACGAAGAAAAAGGAAAAAAACAAAAAAAAAAACACACAAAAGAAAAATAATTGAAAAAAAAAAAAAAAAAAAAACCCAGAAAAAAACAAAAAAAAACATAAAAGAAAACAAAAAACAGATAAACAAACAAAAGAAAATAAACGAAAAATAAACAAAACAAAATAAAAAGAACAGAAAAAATAAACTGAAAAAGAAAAAAAAAGAAAGAAAAAGATAACTAAAGAAAGAAGGAAAAAGAACCAAAAAAAAAAGAAAGAAAAGAAAAAGAAACGAAAAAAAAAGTTCTTTGACCAGAATAGTCCGCTGAAAGAATTAACGTATTCAAAGTTGGTCATTGTACACATTACTACAGACATTTCCTCTGTGGACAATACTGGACAATATTAAAAAATTAATATTGACATATAAGTATCATTTAGAAAAAAATACTGTTTAAATTGATTCTAACTTTAAATTTGATTTTAAGTTAAATATTAAAAAAAGAGGAAAAGAAGCTAATTAAGGGCCTCAACTCCAGTGCCTCTAGATATAAATGCCATTTTAGCCTTTCAGTGGTTGAGGCAAACAAAACAAAAGATAAAAAAAAAAAATTAAATAGTAAATAAATAAATAAATAAATAAAGTAATTCTATTCAAAAAAGAAAAAAAATCACTTAATTCAGGGAGGAAAAGAAAATTTGAGAATTAAGTGAAGATTTGTGAAAAAAAAAATTAAAAAAAAAATTGAGTGGAAAAATATTATTTCTTTTATTTTATTTGACAACCACATTCACCTTTTACTCCCCCCCCCTCCCGGCAACAACAAGAGATGAAGAATGCTAAACGGATGAATGTGTGATTTTACTTACTTCATTTCAATTTCTTGCTGAATTTCAGCTGCAAGCCTTTCCAGTTCAAATTTGCTCACAATGTCCACAGCCATTATTATTCAATTGGGTTTTTTGCTGTTTTGTTTAGCATTGCTAGGCAACACCAATAACTACGTAGAAAAAAAGAAAATCACTCGCCATTTATTGCTATAGAATTTTGATACATTCCCTAAACTGCAAACGAAATGTTTTTTACGACATGAAAAATGAATAAAGAAAAAAATAATTAATTGATATCCGACTTTAATTACCCCCCCCCCGCCCATGCGTAAAAAACAAACAATATTTTCTTGTTTGCATCGCAGTTATTTCAAGAAGAGAAGACGGGAAGGGTTAATCTCATATAATTCCAGGAAAACAAATGATTTATTTAGAAAGCACGTAAGGCATTGTTAAAAAAATATCTAGAAGAAATTAAAATGATAATACAATGGTTAAGAAATAAAGAAAATAGATTTCCTATTTATACATATAAAAAAACAAAGTTCTTTTTTTATTTATTATTCAAGGGAGATAACCTTAGACTAAAGTTATCTCCCTTGAAACTCCGAAGTGTTTAAAATCATTTTAAAAGCCAGTGTATGAATAAATAGGATTTTGCATAAGAAAAGGACGCCTCAAGTAGTTTAATGGTTAGCAAACTAGACCGGTAAACCATTGCTTGTTATTTTAAATCTCGCTGAGTGCTCCATACTTCTGCCCTTGTGCCACAACTAAGCAAAGCTTAGAAAATAACTATTTTACCTTCTATCATGCAAAGCGTTCAAGTAGGACGAACAAGTCATGCTGGACTCTACTGGAGAAGCAAGGATGAACTCCTAATTGACATTCTTCTGTGAACACATGGACACACAAGTATAGGCTAACCAGCAAAAACCTACATTAATCATCTCTGAGTGTATTCTGCATGCCGTGCTGAAGGCCTTTCAAGCTTTGTAAAAAAAAAAAACAACAAAACAAAAACAACTGAGGTGGTCGCTACTAGAATAGGTTCAGTCCTAATTAGTGATCATCCTCCACTCATTACTACAACAACCAACATTACATTTTTTGTTTTTTGTGACATTGTTTATATTGTGTAATATGTGAAAATAAACCATTGTCTTCTTCATTCCATGTTTCTTCTTCTTCTTCTTCTTGATGACCGATAGGGACAGGTGGTGAGAGAGTCATGGAATATGTGCTGTCAGCGCGACCTAATGATGATGCTACAAGAAAACACACACAAAAAAAGCTTAAAGGGGAAATGTGGTGCCAAAAATAGCTTTTGTCAACAATTAATTGGCTTGTGAATCCTTTCATCTCAAACTAAAGAAATGTGAAATGTTTAACACTATGGAAAATTAAATTTTAAGCGAGTCTGCTTATGTTCACTTTCAACTAATATCTTTGACAAAGGCATAAACCCCATTTTCCCTTAACTTTTTCAGTTTATTTTTTTCTGTTTCGTTTTTTTTTTTTTTTGCTTGTTCTGTTTTTTTTTTCTTTTTCTGTTTCTTCTATTTCTGTTTTCTTATTCCAGGATTTGTGAGGTTCAATCTATTATTATTAAAAGGTTTCAGATCAATTTAATTTAGCGGTATTTTAGAATTTGAATGTCAGGGGAGACAACCAAGTTATTTTTTAAGATTTGTTATCTCCCTTAGATTCGACTTATTAATGGAGATTTGTTTTGTTACTGTTTTAATGGAAATTAAACAGCATATTAAGTTTAATTTATTATAGACTGTTTTCTTTTAAAAAAAGAATTTGTTATTACTATGAGGAAAACATCAATCAGTTCAATAAATATACAAATATCACTGATGCTTGTTCCTTAATCTTCCGACTGTTGTCATCTTGCAAACACCCTCAGATTAAAAATGAAACCGCCCAAATCGTCCAAGATGAAATGCAAACAATTCAAATCCTGATTATCTGGTGTTGATTATCCACCGACTTATTTGTTATGAGTGTCGTCACCTCAGCTAAATAATGGACCATTTCGTTTTTTTATTATAAAGAAAGAAAGGTAAGAAAAAGTACATGCTACACAGAAAAATACAGAGAAAAAGAGAGAGTAGGGGAAGAATAGGAAGAAGGGTAAGCACGCGGAAGCGATAACGCTAATCCGTTTCAAACGAACAAAATGAAATGGTGAAAAGAAGTAAAGAAAGAAAAAAAGTGAGAGAGTTAAATCAAAATTATAATACTTTTTACATATTGAACTATTTGGCAATGACTCTTAAGTAAACATATCAAACGTTTTAATACTTATATTATCATACTGTGGTATATACTCAGTTCCTGCTAATTACACATAATGACACTTAATATTTTATATGCTAAATATACAGGGAGCGGCAAAAATACCTTCCAGCTTATACTCTGTTAACTATGTGGTGCAAGTGATGCAAACCCGCCCCTCGGGTGGGAATGCTATAATTAACGGCGTTGATCCCAGGGAGGGGGGGGGCATCCCCCAGGCAACACCTGCCCCTCAATTTAAAGGGGCAGGGCTGGGTTTATTGTCCAGTGCCCGAGGCGCCCCCTTGAGGGGGGAATGCTTTCCGCGCGTATTTCATGTTATGTCGGGAAGATGGTGTTCTGGATAGAATTTTCAATCAATAGAATTATCGATTTTCTATCCGGAACAGTATAATTACAACGTAACATGAAATGAACACGAAAAGCTCTTTGTGCAGCAATTACAGATTTAATAACATCAACCCCCCCCAAAAAAAAACAACATAAAAAACCAAAAAAAACAACAACAACATAACCCACCCCCCAAAGAACAACAACATTAAAAACCAAAAAAAAACAAAAACAAAAACAAAAACAAATACACAATTTTCATCGGTTCAAGCTTTGGTCATAAGTGATTCTACCAGAAAAAAGATATTAGTTAGACTTTGCAAATATATGCACCCTCCGGGTGCAATTATTCAAGTTTTAATGTAATAAAATATTATACTAAATTACAAAGGCTAATGAAATTAAATAAGAATGCAGATAAAAAGATTTGAAACTGAGAAGGGTATAATCGAAAAATAGAACCACTGAAACTTACTCTTCCATCACTCCCGTCTTTCATTGCTAAATTTTCCTAATTTAACTATTTAGTTAAATTAGGAAGTAAAGAATAAAATTAGATTTATTTCCTCTTATTAATGGATTTCTTTTAAGATTTATCCTCGAGATTTCTGCTCATATTTATTAAAATAAAACGAAAAAATTAGAAATCAATAATACTAAGCACATATTTATTAAAATCAAATTTGTTATATCAATATGCAAATTAGCCTTCCGTTTCACACTGTAAACCACTATTTTGTTGTATATATAGATATACTTGCTTGTTATTAGTAGGTAGATATGGTCAACAGTATTAATAATGTAAAATAATTTTATTAATAATTAAGGTTTAAATAAAGATAAAATCGTGGAGAATGCGACGTAAATAACTAAGGGAATTGTGACTTGAGTAGTGATATAGTTTCGGTTACAGAAAAAAAAAACCACACAATCTCCATTATGATAAAACAGAGCTACAGTTACCACTTTCCTAGGTTCAATTGCACCACAGATGTTACAGTTTAAAATGTGGGAGGTATTTCTGTCACACCCAGCATAAAACTGAATAAAAATTTAAAACAATTCCTTGCAAATCAATATTATAGTGAGGATTTTTTTTTACGCATATCAATCTCAGGCATTTAATGCCGGCAAAGTTTTAAAATAAATTCATTCTTAATGGATACTCAATTTTTATAAACTCATGTTTTACTATTTAACCCATAGATGAGACCTTAACAGGTACTACCACTCCGGGTCAGTGTGGACCAGGGAGCAATGATGATGAAGGGGTGCTTCATATTCCCCAAACCTCCAAAACTGGAACCTCACCATCAGATAGAGTTTAACGTCATTCCCAGGACATGAAGACTCTCAGTCACCGCCTTCTAGCACCCATATGATAAAAAGGGGTTGGGACTTGCCATAAGGGAAATAGTGTCGGGACAATCATATAAGTGCTAGGGCTTGACGTGACCAGCCGATTGATCGGGCCAAAGTGGAGTGTTGCATGTTATGGACTGCTCAGCTACCTGGGTTCCATCCTTAGGCATCACGGGTCGCCACCCATGGCCAACAGGTGGCTCCATTGGGGTAATCTTACCCCTCTGCAGAGGTGCAGTCGGTGTATTCTAACGCCCCACCGACAGGGCGGTATAGTGAGCATAATAAGAGACGCCCAAAAAATAAGTCGTCTCTTTGTATCTGTAAATTCAATCAACCTCGGACAGAACATTTTTTTTGTGGGGGGGGGGGGGAATAATTCTCGTCGAAAAGGCAAGTGTAATTAGAAAAATATCTATATATTAATACTTGTGTTCCTTAAAAGTACGAACGTTATCATCTTGCAACACCCTCTGGTTAAAAATGAAACCGTCCGAATCGTGCGAGGTGAAATGCAAAAATGTAAATCCTGATTATCAGGTGTTGCTTAACTACCGAATTCTTATTTTTTATGAATGTCGTCTTTTCATCTAAATAATTGACCATGCCGGTTTTATTATATACAGATAAGGGGAAGAAAAGGGATAGGCTACACAGGAGAGAGAGAGAGAGAGAGAGAGAGAGAGAGAGAGAGAGGGAGGGAGGGAGGAAGCGGAAACGATAACGCTAAGCTGTTTTAAAACATAATGAAAAGATGAAAAGAAAGAAAGAAAGAAAAAATGTGAGAGTGTTAAATCAAGATTATTATACTTTTTACATATCTTTTTCCTATCTTTTTTTCTTTCTTATATTTGTATGTGTAGTAGGTCATTTTTCTTCTCTTTCTTTATAATAAAAACGGAATGTTATTTAGCTGAGGTGTCGACACTCATAAGAAATAACAATTCAACGGATAAGCAACACCGGATAATCAGTATTTACATATATATATTTACCAACCCCTCCGCACAGACAGGATGTGACAAGGTCAATTTCTAAAGCGGAGTTTAAAAAGGTTCCGAGTTTTTCTTCTAGACCGGTTGCCTAACCAAGGCTAAAGAGCCCAGTCTGCCCTCCTATTTACCCATAGCTGGAGGGAGAGTAGGTGGATGCATACCTTTCCCAAAGGTATAATTGCTATGTGAAATGCAAACAGCCTCATGCAGGATTTGAACTCGCATTGACGAGTCCATTTCCCATGACTCTAACCATTACACCACGCCCCTCCACATAGGATTTACATACAAGGTGTGTCAAAAAAGCATCGAGATTTTTTGTACTTTTTTTGACACCTTGTATTCTGAAAAAAAAAAAAAAAAAAAAAAAAAAAATAACGTTCCATTCATTAATTTTTTTCAGAATACAAGGTGTGTCAAAAAATACCAAGTATAAATCTGTATTTACCAAGATAGAAATGAAGAATGAATGGAACGTTTTTTTTTTTTCAGAATACAAGGTGGGTCAAAAAGTACAAAACATTTCGATACTTTTTTGACACACCTTGTATGTCACTTTGGCCCTATCTTGGGCTAGACGGGCGGTCGGAGAGGCCCCCTCCGATCAATCAAGCCCTAGCACCTATATGATTTATTCCAACCCTATTGCCCTTATGGCAAGCCCCAACCCTTTTTATCATATGGGTGCTAGAAGGTGGTGGCTGAGGGTCTACATGTCCTGGGAATTACGTTAAATTCTATCTGATGGTGAGCTCCCAGTTTTGGAGGTTTGAGGAATGTGGAGCACCCCTTCATCACCATTGCTCCCTGGTCCACTCTGACCCGGAATGGTAGTACCTGTTAGGGTCCCATCTATGGGTTAAATAGAAAAATGTATTTATAAAAAAAAATTGTATTATCCATTAAGAATTGATTTATTTCAAAACTTTATCGGCATTAAATGACCCACTGAGGTTGATATGCCGTAAAACAAAACAAACCAAACCAAAACCTTGTATGTATTCAATCTTGGACGATTTGGACAGTCTCAATTTTTAACCTGAGGTTGTTGCAAGATAACGGTCTTAAATTAAGGAACACGAGTATTGATATATAGAAGATACTTAGTCGGGAAGGAATTCCCGACAGAGTAGATATAATTTGCGAGATCATTTCGTTATCCACTGCGACAACGTTTCTTTGCAATAGAAACGAATGCTCTTTATTCGACAAAAGCAGCAATGAGTGCTTTTCAGTGCTTTTCAGTTTAATCTTAGCACAAAAGAGCAAACATTCAGCTGGAAACTAACTGATTAGATCGGAGAAGGGGGAGGACTAAAACGTTTAGGCATCTTCCAAAAAGTGATGATGCAGCATACTTTCTTTGAAAGTCTAGCTGGCCATCATTACCCAGCATTCACTTCACCGGAAAGAAGGCAAAACCACTTTTGTTCAGGAAGCAAAATGCGTTATAATGTCATCATACTGCTGATGTGAGCTACCAACAAAGAATTCGGAACGTGTGAATAATTCAGAATAATAATAATAATAATAATAATAAAAATACTGTGCATAAGCGGTCACAATGTGATATTTAAGACACATTATGTATCTTATTATAATGGAGATTCGTGTAGGAAGCGCGTGGTGTAATGGTTAAAGTCATGGGAAATGGACTCGTCGCCCCGAGTCCACATTCTGGACATGGTGATTGCATTTCACTTAGCGCTAATACCCTTGGGAAAGGTATGAATCCTACTCTCCCTCCAGCTATGGGTAAATAGTAGGGCAGACTGGGCTCTTTAACCTTGGTTGGGCAACCGGTCTAGGAGAAGGAAAACTCTGAATTCAAACCTGTTAAACTCCGCTTAAGAAATTGACTTTGTGTCACATCCTGCTCGTGCGGAGGGGTTGGTAAATCCTATTATAATGGAGATTGTGTGTTTTTCTGTCTGTAACCGAAACTATATTCCTACTCAAGTCACTATTCTCTTAATTATTGACACCACATTCTCCATGATTTTATTTTTATCTAAACCTCAAGTATTAATAAAATTGTCTTACATTATTAATACTGTTAACTATGTCGACATACTGACAACATGCAATTATATTTATATATACAACAAAATAGCGGTTTACAGTGTGAACGGGAAGGCTAATTTGCATATTAATATTAAAAAATCGAATTTAATAAATATGTGCTTAGTATTATTGATTTCTAACTGTTTGGTTTTATTTTAATGAATATAAGCAAAAATCTCTTCAATGAATCTTAAATGAAATCCATTAACAAGATGAAATAACTGTCATTTTATTCTTTACTTCCTCTTTTAACTAAATACTTAAATTAGAAAAAAACAATGAAAGACGAGAGTGATGGAAGAGTAAGTTTCAGTTGTTCCATTTTTTTATTATACTCCCTCTGTTTCAAATCTTTTTATCTGTATGTTTCATTAGCCTTTCTAATTTAATACAATATATTATTACATTAAAACTTAAATACTTGCACCCGGAGGGTGCATATATTTGCTAGTATATATAATGGAGATTCGTTGACTCGCTGTAACCGAAACTACGTCACTATTTACCTCACAATACCCTCAGGAATTGCGTAGATTTATCAACGAGTATTCAATTTATAGTAAAAATCATTAATACATAGAAAAAAATCTTATTAATTTAACGATGTCTCTAATAAAATCCAAGTTTCATTTGCCTCAAAACAACCCATGTTATTAGTGCGTTTAAAATTAAAAAGCGTCACTAAGAAAGACACAAAATATGACTCAGCAGGTCCGTCTATTTTTTCGTTTTATATTTTCTCTCACTCCTTCTCAACACGACACAAAGTTCAATCACAGATTTTCTTTTAACAAAACTGCTAGAATGTGGACACATCAAAACGGCCACTAGCAGTAACAAAATATAAACAATACATACGCACTCTGCACACACAACTACCAACAGACACATACGGTCCGCAACACCACTGAAATAACAACTGACTATACCAATTGTATATAAAGTTGTTTCTTGTATCAATTTTGTCTTCTTTTGTTTTCTATGGAAACTACATTTCCGTGGTTTCATACATTTATTTTGATAATGTCTAGAAATAAATACACCCCCCTTGGGACTATACAACTTGCGTGTATGTTGTTTCTGAACTAACGATAACTACTACTAATAACAATGACAACTACTACAAGTTGAGTTTGGCCTATGCAACAAATACCAACAAATACCATTCTGGTATCATGAACATCGTTATACTACAGATTAGAGTCACCATATTTATGAGTTAGAAAGTCCCCCCCCCCACGCAAAAAAAATCTGATTGGCCCAACTAAATAAATTATATTTTCATTCCAATTTAAAGACATTATCAAAATTGTGGGATACAACACTCCATCCCCTCAAACACAGTGTACACAGGGCCCCCACAAGGGTTACACAATATATGGTGTGATTAATTTGCATACCAGTTTTAACAAAACCAGATTAATAGATAATTACTTGATGTTATTAATTTTTAATATTAGTTTTATTCTCTAATGTATTAAAATCAATCCTATGAATGATTTTATACAAAAAATTAATTCTACCTTTTAGGTTTCATTCCGACTATTCTGATTCTAAAAAAAAAAAATCAACAGTTTCTTAACCTAAAACATTTTCGTACATATTTGGTGATCCTCGGTAATATAGTGGTAAGTATTCCCGCCTGTCACGCGGGATATCAGGTTTCGATTCCCCGCTGGGGAAGTCAATTATCTTTTAATTTCCATATCAAAACCTTAGAAAGATTCCATCAAGCTTGTTTTAGGAGGATCGTAAACATCAAATGGCAGCATCTAACAATTCGTTTTAGTGAATACGTTTTATCTTCTAAAAAATTTCAAGTGTAGTACTATAAGTGTGTCTTGCGCTGCGGACCACTTATAGGTTTGCTACATAATTCGTGGGTTGCCTACGAATTATGAATGTAGTGAAGTAAAATTTAAATGACGGTATTGTAAATGGAAAGTTACCATTACAGCCGTTATAGAAGTTATTGACAACAGTTCACCTTTCACTAACCTAATTGCTTATTTCTCATTGGTTAAAGACAAAGCGTGTGAGTTAGGGTAGTAAAGCTTTGGCAGTTAGTCGAAGGGGCTCAGACGTGATAGTCTCAGACGGTAGAGCATTCGGCTAGGAATCACAAGGTTCTTGGTTCGATACCGGCCCGCGCCAAAACATATAAACATATGTATATATTAGAGTACTGAAGATATGAAGTCAACGGCGCTTGGTAACCGACAGTTTCTCGCTTTCCTAACTTATACATGCAAAAGTGTACAATACATTTAAGGTGCCACTTTTGCTGTCTTGAAGAAAAGTGGCTAATATGCTGCTTGGAAACCAACGGTAAAAATTGCATGTATTGTGCACTATACTATATAAACTAGCTAAAAAGATATTATTATTACTAGCAAATATATGCACCCTCCGGGTGCAAGTATTTAAGTTTTAATGTAATGAAATATCGTATTAGATTAGAAACGCCAATGAAACTAAATAAGAATGCAGATAAAAAGATTTGAAACAGAGGGGGATATAATCGAAAAATAGAACAACTGAAACTTACTCTTCCATCACTCTCGTCTTTCATTGTTATTTTTTCTAATTTAAGTATTTAGTTATAAGAGGAAGTAAAGAATAAGATGACAGTTATTTTATCTTGTTAATGGATTTCATTTAAGATTTATTGAAGAGATTTTTGCTTATATTCATTAAAATAAAACCAAAGAGTTAGAAATCAATAATACTAACCACATATTTATTAAATTCGATTTTTTAATATTAATATGCAAATTAGCCTTCCCGTTCACACTGTAAACCGCTATTTTGTTGTATATATAAATATAATTGCATGTTATTCGTATGTCGATATGGTCAACAGTGGCTTCGGCCTCTGGACCATTGATATAATTAACGGCGTCGATCCCAGGGGGCCATCCCCCCAGGCAACACCTGCCCCCTCAATTTAAAGGGGCAGGGCTGGGTTTATTGCCCAGTGCCTGAGGCGCCCCTTGAGGGGGAATGCCGACGGGATCGACGCAATTTTTCACCTGCCACTCCATGAGCTTCGGTTTGTGGGTGGTCCCACGTTAATAGGGACTTTGTGCCTGACCCGTACAAGTGGGGTACGCGGTAAATACAGTATGTAGATATGGTTAACAGTATTAATAATGTAAAACAATTTTATTAATTATTAAAAACGTTAAAGTAAAATCATGGAGAATGTGATGTCAATAACTAAGGGAATTGTGACTTGAGTAGTAATATAGTTTCGGTTACAGACAGAAAAACACACAATCTCCATTATAATAAGATATATATTTAGCATGCATTTTCACAATGAATCAACTGCTTTAAACTTTGAAAAGCCAATAGAGCAAGTCTTGTAAAGACGGCGGACTATTTACGAAAAGCGACCAGATTGGTTGGGTGTGCGCATGCGTGTTTATTGTGTCAGGTTGGGAGTTGAAAATCGGTGGAGCGGGAGATAGAAAAACAAAAACATTCACTATTCGAAGCAGCAGATTTTCATTTTGGTAGGCCAAGCGTAGCAAGTCTGGAAACAGATTCCACTCCCCCCCCTCCTCGTAAGGCCGGATAGAGAGGCAAGTAGACCCGCCGGCGGCGCTCTTTTCAGTAAACATTCTCTTCATCCCCGGCAAAGCGCGTCTTACGCTGCAATGCTTTTTCGGACGAGAAAAAGTGTCTGGGAGAGGGCAGCGAATATTCAGACAAAATGTTCCAGGTAAGTCTGGAAGGAGAAGTGATGCTGTCTCTGCAATGGGGGAGGGGGGCCGGAGACAGAAAGAGCAACAAAAGAGGCAGATTAAGTTTGTCATTTGTCGCAAAACTAGCTACTTTCTGTAATTCACTATCCTCTTTACGCGAGAGAGAGAGAGAGAGAGAGAGAGAGAGAGAGAGAGAGAGAGAGAGAGAGAGAGAGAGAGAGAGATCAACTCCATATAAAAGATTGTCCTTATTTACTCAGATAGTTACCGCGTATACTCGTGCATAAGTCGACCCTTAAAGTTTTCAAATCATTAACTTTTGAAGCAAAGCATTGCTACTAATCTTTCCTATTAGAAGATTGGACATATTTTAATGACAAACGATAACACCGATAGACTTTGGAAAGCTTTATTCTACTTAGAATAATTGGTACACTCATTAAGAGTTTATATAGTTTAGTATTCCCTAGAGAGTTCTCCAAGGGGGAGGTAACTCTTAATTACTTATTACATATATTAAACGGAAATACAGATTTTAGATAATTGTCATTTGTTGCAAAAGTATCTACTTTCTGTAATTCACTATCCTCTTTACGCCACAGAGAGAGAGAGAGAGAGAGAGAGAGAGAGAGAGAGAGAGAGAAACTCTATATATTTACCAACCCCTCCGCACGAGTAGGATGTGACACAAGGTCATTTTCTTAAGCGAAGTTTAACAGGTTTGAAGTCCGAGTTTTCCTTCTCCTAGACTGGTTACCTAGCCATGGTTAAAGAGTCCAGTCTGCCCTGCTATTTACCCATAGCTGGAGGGAGAATTGGATTCATACCTTTCCCAACGGTATTAGCGCCATGTGAAATTCCAACAGCTTCGTCTAGGAATTGAACTCGCGTTGACGAGTCCATTTCCTACGACTCTAACCATTAGACCACGCGCCAGATCAACTCTATATAAAAGATTGTCTTCATTTGCTCGCATATACTCGTGTATACGTCGACCCTTATAGTCTTCAAATCATTAACTTTTGAAGCAAGGTGTTGCTACTAGTCTTTCCTATTAGAAGATTAGACATATTAAACGGAAATACAGATGTCTTCGTTTGGTTTGTTTTACGGCATATCAACCTCAGTGGGTCATTTAATTCCGACAAAGTTCTGAAATAAATTCATGCTTAATGGATACTCAAATAAACTCAAACAAGTCCCCATTTGCAAGATTAGCTTGCTAATCATTACACCACGAGGGAACCCTCCGAAATTAAACATATGTAAATCAGTGAAATATTTGGACCATATGAACTTTAGGCACCCCTTTTGCTTTGCTGATTCATAAGTACATTTTTTCATTTACACCGTCAACATCCGGTTGTTTGTTAACAGATGATTTTTAGAGTTTTTTAAAATGATAAAACTAACCCCTAACCGTAACTCCTAACAAACAACCGGATGTTGACGGTGTAAATGAAAAAATGTACTTATGAATCAGCAAAGCAAAAGGGGTGCCTAAAAGTCATATGGTCCAAATATTTAACTGATCCATACAGATATTCCGTTTGTTCACTTCAACTGCCCTGTGACCTGGCAACTCGTCTTGTTTGCACAATAATCTATGAACCCACTAAAAGTGGACGAGAGAAGCACACTTCTCAAACATGAATTAGCAGCTACTACCGGGTTAGCTCAGTCGGTAGAGCGTTTGGCTAGAAACCTCAAGGTTCCTAGTTCGATACCCGTCCTCGCCAACTCAGCGTATGAGTAGCACAGGGATCTGTGCGGTAAAGTAGGGAGCTGATGGTAGGTATGGCGCTCCACCTCAGACGCCCAAAACAATCTCCTTGGTCTAGCGCTATTGAAAAGGGGATAGACTCCCTCGCTGACTGGCTGATACCGACTTTAGGCCGCCCCGACGACTTTACTTTTATAATGGTGTCTATTTAGATTTAATCAAACATAAGTATTTACCAAATCCGTTCGCTACAGGTAGGATGCGGCATAAGGTCGTAAATATGAGGCATCCAGCAAGGAACGAACTCGCTATTCCATAGTAATGGATCTGCGAGACTATCTTGCTAATCATTATACCACGATGAAACGTCCCTACACACACACACTCACACATAAAAAAGATTAAACATATGCAAATGAGTTAGATATTTAACTAACCCTACATATCTTCCGCGTGTTTACTTCAACTGTTCTCAGAGCAAGTAACACGTCCTGTTTGTACAATAATCTATGAACTCAACTGAAAGAGGACAAGAGAAGCCTAATTCCCTCACCTCTCATATACGTAATTAAACAGTAAGTAAAGTAATTAAACAGCGATGATCGCGGGGTGTGGGATATCCCCTCAGGTAACACCTGCCTCCTTGATTTAAAGGGACAGAGCTGGGTTTATTGCCCAGTGGTTGAGGCGCCTACCTCAAGAGGGAATGCCGACGGGATCAAACGTATTTTTTGCACCCACCATCCCATGAGTCTCGGCTTGAGGTTGGTCCCACATTAAAAAGAATTTGTGTCACATTCGCATACGTGGGATGCGAGGTAAATACATATAGGTATTGGTTACGATTTAATAGGTTATTTTATGCCGAATATATTGTTTTATTGGTTCGTGTTGGGTATTCAAGTTTTTGTTCAAACTCAGTTTTTTAAAACTCATCTTTGATCTATTTAATCCATTGATGGGACCCTAACTGTTACTACTACTCCGGGTCAGAGTGGACATGGGAGTAATTATCTGAAATTAATCAGAGATACGTTAACGAGTCAAATATCTAATGGATCCTTACAGGTTTTCCCGTTGTTTGTTTTACGGCATATCAATCTCAGTGGGTCATTTAATGCCGACAAAGTTTTAAAATAAATTCGTTCTTAATGGATACTCAATTTTTTTAATAAATACATTTTTATTTATTTAACCCATAGATGGGACCCTAACAGGTACTACCACTCCGGGTCAGAATTGATCAGGGAACAATAGTGATGAAGGGGTGTTCCACATTTCCCAAACCTCCAGAACTAGAACCTCACCATCAGATAGAGTTTAACGTCATTCCCAGGACATGTAGACCCTCAGCCACCGCCTTCTAGCACCCATATAAAAAGGGTTCGGGGTTGCCATAAGGGCAATAGGGTTGGGGCAATCATATAGGTGCTAGGGCTTAACCTGACCAGCCGATTGATCGGAGGGGACCTCACCGACCGCTGTTCTGGGCTAAGTAAGGACCAAAGTGGAGTGTTGCATGTCATGGACTGCTCAGCAACCTGGCTTCCATCCTTAAGCATCACTGGTCGCCATCCACGGCCAACAGGTGGTCCCATTGGGGGAGTCTTACCCCTCTGCAGAGGTGCAGTCGGTATATTCTTGTGCCTCAGCTGACAGTGCGTTTCTAGTTGTAAATCAAGTCAACATTCAAACATTTGGACCGTGTGACCTTTAGGCAGCCCTTTTTGATCTCGATTAAGAAAGGACATGTTTTTCATTTACACCGTCAATATCCGGTTGTTTTAACAGACGATTTTTAGATTTAATTTTTTTTTATAAAACTAACCCCTAACCCTAACCCATAACCCCGAACAAACAACCGGATATTGACGGTGTAAATGAAAAACATGTCCTTTCTTAATAGAGATCAATAAGAGGTGCCTAAAGGTAATATGGTCCAAACATTTTTTAAGAAGATAAAAAATAAGAAAGAAAAAAATCCTGTATTAAGGCATAAATGCATAGACCTGTCCAAAGTCAACGCTGAATAAACCAGAGTGGCGTATCTTTCTTTGGAAAAAAACACACACAAAAAACAAAACAAAAAAAAAAAAAAAAAAAAAAAGAAAAAAAAAAAGGAAAAGAAAAAAAGAGAATCGTTTAAAGAGTTCTTGTCAAGTGGCCAGACGTTAGCACCATGTTGTAGACAAGGGAGAGAACTCGTGCTCTTAAAAATAAGCTCATAGCTCCGGGCAAAAAATACCGCGCGGAACTTGTTAAGTGCGTAAGGACGGCGTCATCTTTGATTTAACCTCGATTCTCACGGGAAAATCGAACGATGGGTGTGACCCATAAAAGACAAAAGTTTTTGTCTTGAGTTAAGCGTTATTGGCACCTCAATCGAAAGTGGGAAGAAACTGACTTTCATTGATGTTCGCTAACCCGGAGGGGATTTTTCACTAAGAAAACTGTATCCGTGTCCTTCGGTTGGTAAGGTGGAGAGAGATGATAATGACAAGAGGGTGGGGGGGGGGGTAAGCAGCGTAGAGTCCTGTCACACGAGAAAGGATAACTATTTGAGGATATAGAAAATGTTATTTAAGCTGTAACGTATAAATAATCGAATGTTATCCGTTTACAAGAAACATAAAAGCTGAATGCCGGCTTATTTTATTCAATGTAGACGCCATGTTGGATTTGGTAGTAACACAAACCATTGATTTATTTAACAGCATGTCAACTCATCTAGGGTTATTTTATGGAGAGAGGTTAGGGAATCGCGTTCATTGTACATGGCGGTCCGAAAGTCTTGTCACCTCTACTCGTTGTTTTAACTTTCATTATTTTTGGTTTAAATAATATATGTAATGTAATTATTTTATCTCCTAAAAATCATTCAAAATTGAATTATTTTCTAGAATTTCGGGTTGTATTATGTTATATATATATATATATATATATATATATATATATATATAACATTTTCATCACACATGCTTATAAATTTGGCTTGAGGATTTTTTGAAAGTCGGTCTAGTTGGATTAGGTATTTCCTGTCCTGCGCACTAGTTGGTTAATCAAATTTCCGGTTTTGATAATATGCCGAATTTAGATCTTTCGGTAAAGAACATACATTTTTTTTTTGGGGGGGGGATCTATTGGAAACATTCTATAGAATATGAATGCTGTGTATTTTCTCTTGATAATATAATCTCTCCCTCTCTCATATATATATATATATATATATATATATATATATATATATATATATATATATATACACAAGGTGTGTCAAAAAGTCTCAAAATTTTCGGTAATTTTTGACGCACCTTGTATTCTGAAAAATTAACGTTCCATTCATTCTTCATTTCTATCTTGGTAAATACAACTTTAAAATCTGTACTTTTTGACACACCTTGTATTCTGAAAAAATAAAATAACGTTGCATTTATTGTTCTTTACTATCTTGGTAAGTACAACTTCAATCTCTTTTTTGACACACCTTGTATATATACACACACACACACATATATATATATACACACACACATGCATATGTATATATATTATGTGTGTGTGTTAACATATTCTAAGCCCTGTTGACAGGGCATTTAATCGATAACGGGACATATCTCTCAAATTTGTACAGAATTTGACAATAGACGGCCGACATAACAGATTCCACTGTAAATACATCTGAAGAAGGCCGGGGGGAAAACAACGGTAGAAGAAAAATAGTCCGTCTCATAAAAAATAAATTACAGTACACACTGACTGTATGAACAATTTTGCCTTAATTTTTCACTCTTAATATTTTTATAAAATATATGAATAACTAAATAGATAAATAAAAATAAGTATTTCGTTGACACTTCAAATATCTATCCCCCAATGGGACCAGCTGTTAGCCATGGGTGGCGACCCGTGGTGCTTAAGGACGGAATCCTGGTGGATGAGCAGTCCATAACACGCAGCACTCCACTTTGGTCATTACTTGGGCTAGACGGGCGGTCGGAGAGGTCCCCTCCAATCAATCGGCTGGTCATGTCAAGTCCTAGAACCTATATGATTGCACCAACCCTACTGCCCTTATGGCAGGTCCCAACCCTTTTTATCATATATGAGCTAGAAGGCGGTGGCTGAGGGTCTTCAGGTCTTGGGAATGGCGTTAAACTCTATCTGATGGCGAGGTTCCTCTTCAGGAGGTTTGGGAAATGTGGAGCACCCCTTCATCACCATTGTTCCCAGGTCCACTCAGACCCAGAGTGGTAGTACCTGTTAAGGTCCCATCTATGGATTAAATAGAAAAAATTGTTTAAAAAAGATTCTACCAAACTATTGCTTATAACAAACTTGAACTTTACCCTATAAACTTATCCCTTAAACTGATTTCCAATCCACTTAGCAACAAACAACTGCAAACAATCTATTGTCAAAATCAATAGAAAATCCTTGAAAAAAAAGACATAACAATAAATTTGACCACCCCTCACAACCTACCGCTTGGCATAAAATAACCCTGGGTGAGTTGACATGCCGTTAAAAATCAATCAATTCAAATATCTATCCGATGGATGCGTGCATTCTTGTTAGAGGATTCATTTTACAGCTACATTGTTTGCGTTTCACTTCGCGCTATTTCTCTTGAGAAAGGTGTGAACCAATCTGTTCTCACCTCCCAGCTATAGTAGGACAGACTGGGTTCTTTAGCCTTGGTCAATCAGCCTAAGAGAAACATTACCTGTTTTATATATATATATATATATATATATATATATATATATATATTACTTATTATATTTTTTCTCTTGTATTACCTGTAAATATTAATTCTCATATATTACCTATTAATATATATTATATATCAATTATTGATTAATAATAGAGATTTGGTCTATTTGTCTGTAACTGAAACTTCATCACAATTACGTCAGAAATTGCGTAAATTTATCAATGAGTATTTAATTTATAGTCAAAATCATTAATATATTGAATAAATCTGAGTTAGATTTGCCTCAAAATAGCCCACGTTATTAGTGCGTTTAAAATCCTGAAATATGTGTTTTACATCCCAAAGAAATAGAGGTTTACATAATATATGGTCCGGTTAATTTGCATACTGGTTTTAACAAAACCCATATTTAATGAATAATTACTTGGTTCTATTGATTTCGAATATTATTGTTTTATTCTCAGATGTATTAAAATCAATCATATGTACGATTTTATATAGAAACAAATTAAAAAATAATTAAAATAAGTAATCTTTTTTGTGTTCGTATTTAATTTCAGTAATTTTTCTAATTCAGTATAATATTTAATTATATTAAAAGTTAAATACATGTGTCCAGAGGGCGCATTTATTTGCTAGTATTATATTAATAATAATAATAATAATAATAAAGCTCATTCAAACTCTTAACCCCCCACCCCTTCCACTTTTAAACTTGTAGTTAAAGAAATATGCTATATATCTGCGTACTCTGAAAATATGTTTACAGTTGAAGCAAAAAAATTCAATCTAGGCCAAACGAAGAAATTTCTTGCTGAAATTGTTGGCGAAAGCATTACAATTATTTTCAAACGGCCGACGAGTATTCAGAGACAGAAAGATAGCCAAAGACTGAAATAACGACCCTAAAATATTGGCAATTGTTTTCGAGCTAATATAAATATATATTTAATTAAGAAATTTGTTTAGTTTTAAATGATATTTAGGAATTTTACCCCCCCCCAAAAAAAAACAACAAAAAATAAAATAAAGCAAAATAAATTAATTTTAGCTACTCCCTTGCTCTAATCCTAATTAATAGGTAGGTAGGCTTTACGCTCAGAAAAGCCTATCTACCTCCTCTGGAAAAAAAATACATAGATAGAATATCTACTCCATATTAACATGGGATAGTACCTGTGGACTTTAACTAAGTTAAAACTTTGATCACTTAAAGTGCCCCCTTTTTTTTTTCTTTTTTTCTCTCTCCCCTCTACATCCTTCCTCTCTCTACAAGGACATAAAGGAAGCCATGGGTAGCAGCGTGTTGGATGTGAGAAACGGCAGATGATCCCAAACTGGGACAATGGTGGGGCTCATATGATGCTGGGCGGAGGAACCCTAAACGGATCAACGGCCAGGATCAAACAGTTCAGTTAGGAAACTACTGCTCCTCATCTCTAAGACTAGCGCCTATTGATGAGTCAACAGCCACCGATAGATATCCATGACATCGAAACAATCCAAAATCCATAAACCCTATGACAGAACACAATTTTGAAAAGACATACGGGATTGCCATCCCTGTTGATACAACAAAATGTGCGCGTCCTGTTGAGGATCGAGCTCTGGCCCAATGTTCGTAAAATAAACTACAGAGCCCCAATAACACCACACCCGCAAAACACATATTTTCAGCACAAAAGCACAACTCACATTCAACCCGAACACCAGCCCTCTAGCCACATCATCTGAAAATACAGAAACAGAAACGAAACAAAATACAAACCTACTTAGATGCAAAAAATCTCTTAACCTAGCAACATTTAACGTTCGAACGCTAAGAACGATAAGCCAACTACCCGAGCTAATTGCGTCTGCTGCAGAAAAAAAACATAGACATCATATGTGTACAAGAACACAGATTTGAACATAGTGATCTAGAAATAAAATACCATGAATCTAGTAATGGCTGGACATTCCTCCTGTGGAAGCCAGCACATGGACAAGCCAGTGTGGGCCGACCAGCAAAAACGTACGTTGATCAGCTCTGTGTGGATGCAGGATGCTGCATAGAGGACCTCCCGAGAATGATGAGCGATAGGGACGGATGGAGAGAGATTGTCATGGATATCCGCGCTGAAAGTGCGACATGATGATGATGATATTAATAATAGAGATTTGGTGTCTATTTTTCTACAACTGAAACTACGTCACTGCTTACACCACCGTCATTTCAGGAATTAAGTAAGTTTATCAATGAGTATTTAATTCATAGTCAGTATCATTACTACATAAAAAATATTAAAATTCTATGAAAAATCAATTGTCAAATTTTCACAAATATTTAAATACTTACTAACCTTTAGATAAATTTGTGTTTAAAATATTTTTTTTCTTAAAATATATTCGGGAAAATATTTTTTTACTAGGTCGGGTCGACCCAGTAAAAAAAATATTTACTCTCTTATCTAATTTTATGAAATTCGAACAAAATATATTTTACTCGAACAATTTAAAATTTGTTCTCTAAAGTCAAGAGTGTGAATAATTAAACCAGAAATTTTTAGAAACGTTTTGGAGATCCCTACTGTCGTAAAACAAAACAAATATGTCAGTGGAGTGGAGTCAATATGATGCTTATTAAGTAATTAATTAAAAAGAATATTAAATCTTTTATTCTATTTATCTAACCCCCTCCTCTCACTGGCAATATCTTTCAAAAATTTATTTCTACACCACCCGGAGGGTGTTTTATTTTGCTAGTTCTATTAATTCTCTTATATTACCTATTATATTATGAAATTTTGAGGGGGTTCTTTAGACTTGGTTAGTCTAAGATAAAAAAAGCTAAATTCAAACCAGATTTACTCCCCTTAAAAAATTGAGCTTGAGTCAGCGGAGGCGTTGGGTAAATACATACAGTTACACACATGAAATATAAAAACATTCTTTGTAAAGCTTCTCCTGATAAGTTATAGGATTAAGAGAAACACACAGCATTCATATTCTACAATGTTTTCAAAACAGAAAAAAAAACTAGGCTTACTTATACTAGCTATACCCAAAAATCGTCTGATAAAGGTTTTTTTAAAAAACGAATTAAAATTAATTAAATCGATTATTTAAGGTCAAACATTTGTCTAAATCGATAGGTAGTAACATAATGACCATCAATAAAAAAGCAAAATAATATCACACATTTAATTCCTTTTTAATACATTTAAAACGAATTTTATCGCGTTCGGCCATTAACGCTCTTGAAATATGGCGTGTTTACAAAATTCATATAACATTAGCGATTTTATTTCAAAACTCTAAGTATTTTTGCTTTGAAAAAATTAATATATAAAATTCATTTAAAATATAAGTATCCTGATGTTAAGTTTAAAATGTTATATTTTTAGATTCTAGAAATAAATATCTATTTAATGCAAGCCTTATTTTAGTCAAACAAAGTATAAGTTTTGAAGAAAAACCCTATTGAAAATTTAGGCCCCTCCCCTTTTTTAAGCAGAAAAAAATATCGATGTATAATTTTTTCTTTTATAAATAGCCAATTAAATGATTATCGAAATGAATAAAAAAGAATTCTCAAAAAATGTTTTTAATTAATTTTTACATTTTGTTTTCCGATACTTATATTCTCATAAAATATTCCCCTTTAATTTTTTTTTCTATTCACGACTTCGGTTTTTTATCATTTTATTTCTACTGTAATTAATATCAAACGTTGACCAATTCGCCGAGATTTTACGCCCCCAAAATAAAGGGGCGGGGTAAAAATTAAGTGACCTGAAAAAAAAATCAGAAAGTTTTGAAATAAAATAAATAATGCATTATAAAGTTCATTCATTGATAAATCAACACTGAAAATTTCATTAAAATCCGACAATTCCCTGAATTTTGGTAAATTATTTTCTTTAGGGGGGGGGCTAAATTCATTTTGTCAAAAACGCATTTTAGGTCAATTTTGGGTATACCTAACTTATACATATCTAAATATAACAACCAAAATTCTCTCCTACAATTTATATTTTCATAGCCTGAATAGTTGCTTACGTCCAAACTTCAACACAAGACATTCAGAATGACTGGATTTCTCCAAGAAAATGAGCCGGTCATTGTAAGTGACTTAAAAAACAAAAAAATTCGTAAATCTCTTTCGCCATAAACAAAACGCATATTTTTTTTTTAGATTCTAAAAATGAACAACACGAACTTTTCGAAACAACTACTAGAAGCGTCACGAATCGGAATTTAAAAAATACAATGAAAAAAGAAAATTATTTACCTTGTGATGTTTTCAGTAATTATCGCTCATTTAACAATTTCAAGGAACCATATGATTGTTATCCAGCTTGATGATACGAAAGTAGTTCCAGTTGATATAAACTAAACTTAACTGGATTTTAATCCAAAATAATACTAGTTCATTTTTTGTTTGTAGATTTCATTTAGTTTTCTCTGATGTTGTTTTTCTAGAATACCGCTTTAACCATTTTCCTAAACCGCTTTCATTGAAAAAAATCTGTCATAGTTTTCTTAATTTTAAAACAATAAAGACATATAGGGACTTTTTAAGACCCACGTTTTCTATCCAAATCAAGTGTCGCCATTTTTAGATATCACTTGGCGACGGCGACTTATTTTTGTTCAGCGGCATTAAAAAAAAATTTTATATAAAAAAAAAAAATTATTCATTTATTCTTAATTTTTAAATTTTCATCTTTAATAAAAAAAAAATTCATTTTTAATTTCTAAAATGTTGGGATAATTATTTAATTAATAATTAATAGATGCACGCAATATTTTATTTGAGAGGGACAAGTTTCCATTTCAAATGGTTTTATTTTTTTTTTCACTTCTTTAATACATTTGATGATTTTGCTTACTTATGATATAAACCTCTGATATTGAATTTTTACCCCCTCCCAGACAATATCTTTCAAATTTTACGCCGTCCGGAGGGTGTTTTTTGTTGCTAGTACAAATAAAGTGGGAGGTTAAATCTTCCCCTCACACTCTCCAATCTCTCTTTACGCTCACCGAGAAACTAACATATATAAGGGTAGTTAATCAAGATATATATATATAATATATATATATATATATATATATATATATATGTATCGCATAAAATATACATAGAAATGATTTGATAAGTGTAATGCATTACACTTGTCAAGTTCATTTTCTATAAAAAGTATCGAATTTTATGCGATACATGCATTGTAATTGCCTTCAAGCAAAAATATAATATATATTTTATTCAACAATGCTTCTAAAAACAAAAATGAGAGAGAGAGAGAGAGAGAGAGAGAGTGACTGACAGAATGTAACTAAGAGACGGTTAGTTTTTTTTACTTAATTGAAAATTACGATTTATTAAAACGAATTGAATTGGAATTTTTCTTTTCAAACATAATTCAATCCCAGAACTAAGGAATATTTGGCATGTATTTTGTACCATTAAACTAAATAGGAAAAAAGCCTTTAAGAAACAATCATTGATTCACTCAGCTTTAGTATAATATTAGATTATTAGGGAGTTAGTCAAAGTACAAGCACTGGTAGTTGACAGCGTCTGATAAACATTAGCCAATCAGACGTATACGTTGCTTGGAATATTTGACAAGTGGGTTCAAAGGGGACACTAATACAATGCCACTTGTGTGTAGTTGATTATTTTTTTTAATGGCATATAGAACCCTTCTGGGTTATTTAATGCCAAATTTTTTTTTTTGTAAATAGGATTAAGTGAATAGTTTGTAGATAAATGTACTTTTAGGTAGCAGCCCAAATTCGGGCCACTCGGATTAAAATTCATAATTGTACAAATGAAAAACAACAAATTGATTGATTGATT
>CM042137.1:112092103-112107103 GCA_023376005.1 Doryteuthis pealeii | reverse complement strand
CTGAGAAAAAGGGGAAACAAGCGGATAAGTAATAAAAAGAGACATGAAAGCGAGAATGAAAAAAAAAATGTTTGATCTTGAGTTTGACGATATTTTTTATTCATTCAGTCGTACAATTTTTCTTGTCTCCTCTTAAAAATCTAAAAAAGCGAACACTTTCGTAAGAATTGCATTAAACTCTTCTTTAAAAAAAACCCAAACCATTTCTCGTTGTTTTTGTCATTGTTTCAACGCTTTCCAATGGTTTATCTTTTGATAGGCTTACTCTTTCAGACAGGATTCTTTCTCATCCTCCATTGAATATTTTTACATTTACTGCGGTTCTTTTAGCGTCTGCTTCCGATCCGCCATTTTCTTTTCTTTTTTCTTTTTTCTTTCTTTCTTTTTTTTTTCATATTTAGCGGCTATATTTTATTTTCATACCGACGACTCCTAGATATGTGTTCGCGCCTACCTGCTTCGGGATGAGAGTACATTTAAAATATAAATGTGTTCTTAAAAGATGAAAAGAAAAAAATATTAGAAAACTAAAAGTATAAAACAATCACTAAAACTAAAAATTTTTGTATTATATTTTTGGCCTTTAGATACGGGATTCATTTTTTTTCTTCTTTTGATTTTTAAAATGGTTTCGTTTTGGTTTTTTTTTGCTCCAAGATATAAAGATGTAAAGAAGAATAAGTCTGTGAATTTCTTCCGATTGTCACATATTTATTTTCTTCAAATCACTTTGAGCTAAAATGGTAATTCTTTTTGTTTTAATGTCTGAAAGACTTGATAATAACCATTATTTTTTTTAGTTTTTCAGAGTAAATAATTATACAAGGGGGAGTCAAAAGTTTTCAATATTGTGAACACGTGCTAGATTACGGGCTTTAAAATACGCCGACTACATCTCTGTAGAGGGGTAAGAGCTCCATTGGGAAGATTTTACCCCTCTGCAGAGGTGCATTTAGCATATTCTACAGCCTCAGCCGACAGGGTGGACCTCATTAAGGATCTGAACTCAGATAGCTGAGTCCACTTCCACTGACTAATCATACGACCATGTGATTCCAAATGAAATTAAACCCTAACTTACAATGAGCCTGTTCAATACTTAGATGGGTAACCATTTAAGAATAACAGGTACTGTATGCAATCTGATATATAAAAAAATAAATCTATATAACATTAAATGACATGAAAGGGGTTAATATGCCATAAAAAGAAACGAACTAACTAAACCCTTACTTAGAATATATTTTTCAAGAACCAGGTGTACTTGCCTATCACTAACTGAATAATTTCAGAGATAGGAATAAAAAAAAAAAAAAAGAATAAATTCATGCAAGAAAAGTGGAAAAGGAAAAAAGAAAATCCCGCCCTTGTAAATAAGAAAAAAAAATGAATGAAAAATAAAATAAATAAATTAAAAAAAAAATGGATAAATTAAAAATTTAACAAAGATGGTCGGTAGGAAAGGAAAAAAGAAGACAAACTTACAACAGCCGTTCTTCCTGGTAGTGAGACCAAACTCGAGTAATAAAATTAATGTAATATAAATAAGAAGAGCTCCATTGCCATTGGTTGGGGGTCAGGTGACCAGTACAATAAAGCTATGGTCATCAAGAGGCGAGGTCATGTGCCGATAGGGAAGGGTCGGGATTTGATCAGCCCCGATTGTTCCCCTGGGGTAGGAAATCCGTTGTTGAAAGACCAGAAATTTCCAATGATCCCAAGGATATAAAATCGCTGATGACTCCAATAATTATATATATATGCAGAGTAATAGTAGAAGCCTATGTGTGTTGTATTTTTGTACGCATTTTTGTGAAAATTTATTAAAAACAAGAATTAAACAAAAGCAAAAACGTTTTGTTCAATGTAAAATAACATGGAATCATGCTTTTCCCCTTCCACCAAAGAATTCTGCCGCAAAGACGAAGGATCACACCTCCTCGATTTGCATTTAGATTCAGGGAATTATTGTGTGGCGCGCTTTGTTCACAACATCCTCAGCACCGCCCCGAATAATACATCTTTCTTCTTCTTCTTCTTCTTCTTCTTCTTCTTCTTCTTCTTCTTCTTCTTCTTCTTCTTCTTCTTCTTCTTCTTCTTCTTCCCTTTGATTCTTCTTCTTCTTCTTCTTCTTCTTCCCTTCCCTTTGATTCTTCTTCTTCTTCTTCTTCTTCTTCTTCTTTCTTCTTCTTCTTCTTCTTCTTCTTCTTCTTCTTCTTCTTTTTGATGCTGCACTGAAAGAACGCGCGAAAACATCAGAAGAATTCTTGGTGATTTCCTACCCTAAAGGAAATAAACATTTTGAACTTGGTAGACGCGAAGATCGGGAGAGATCGAAGAGTGTAGGTAAGCTTAAAAATCTATTAGCAATGAACTACGACTGATAGATCCAGGAAAAAGAAAAACCCTTTAGGAAGTAAGTGTTGATTAGATCATATCTATTGTATAAAATTATATTATAATATATATATATATATATTATATATATATATATATTATATATATAAAAAGTAAGAAATAACAAAAGACTTAGAGATTTAGCGTTATAGTCTATTTCAGAGACTATAATGCTAAATCTCTAAGTCTTTTGTTTATTCTTTACTTATACATTGAGCTCTCAAACTGCGACAGTTTAAAAAAAAAAAAAAACTCTTGTGTCGTAACGAAGATTTCTTCTCTGGACTTTTTATTATATATATATATATATATATATATATATATATATATATATATAGATAGAGAGAGAGAGAGAGAGAGAGAGCATTTAGAACTACTTATCTTCTACTCCAATAAAATCATGTGCACACTATTCATTGAAACAGGTTTTATGAAAACGAGGCTGATTAATCGTAAGAATAATAAGATTCATTTGTGCTAATTTAATCAAAGGCAAAATTTAATGAGAGTATATAAAGTGCAATGACGAGAGAAAAAGACCCCCGCCAAAAAAAAACCGCTCTGTCGGTTGGGCTGTTACATAATTTATAAACAGCTTATAAATTATGTGCATACCTATAGTGAGAATCTTTGAATTAGGGTCCGTTAGATTCAGAATGACGGGGTACAGTGGAAAGTTACTTGCCGGTTATTGACGGGTAATAACCTTTACATTTGACCCCTTGGAAAACACGCTATTACAGACGCGTGAGAATTAGTTTCAGATGCGGCAGAGAATTCAGAATGAGTGGACCTGTAGGTCACTCGCTCTGAGCCTGTCTCGATCCGCGGTGGTTGAATATAGGCTGGGTTGCGAAATAAAAGCTTATCAGAAAATAATAGTCTTGTTTGTTGAGTTGATATTAAAACAAGCAATGACCAGCCCACTACGAATAAAACAAGAAAGAAGAACCAACCCTTAACAAGAAACCCACTAGATCGACTGAAGAACATGACGGCCAAGTTAGATGCAGTAAACAAGTATTGATAAATAAGAATCACAATAATCATCTATAAACTGTCTCCCTGTCTCTCTGTCTCTATTATATACCCGACGTATTATGTGGGTATGCAGTAGGATTTAGAATACGCTGGCTCAATACGCGGACAGTGCACTACCGCCTAGAAGTGTATATGAGAGGGTAGAGAGGTTTAAAAGTGGACGGAAAAGCGTGACGCATGAAGAGGAAGCAGGATGCCCGCCAAGCTCCATCACTGATGTGAAGATTAGACCAGCTAGAGAGATGGTAATGGTGAACCGGATAGTTATTATTATTATCATCCACGATAAACTCAGCTCTCATAAAACAAGTGCACGGATAATTTTCGAATCTCCTTCTTATATATATATATATATATATATATATATATATATATATATATATTATTGGCAGCATATTTTCCTTTATACATTTTTGGTTGAACGCGACAGACATTTCATATTTGACGAGTTTCTTTTCGATTTTTTCCAATTGTCTGGCCAGCTTTTTTTTTTGTCTGGGTGGAATTGGTGAATCAATCCACCGAAGGTTTTTCCCGAGTACTTTCGGCACTAGTGCCATCGTCAGGTATAGAATGGTGAGATGTTTTTGTGGTTCATTTTAAACAAATAGAGTAGCGGTATGAGTAAGTTTTGGTTTGGTTTGATTTATTTTACGGCATATTAACCTCAGTGGGTCATTTAATGCCGGCAAAGTTTTGAAATAAATTCATTCTTAATGGATACTCAATTTTTATAAACTCAGGCTTTTCTATTTAACCCATACATGGGACCCTAACAGGTACTATCACTCCGTGTCAGAGTGGACCAGAGAGCAATGGTGATGAAGGGGTGCTTCACATTACCCAAACCTCCAGAACTGGAACCTCACCATCAGACCGAGTTTAACGTCATTCCCAGGATATGAAGACCCCCAGCCACTGCCTTCTAGCACCCATATGATAAAAAGGGTTGGGACTCTCCATAAGGGAAATAGGGTCGGGACAATCAAATAGGTTCTAGAGCTTGACCTGACCAGCCGAGTGATCGACCGTCTAGCCTAAGTAAGTGCCAAAGTGGAGTGTTGCATGTCATAGACTGCTCAGCCTCCTGGGTTCCATACTTAAGCATCACGGGTCGCTACCCTCGGCCAACAGTTGACCCCATTGGGGGAGTCTTTCCCCTCTGCAGAGGTGCAGTCGGTGTATTCTAACGCCCCAGCCGACAGGGCGGTATGAGTAAGTAGGAGGAGGTACTTAAAAAGAACTTTTAAAAAGAACCACGAAAACATCTTACTACTCTACACCTGACGATGGCACTAAGTAGCAAAGGGATATGTGCGGTAAAGTGAGGAGCTGATGGTAGGTGTGGTGCTCCACATCAGACGCCCAAATAATCTCCTTGGTCTAGCGCTAGTGAAAAGGGGATAGACTCTCGCGCTGTCTGGCTGATATGGACTTTCGACTACCCCGACGATTATATATATATATGAATCTCCTATATATATATATATATATATATATATATATATATATACTAGGTGTGTGTCAAAAAGGTATCAATATTTTTTGCACTTTTTGACACACTTTGTATTGTGAAAAAATAACGTTCCATTCATTAATTCTTTTCAGAATACAAGGTGTGTCAAAAAGTACCAGGTTTAAAGCTGTATATACCGAAATAGAAATGAAGAATGAATGGAACGTTTTTTTCACCATACAAGGTATGTCAAAAAGTACAAAAAAATCTCGATACTTTTTTGACACACATTATATATATATATATATATATATTATATATGAGTGAGTGTGTGTGTGTATACATAGGAAGGATATATATATATATATATATATATATATATATATAATTTAATAAGTCATTCACAGACACGTGTTTCGGCATATCATGCCTCTTCAGTGTGGCTAGACACAACTATCCTTGGGTAGGGTTCGAACTCAGACTGACCGCATGTAGTCCGATATCTTATCCCCTCGCCACTGACAGCTGATGCGGGACTGGTGTTTTTTAAACCATTAAATACATAAGATGTATGTATCTTTCGGTCACTGAGAGATCAAATTTCCGGAGAAATGATCATTGTTTATTTGCTTAGTAGTGAGAGTTAATTTAAATTACCAATTAGAGAGCTCATTACCAAATTATGGGAGCATATATTAATAAGTCATCCACAGACACGTGTTTCGGCATATCATGCCTCTTCAGTGTGGCTAGACACAACTATCCTTGGGTAGGGTTCGAACTCAGACTGACCGCATGGTAGTCCGATATCTTATCCCCTCGCCCACTGACAGCTGATGCGGGGACTGGTGTTTTTAAACCATTAAATACATAAGAATGTATGTATCTTTCGGTCACTGAGAGATCAAATTTCCGGAGAAATGATCATTGCTTATATATATATATTTGTGTGTGTATGTGTGTGTGATGTCTACAAAAGAAATAGTTTCCAAAATTGACTCTGACTGACAAAAATATTTAATAAACAATAAACAAAAACAAAAACCTTAAAAAAAAGACTTAATCAGATTTCATCAAATTTATTTCATTATAAACAACTGAAAAAAAAAAAACAAAAACAAAAAAACAATAAAATTCTTATTAAATCTCATTAATCGGTTGAGTTTAGTAGATTTTAAAAATTGATTTCTTTTATTTCTTCTTTTATCCAAAATGTAAACACTCATGTGAAAATCGAATAACTGTTCCTCTGAGAAAAACAATTTTCATATGATTTACTTCAATTCTTTGAAAGTTTATGAACATTTATTAAAGCCTAGAATAGTTTTTGTTTGTTTGTTAATGTACGCCAATCTTTTTGACAAATATGTGGTCAGATTTTTACTTCGATTTTTTTTGTAATCTTTTTATTTTTTATTAGTGCTTAGTTGGTTCTAAAGACTCTTTTATTATTTACTCATTGAGCTATCTGGCGTTGTCCGGGATTTAAAAAGTTAAAAATAAATCTTTTATCTCTCTCTCTCTTCTCTCTCTCTCTCTCTCTCTCTCTCTCTCTATATATATATATATATATATATATATATATATATATATATATATATATATATATGACAAGAAGTGGCTACCTGGCGTCGCCTGGGTAGAGGGGAGCAAAAAGTTAGTTTTGCATATCCATTATTACTTAATCGCGAGTTAAATCCTCGCAGGATGCCCCATAAAACCCCCGTGTAAAAAAAAGACTTTGTGTTGATACGGCCTGGCGTGGTAAAAAAAAAAAATTGCACAGATACTCTGAAAAGAAAAATTAATGTCTCCTATTTAAAATATTAAATAAAAAAAAAAACCCAAAACCCCCAAAAAAACAAACAAAAAAAAAACAAAACAAAAAAGATGAAATAAAAATCCATGCTGTTACTATTCAAATTTCATTTTTTGAATTATCTTCATGAATATAAACCAACTCTTCATTTTTTTCTCTCAAAAAGCAAGATCTGGTGACAGTGAATGTGTATATATATCTACTTCATTAATTGTTTTATTTTCGTAGTTTCAGCCGGACACACACACATACATGATACATACATACATACATACATTTTCCCACTATTCTTTTACCACATTCTGTCGGATTTATTCCAATCCTCCTACCCTCATACATACATACATACATACATACATACACACAAACTGCCCTTTATATATGTATAGATTAATAAAATAATTTTTCTATATATGCTTTATTATGTTTTTTTCTTTATAAATTCTTGTTTCTAAGTTTTTAAATGCCATCCTTGGCCAGTTGAAAAGGGCTTAAGTAAGTAAGTCCTGAGTTATAGAATCCTTTGGTAAGTGAATAAGTCCTATCCTGCGTAGTGTTAAAGGTCCAGTGATTCAATCCTATGTCCGTCGTCCACGAAGGTTCAAAGTAATTATGGTCAGTGTTCTCCGTTTAAGTATTGTATTAACAGCAGAGTACTGCCAGTGATTGGTCAAGAGTATAATCACATGGTTATCGCCGAGTCTATAGATAAAAGTGTACATCTAGCACACATCTTATATACAAAATTTCTCAACAATTTTCATTATTCTTCTTGTTTGTATTTTGTCTTTTAATTACTTTTTATTATGTGTTATCTTCATTAATTTCTTCTATTTTTAAAATGATTTTTAAAATTGATGTTTCAGTATATCATTAATTTATATCCTTGTCATATTTTTATTTAGCCTTTCTTATGGAAAATGAGGGGTCGATTTTTTAAACCCCTTCTCAGACAAAAAGTAGGGAATGGATCTTGAGGATCGCCACAAATATCCGTTTATAAAACTAAACCAAACAAAAATATTTACCTACAAACTATCTACTTATAAATAATGTACATATATCTCAAAACCCCCAAACAACAACAAAAAACAAGGCTTGGCATTAAATAACGCACAAGGTTTGATATGCCATTAAACAAAAATAACGAACGAACAATCAGATCTCCAGAACACTTGTAAGTATTCTAACTGATCTTACCAGTGGAGAAAAAGGTTTGTGCAGTGGTTTGGGTTATTTCTTTTGTTTAATGGCAAATTTACCTGCGTTGGTTATTTAATGCCAAAGCCATCCTTGTCGAATAACAATAATGGTACTATTTCAGTTTCTGAAATTCGGGAGTTAACAAAATTTATTTGATAACCACAATATGTATTATTTAGATTATTTGGACTGTTGTCCTCATCTTTATTATTATATACACAACGTTTCGCTCGATACGCCCCTGGCCTTCTTCAGGTGGTTCTTGTCGAACTCGGGAACCTTCTCGAACTCGGGAACCTACCCTTCAAACTTAGGAAACTTCTATTTGAACTCGGGAACCTTCTTATCGAACTCGGGGGCCTTCATATTGTAATCAGAAGCCTCCAGAATCCCGGATTCGAAGAGTAGGTTCCCAAGTTCGAGAACGTTCCCGAGTTCGACAAGAAAAACCTAAAGAAGGCAGAAGGGCATATCGGCCAAAATGTTGTGTATATAACAATAAAGATGAGGACAATAATCTGAATAATCCAAATAATCCAAATTATCAAGCCTCATCTTAAGAATTCAGGGAAACAGGACTACAATATGTATTTTTATAAGAATAGAATTCTTATTGTTTTCGCTTATGGATAAATAAAAGAAAAAAGAAACTGCATCATTCCGGAAAAAAGATGGAAAATAGTCAAACATAAATAATGTCTTTGCCCAGAAATGTTTCCGCTAAATAGCTAAGGCATCAAGTCAGTATTCTTTGCAATTCTCATTCCATCATGTTTTCCTCAAATTACGTATTTGACTTCATCTATAATAATTCGCACCATTTTTTTTTTTTTCGTTCAAGTTGCCGCAATTATTATTATTTTTTTTTACTTTTCTTTGCCGCTTTCTTCCATTTATTTTTTATCTTTTATTTCTTGACTTTTCGCCGTTGTTTTTGTCATATGCCATTCTTTTTACAATACCAAACATCATCCTATAGCCGCCATTTTTGACTGTATCTTCCAATACTTCCCAGCATGCGTCTCGCTCTCGCCGTCTCCAACAGTGTGTCATTGTCTCCACAGCGGCCATTTTGTATTTTGTGAATTGTATAAGTCGGACGGTTTTCTAATATTCCCGTTTGTCTTGAGTGATTTTTCTAATGTTTTATCGACTTCACTCACATCCTTTACTCAAGACGGGCATCGTAGGTAACGAAGAAGAAGAAGAAGAAGAAGAAGAAGAAGAAGAAGAAGAAGAAGAAGAAAGAAAATGATTATGAAAAATTCGTTTTCATCAAGTGTGTGAATCATGAAAGAAAAGAATCACAAACGAACGTAAGATGTGCTGTTTTTATTTATTTGTTGAAAAGATTATTTGTTTGCGAATTATTTATGAGGAGATACTTTAAGAAATGTCATTATCTTAAATCACAAAGAAAAATAAAACACTTATAGTAAATACAAAAGAAATAAATTGAAATACAGAACAGACGAAATATACTAGCAGAAAATAAGATTACACTACAGTAAATATGTATTCGTCGCTGGATACCCCAAACTTGCGACATTTTGTCACATACTACCCATGGTGAACGGGTAGTGTAAATACATTTAGTAAATGTGTCTTCCTCACTGGATGTCCCATGCTTGCGACCTTGTGTTACGTCCTACTCCTGGCGTCCTTTCCTTTTAGAAGTCCGTCGCAGGCGACGATGACGTCACTCTATGTCTTCAACAGTTGTGGACCCTCTGGTAGCTAGTTAGAACAAATTCTGGAATTGCAGATGCGGTCACACACATTGCAAGGGAAATTCCCATCTGCATTTGGTGGTTCATGACGACGAAAACGTCGCCGCTCTGCAGCCCTGTTAATCTCGATATTGAGCCGCTTAGCTCCTGTGCGGCACACGTCTCGCCGATCCTGTCTGTTGGAGGCCAGATCTTTCAGGGTTGAAGGTGTGATAGTGCATTTCTTCAGTGTTTAATATAGTCTTTGAACCGCTTTTGTGAGCCTCCTGTCCCCCACGTGCAATCTGCGAGTTCACCATAAAATATTTTACGGGTGAGTCTGTCTGCAAGGTATGCGGATGGTGGGACCCAACCATCGCAGTTGGCGTTACGATAAGATGGTCTCAATTGGTTCAATGCATTCTCTGCTTTGAATTTCTAAGTGGGGGATTTTGTGCCACCACTTTACGCTCAATATACGTTGGAGGTAGTTGATGTGGAATGCTTCCAGTTTCTTCAGGTGTCTGCGGTACAACACCCACGACTCCTGGCGGGTTGGGTAAATACATGTATATGTCTTTCAGTTTACCCAAGATTAATTATACAGGTAAGATAATGAAAAATATAGTTTTAAAAATCAGGTTTTGAGTTATGAATGAACAATGCTTTCGTTTAATTTTTGTTATTTTTACATATATGTAAATTATTTCGCATTACAATTTCTTTTTTTTGGTTTACATTTAAAATAATATTTTTAAAAAATGTACCCCTATTGCGGAGTCCATGATCCTGTTTTGCCAACAAACTTTTGGAAGAAATGACAACAGTTATGGCAAGGAGAAAAAAGGCAGAGTGATAAAGTTAAAAATCGTCAGTTTTATTTGACAATAAGAAATCAGCGAAATAGTTGGATTTTGTTCTCTCCTGAAATGGACTATTTGCAGTGTAGTCGGATTTCAGGTGGTCAGGCTGGCTGGGATGCTGCTGGTAGATTGATCGTCGTCGTTCCAGGCTTTAGGCTAGCTGGGTTGCTGTAAGCTAGTTATCGTCGGTCGGGTAATTGCTTTGATGTCAAGGGAAGTGAGTTCCAGTTGTTCGCATGTAGTTGGATTTTGTTCTGAAAAGAACAGTTTCATATATATATTTACCAACCTCTCCGCACGAGCAGGATGCGACACAAGGTCAATTTCTTAAGTGGAGTTTAACAGGTTTGTATTCAGAGTTTTCCTTCTCCAGACTGGCTACCTAGCCATGGTTAAAGAGCCCAGTATACGCTGATATTTGCCCATAGCTGGAGGGAGAATTGGATTTATACATTTCCCAAGGTTATTAGCGCTATGTAAAATGCAAACAGCCTCGTCCAGGAATTGAACTCGGTTGACGAGTCCATTTCCTATTACTCTAACTATTAGACCACGCACCTCCAAATATATGCGACACGTACCTACCAAAACAAGACAATACTTCATTATATATATAGAATAAATATTCTGTATGTCTGTCTGTATGTTGTTTACAATTACCCAGCGCATGTCCTTTTATAAAGGAAATTGGTGGAGACCAGCAAAGACCGAAATTCAATAAAATCCACACTATTTTTATCCGAGATGGGGTTAAAAAAAACTTGTTACCCCCTATTTTCGATAAATTTCAAAATAAAACAAATTAATAAAGGGTAAATAAAATAACCAACATAAAAACAAGAATATATTAAAAAAAAGATAATAAATACTGTAGTGAGAGAAGAGACTTACCTCGCCCAAAACGGGCGAGGACTTGCTTTGCGTTCAAGTCCACCTTGCCTGAGACATCGAAAAGTTAGAGAGGAGAAGGAAAGGCCTCTTTATAGAAGCGCCTGAGTCATTATGGGTAGAGGTTGGAGATAAAACGTCTGCTTCTCTGAGAGGGAGGGGAGAAAAATGGTCATTTAGTCGATAGACTAGAGCGAGCAACGACGTAAATCAAACGAGGAACGAAGGAAGGTGGAACTGAAAACGGAGGAGTGGAGGAACTGGAAGAGGAGGAGAACAGAGCTGTGAAGGTCACAAGAGAAGAGTCGCTGGTTCAATCACGAGCAAAGAGTGTTAGAGACAATTCTTTCTTATCAGTGTATATATAAATATAGAAAAGATATTTATTTTTAATTTTTATAATCTTATAACTGCTAGTCATACTTAAAATGGAGTCATGCGTGATACACTTCAAGATGAGGGAATGCAACGACAGCTTATAAATATCAACACCTATAAACAAGTGTCCATAATTTTCTATTTTTCTCTGGATCTGCGAGACTAGCTTGCTAACCATTACACCACGATAGGACGCCCAGGTATTTACCCAAACCCATTCGCCACGGGTAGGATGTGACACAAGGTCGTTAAGCATGGGACATCTAGTGAGGGTTGAACTCGCTATTTACTATTAATAGATTTGCGAGACTAGTTTACTAACCATTACACCAGCATGAGACGCCCTTACTTACTCAACCCATTCGCCACCTGTAGGATGTGATAAAAGGTCGCAAGTATGAAGCATCCAGCGAGGATCGAACTCGCTATTCAGTAGTAATAGATTTGCATGAGTAGCTTACTAACCATTACATCACAATAGGACGTCCAGGTATTTACCCAACTGATTCACCACGGATAGGATGTGACACAAGGTCGTAAGTATGGGTGTTGGAATAATTTTGTAATATAAGGTGTGCTGAAGTCCAACACTTAAACTTATAGACTCTGCGTGGGCGCGTGGATTAAAGCCAGCCAACCAATAGCTCGAACATGAGGTTAAGTAACTATTTTATCACCGATCTTGAAAGCCGTTCATTTGCATGTATTCACCCCGGACGAACGGATATGCAACCAAGGACTCTGCTCAACCAAAGGATTCTACCCAACACTAAGGGACACCGATGAACAACTAAAGGATTCTACCCAACACTAAGGGACACCGATGAACGACTAAAGGATTCTACCAAACACTAAGGGACACCGATGGACAACCAAAGGTTTCTTCACTAAGGATAAGCCTCTGCTTAACAAAAGAAATCTCCACTGTAAAAGTGCTCTGACTTGAAGCCTAAAAATGGCCAGAAAAAATCGTAACAATATGTCATCTAGCGAGGATCGAACTCGCTATTCACTAATAATAGATATGCGAGACGAGCTTGCTAACAATTACACCACGATGAGATGCCTGTTGTGGTTTCAGTGCAAATAAATAGGAGGCATTACTTTTGGAACATCCCTTATATATATATGTTTTTTTAAGACGTGACATAGTGATGCACTTCTTGCGACATTTTACAAATAACAAAATTAAATCTATTAAATATTTCAATCTCTTCTCACATTAACCAGAACATTAGAAATAAATTCTTTATTTAATAATTAATCGCCTTTAGTCTGGGAATTCAGCATCATCGCTGCTGGTTAAGAATAATCGACTGAGAATAATTAGCCCAGTAGACATCTTTGTTTTTCCTTCTTTTTTTAGCCAATCCGAATCGGTCATTTGTTTTTTCAGCCAATCGTAATCGGTCATTTTGTTGCAGTCACATTTTACACTTTCACTCATCAGTCTCAAATGAGTGTGTCCATCCTACTGACGAGAAATCGTTCGCCCATTATTTTCTTTAAACATTAAAAAAAAAATCCTTTAGGCCGGGAAAATAGATGTAATTGAGATTAGAACACAAAAATAAAAGACTGATATTATTTTATTGATAATTTTTTTTCTTTCAAGAAATATAATTTATATGAAGAATTTTACGGATATAACATTATCTGTTTTTTTTTAAAGGCAAAATAAATCTGAATATTCAGATTATTATATTATATATGCAGACGCACACACAGAACTGAGTAGGCAAATTCCTCAAAATTAAAAAAAGAAAAAAAAAGAAATCAACCCCCTAAAACAAACAACAAACAAAAAATAAAAATAAAAAAAACAAAACAAAACAAAAAAAACAAAAAATTAAAAGTAAATCAATAGGAAAAATGAATTGATGCATATACTTGATCATTTATTCATGTACACACACACACACACACACACACACACACACACCACACACACACACACACACACACTCTCTCTCTCTCTCTCTCTTTCTCTTTCTCGCACACACATCCACACACGTTCTCTCTCACATGCACACACACTCACACGGATACATCTACATATACATCCACGAGCTAATCCACTACGTACCACATTCACTTAAACACACACATGCAGCTATGCACACAAACATCCATACACACATGCACATATTCATATACGTATATCTATACACACATATCCGCACACACATCCACACACATATACATCCACACGTTCTATAACACACACACACACACACACACACACACACACACACACACACATATATATATATATATTAAAGAAATGGATACAATAGAAACCTACTCGAGTTTCATCATTAGAATCATCAGGGTTAAATGGATTTAACCCTGATGATTCTAACGATGAAACTCGGGTAGGTTTCTATTGCATCCATTTCTTTAATAAATTTGCTCTACCTTGTATTGAGCACTTTGTATTTGTTTTATCACGGACTTAACCCCTGGATCCTGTGCACCTCCAACGATCGTGCCCATATTCACCGGTAAGCCACCCTTTATATATAAATACACAATATATATATATATATATATATTATATATATACCAACCCTTCCGCACGAGCAGGATGTGACACAAGGTCAATTTCTTATATATATATATATATATGTATATATATGGGTAATTCCATGTCAAATCATCCAGAAAAAAGTAAATTTGTCACCCAACCTCTTCAATTTTTCTGAAATTTTGTGCAGCGTGGATTATGTTAAAGTTAAACACTCCCTAAAATTTGAGCCTCCAAGTCCAAAGATCGGTGGAGTTTTATCGAATTTTAGCTCTCCAAATTTTGTGGGGTTGGCGAAAAATGGCGACTTTCTGTAATCTATTTTTGTCTGTAAAAAGAGTTGTAGATCTTCACTACTCCTAAAAATTGGTTTATAAAAGCATTTTGGGCCAAGAAATCCAAAAATGCTCAAAGATGTCTTAAAGTTAAACAGTTTTAAGTTATTCATGATATCTGATTTTTTCATAGCAAGATCAATATCACAATGTGGCCCTGCATCTATAACAATTTTTTTTCAATTATATTTCTCATATATTGAACATTATTTGTATCAAAAAAATAATTTGTTTTTCCGCTCAGAACAGAAGCTACAACATCAGTTAAAATTTTGCAAATCAAAAATCATTAATAACTTAAAACTGGTTAACTTTCAGACATTTTTGATAGCATTTCTGGATTCCTTAGGTAAAAATGCTTTTATAAACCAAGTTTTAGGAGTA
>CM042137.1:112079603-112087103 GCA_023376005.1 Doryteuthis pealeii | reverse complement strand
ACGCTTAACAGACGAACGATTCCCTTGCGCTGTGTGTGTGTGTGTGTGTGTGTGTGTAAACATGAGTATGTATTATATTAAATTAATGAATATATATATATATATATATATATATACACCACTACCATTCCTACAACCTCCTACTACCAATGGTTATTACCTCCCACTTCTAATTCCTTGTTACTACTCGTTCTCGTTAAAAACGAGACACGAAATCATACCATCGTTTCCTACCTGAGGATGGCAAATTGTATTGCCGAAAGCGCTCATTTTGAAACCTTTGGGGGACTGTTATATCAGTTACACCCCGACACCAGAAAGATGTCCCGAAAATTGGAACGGATCAACGAAAAACTTGTCTGACAGGAATTGTCTGTACAGTTCAACAAAACTTGTATATATATATATATATATATATATATATATATACATATATATATATATATATATCCTATTTAATAGAAAGAAATGACATCTTCTATTTTTGAAGAGAACGTGTGTGGGTGAATTTTATTTAGTGTTTATTTTACATGTTTTAATTAGAATTTATATTTTTATCAATACAATATTTTTACAATATTTTTAATTACGTGATGAGTGTATGTGTGTGAGTGTAAAATTTATTAGTAATTATTGCATTTATTATAATAATATTTATCAAATTTAATTTTATATTCCTAGATTTTCCAAAGGGGAAAATATGTGTGTGTGTGTGTGTGTGTGTGTGTGTGTGCAAGCGTAAGTGGGTATTATTATTGATTACGTGATGAGTGTGTGTGTGTGTGTGTGTGTGTGTGCAAGCGTAAGTGGGTATTATTATTGATTACGTGATGAGTGTGTGTATGTGTGTGTGTGTGTGAGTTAAAGTTATTAGTAATTATTGTATTATTATTATTAAAATATTGTTAAATTTTTATTTATTATTTTATAATTACAGTATTATTATTTTTAAAATTATATTTATTTATTTATTTTAGTTTATATATCTGTTTATTTATTTATTTTTTATATATGTAGTGAGATTTTACAAACTCTACACCATGTGAAAAATATGTGTGTGTGTGTGAAATGTATTTAGGAATTATTACATTATTGATATTAAAATATCAAATTTATTGATTTGGTTTGGTTTGTTTTGTTTTACGGCATATCAACCCCAGTGGGTCATTTAATGCCGATAAAGTTTTGAAATAAATCAATTCTTAATGGATAATACAATTTTTTTTATAAATACATTTTTCTATTTAACCCATAGATGGGACCCTAACAGGTACTACCACTCCGGGTCAGAATGGACCAGGGAGCAATGGTGATGAAGGGGTGCTCCACATTCCCCAAACCTCCAAAACTGGAACCTCACCATCAGATAGAGTTTAACGTCATTCCCAGGACATGTAGACCCGCAGCCACCGCATTCTAGCACCCATATGATAAAAAGGGGTTGGGGCTTGCCATAAGGGCAATAGGGTTGGAAAAATCATATAGGTGCTAGGGCTTGACGTGACCAGCCGATTGATCGGAGGGGGCCTCTCCGACCGCCCGTCTAGCCCAAGATAGGGCCAAAGTGGAGTATTGCAAGTCATGAACTGCTCATCAACCTGGGCTCTATCCTTAAGCATCACGGGTCGCCACCCACGGCCAACAGGTGGCCCCATTGGGGGAGTCTTACCCCTCTGCAGAGGTGCAGTCGGTGCATTCTAACGCCCATGCCGACAGGGCGGTAAATTTATTGAGTAATTACAGTACTGTTTATACCATGATGAATACATTTTACAGTATTTTTGCATATGTGATTAGAGGGAATGTATGTATGTATGTGTGTGTATGTATGTATGTGTGTGTATGTAAAAAATTATTGGGTAATTATGCATTATTATTGTTAAATTAATTAATTTATTTAGTAAATACAATATTTTACTAGGTGACGAATTTAAAGAAAATAAAAAATCCATACTACATGATGAGTGTGTATATGCGTGTGAGTGTATGTATGACAATTTATTATTAATAATTTAGTTAGAAATAAAATAAATATGTGTTAGGTATACTTAAATGTAATATTGATCAAATATAAGGTATCCTATAATCTTTAAGTATAATTTTAGAGAGGTGAGGTGATAAGATATAAAATTCTGGTCTTTGTTTAATCGTGTTAAAGATTGAGATTGTGCTAGATTCTACGATTTTTCTTTGTTTTTTCTTGTGTATCCTAACTAACATTCTGGATCCTTTAAAATTAAAGAGATGTTTGGTTTCTAAAATGTGCTTCGTAAGTGCGTTGTTCAATTGACCGTTCCTATGTTCTCGGATTCGTTGGTTGATATTTCTTGACGTTTCTCCTATATACTGTTTATTACATTACAAACATTGGATGATATATACACCAGCATCAGACCTCATGTGGGTGTGGTTGTTTTTATTATTGGTAATATTTTTTTGTTGTTTTTGAGGAGTTTGTTACAGTTTTTATTCCTAAATTATTTAGTTTTTTTTTAAAATAATGGTTGTAGCTGAATTATTAGGTAGGATAATGTATCTATTTAGTTGGTTATTAAAAGGAGTATTGTTTATGGGATTGGTGGGGAGGAGTTTACGGTTATGAATTTTGATGGCTTTCTTCTTGGCACATTGGATGAAAAGTTTAGGATATTGTCACTGTGTGAAAGATTTATCTATGTATTCAAATTCTCCATTTAAAATGTTTTAGTACAGATCCTAAGAGCTCTTAGATAAAAAAACCTATAAATAAACCACTTTTAATTTTGGTGTTATGATACGAGTAGAAATGAATATGGTCATTTTTATTCGTGGTTTTGTGATAAACTTTAAATTCTAAACGATTGTTGTTGTTAATCAATACTATATCTAGGAAGGTAAACTATTATTATATTCTAATTCGTATGTGAAGTCAATAGTTGGTTTAATTTTATTTAAATGGTCAACTATTTGTGTTAAGTCGTTATTACGGGGATATATAAATAAGACGTCGTCGATATATCGAAAATAATTAGAGTCTGGTGGTAAAATGTATTTTAAAGGTCTTGATTCTAGGAATTCCAGGAAAAGACATGCAAGGATGCCACTAAGGGGCGATCCCATAGGTAAGCCTAACTTTTGTCTATAAAACGTACCGTTATACTGGAAGAAACGTTTTTGGTACATAGTTTACAGATTTGTACAATGAATTTTTATGTGGTGTTGAGGTGGTGATGATGTTTATGGGGTCACGTAGTGGAATTGGGGTGAGTGTTTATATATATATATATATATATATATATATATATCACATAAAAATTCCTACTACTATCCCAAACATTCACATCAGAACATCACCAGCTGACTACTCCCTCCAATCACGACCGCAAGACACTCGTCAGTAAGAGAACTGAATCCTTGAATACAATAACTCAGTCCGTGTCGTGAAGAAAGTCTGATAGACCGAAACGTTATAACGTCGACATTACCACCAATAATAAACTTCCATCCAGTACATCAACCCCTGTTTGTCTATTTTTTTCCATATACTGTCGGATTGATTTCATCTTTTTACTCACATATATATATATATATATATATATATATATATATATATATATATATATATATAGAAAGATTCTGTATATCTGTCTGTCGGGATGTTTGTATGTTTGTACAACGACCAAGCACAGTTCCTTTTTAAAAAAAAAATTGGTAGAGACCGGCTAAGACGAAAGTTCAATAAAATCCATATCACATTTTTGTCTAAGAGAGGTTAGAAATTTTTACCCCTAATTTCCATAAGAAAAGCTAAATAAGATATAATGATATATCAATGTTATATTAAAAAATTAATTAAAAAATGAGAAAAAAATATAAAAAATAAAGGATAAAACATGATGAAAAGAATAATAAGAAAATAAAACAAAAGATAAGTAAAATAAAAAAATACAAACAAGAATAATAAAATAATTTAAAATCAAGAATATGTGAAGAATAAAAGTTAATAAAACAAAAATATAGAAAAATATTACATTGTTACATAATTCAAGAGCAGCTTATAAATTATGTGCGTACCTGTAGTTAGGATATCTAAATAAAGTTCATTAGATATAAAATAGGTGGGGAACTTTCCATACCCGTTAGGGTTATGAGTGACATGACGATGACCCAAACTAACCTTTCGTTACAGGCGCGCGATTGGGTGTCGTGAGAATAAGTTTTAGTTTAGTTCAGAGGTGGCCCGGTTTCTGAGGAGCGCAGATGCTATTATCGGTTCTGATGGGTCGGTCCCACCGCAGCGGAACCATGGGCTGGGTTCAGAAAATAAAGCTTTATTATCATAAAACAAACAAGTCTTGTTAAGTAATATTAAAAACAAGAGATGACAGCCCCAAGAAATCAACAAAGAAAACCAACTCTTAACAGAAGTCCAGTAGATCGGCAGAAGAAAATGGCCGGCGAGTTAGAAACAGTAAGTAGTAGTTAACAAGTAAGAACCATCGTCTATCATCTCATCATCTCTACTCTATTTACCTGTCTGTCTATCACTCTCCCCGTTTATATACCCGATGTTGAACGAGTATATAACAATATGTCTGTTAGTCTTGCTGTGTATGTATTTACTCCATTCCCAAACCCGGGAGCATGCTGAACAGGGATTTTTAAAGCAATATACAGCCGGTCTGAATTCATAGTTTTTCTTCTCCAAGATCGTTTGCCTAACCAAGCCTAAAGAGCCCAGTCTGTCTTACTATTTAACCATACCTAGGAAGGAACAGATGAATTTATGCTTTTCTTAAGGGCATGTGTGAAGTGAAATGCATGTCTGGTCCAGGATTTGAACTCGGCTCGCCGAATCTATTTTAAAACAACGATAACCGTTATGCAGGGAACACCTCCTAAAACTGAGAAATGGATTCATGCTTTCTCCAGAGGTGTCAATATGGAGGGAACGTAAACTGCCCTAGCTTGAATTTGAACTTGATAAGCCAAATTCATTCTCTGTGTTCCTAATTTTTCTGTCGTCTACACCTGTTATATTCTCGTTCCTCATCGAGTATATAAACGGGGAGAGAGTTCTCAGGTGTATAAGAGAGAGAGAGAGAGAGAGAGAGAGAGAGAGAGAGAGAGAGAGAGAGAGAGAGAGAGAGAGAGAGAGAGTAGATGATGATGTAATTGTTCTTACTTGTTAAATCTTCTTGTTACTGACTTGTTGCTTACTACTTCTTCGTCTAGGTCATCTAATTCGTCTGAATAAAACAAAATGATTTTGGCATAAAATGACCCAACAAGAGTTGACATGCCGTAAAATACAACCAACCAACAATCAAACCCAAAGCCTCAGATTCAATCACACAGGTCAAACAATAATATTTTATATTGAAAAAAATTGAATCAAAATTTGGTTATGATTACACATTGTTTTCACGAGTTTCAGAAAATACAAAAGTAGGTATACAGCCCTGCAGCATAATACTTAATTTTTTTTTAAAAAACATTTATTTTTCACCATAATCTCCTTCCTGGATTTAATTCTTAGGTCTGATTCTATCAGCAAAAAAAGAAAAAAGAAAAAAAGGGCAAGAATGTGCTTACATATATTTACCAACCCCTCCGCCCGAGCAGGATGCAACACACAAGGTCAATTTCTTAAGCGGAGTTTAACAGGTTTGAATTCAGAGTTTTCCTTCTCCTAGACTGGTTACCTACCCATGGTTAAAGAGTCCACTCTGTCCAGCTATTTACCCATAGCTGGAGGGAGAATTGGATTCATACCTCTCCCAAGGGTATTAGCGCCATGTGAAATTCCAACAACTTCGTTCAGGATTTGAACTCGCGTTGACGAGTCCATTTCCTACGACTCTAACCATTAGACCACGCGTCTACATAATAAGTACAAGAATGAACTTATAAGATTGTTATTTGACACCCTACGCGGTTCCTAATTAACATGCCGATTCTCTAAGACAGATGATTATTCATTTTATTCCAACAATAATATTTCATGGCGATTTAACAACAGTCATTTTTTGAAACTGCCTTTATCATTACCAGGAAAAGGCTGCATTAAGATCTCTATATTGAAAACAGGAAAAAACGCGGCGGCGAAAAGGTTAAACTATATCTAACCAGACCAATGTCAAGGGTGCATTCTGTGGCGATGCAAAAGCGGCTGCTAGAAAAGCTCAAGTATTTGTTAGTTGCAAACACTAGTCAATAACACAAACATCATGAAAACATCCGTCAGGACCGGAGGGAAACGTTTATTATCAGATGATTGTTTCTCTAGACAGCGTATTCTAATCTTATTAGAGTTCCACGGATTACAAGGTCGGGAGTTCAATCCCTGAGGCTGGCAATGCAGCAAATCAATGGTACAGTTTATAGCGAGGTAAGCAAAACAACTATCAGTGAAAGTAGGTTCACGCAGTATTAATTATAAAGTGTATAAACCGGATATGAAATCTAACGTAAGATGATAATCACAAGATGGCAAAAAAAATATACTGGACGTAAAACACGAAGAATGTGAACAGGGCTGGCAGCTGTTGTAAAGGGTTTCTATTTGGAACTGGTCTATAATTCATTAAGTTTTGCTTACAATGGCAACCGATCGATTTTCGATGATTTTATTCGTGTACTGCAATCTATAGACATTTTGTAACCGGCTGATGTTATCTAAGAAGCAGTGTTTTTTGTCTATATCCAAATAAATTCTGAAGGGCATTCTGAAGGGAATAATGTCCTTTTTTTTTTAAAGAGCATAGTACCTATAATAGATTGGAGAACAAGCACTTATGTTTAGAGTCAGAGTACTTCTGCGGTCAGCGTCGGATCAAATAAATTCGTCCCAAAATCAGTGTGTACTATGCTAGCATATGGGATATATATATATATATATATATATATATATATATATATAAGATTTTTGGATGTTTGTTTTTTTAGAAGCATTATTGAATAAAGTATATATTATTATTTATATATTTGCTTGAAGCAATTACAATGCGTATATCTCATAAAATTCGATAATTATAGAAGATAATAATGACAAGTGAATCTCGGTAAAGAATTATTCGATGTGTAGAACATCGTACAGACTGTTTCAACTTTATTAAGTCTCATCAGCGATGTATACTAACGATTTCCCTCCGACAGAAATGGAAACCGGTACTTCAGCACCGAATAATTCTTTACCGAGATTAACTTGTCGTTATTATCTTCTATAATTATCGAATTTTATGCGATATACGCATTGTAATTGCCTTCAAGCAAAAATATAAATAATAATATATACTTTATTCAACAATGCTTCTAAAGAAACAAACATCCAAACATTTTATTCCTTCGCCGAAGAGCATAAAGCCCGGGTTTGTTATTAATCACTCAACGTCCCCTTACCTCTTATGGTAGAGACGTATCAGTATCATTGGCAGGTTAATTTCGCAAGGATTGTCCCGTGCTGTATCGTGGCCGAGGCAGTATGGTTTCTGACTATCCTGCTGAAATTTAATTTTATTA